>VWZE01001191.1:83614-100649 GCA_013396675.1 Eubucco bourcierii | reverse complement strand
TTTTTTTTTTTTTTTTTTTTTTCCTCTTCCTCTCTCTTTTTCTCCTTGTGTCTGCTTAATGTTACTCAGAGGGGCTTAGTTGATGCTTTTGGGTAAGTAAAGCAGTGATGGCTAAGAAAAGAGTTTTTCTCACCACTTCCACGGGCAGCCTTGGTGTTTCTCTACAACTACACTGGTGTAGAAAGCTTGCAGACATTGTCTTTGTCTCCAGTAGGCTGCAGCCACCCAAGCCCCTGTATTGTCACAGAGTCATAGAAACAGAATCATTTCAGCTGGTAAAGACTCTTAAGATCATCAGCTCCAACCATTCTCAAACTCTGCCAAGCACAGTGCTTACAACGCCTGTTTTGTTTGGAAGAGGGTTGACTTCACTTGGAAAAAGCAAGCAGCAAAGTCTGCTTCCCAAAGATGCTCTGAGGGAAAATATTTTCCTTCTCCCTCTGTCTTCCACACAGCACTGCAAACACAGGCACTTGCTGGTCAGGGAATCACAGAACCATTTTGGTCAGAAAAGACATTCAAGGTCATTGAGCACAACCATTCCCTCACTCTGCCAAGGCTGGTGCTCTACCATAGCCCTCAGCACCACATCTCTGCATCTCTTAAACACCTCCAGGGATTCCACCACCTCCCTGTCCCAGCCTTTGAGAATCCTTTCAGTGAAGAAGCTTCTTCTAATATCCAACCTGAACCTCCCCTGCTGCAACTTGAAGCCATTTCCTCTTGTTCTATCTCTTGTTACTTGGGAGAAGAGACCAACTCCCATATCTCCCTTTCAGGGAGCTGTAGAGAATAGTGAGGTCTCCCCTCAGCCTCCTTTTCTCCAGGCTGAACACCTCCACTTCCCTCAGCTGAAACGAGGTCTTGTCTCAGCCTTCTTTTCTCCAGGCTGAATACTCCCAGCTCCCTCAGCTGCTCCTCACCAGCTCTGCTCTGCACACCTTTCACCAGCCTCGTTGCCCTTCTCTGGGCCCACTCTGATGTCCTTCATGGAGTAAGGGGCCCTAAACTGACCCCAGTATTCTGGGTGTGACCTCACCAGTACGTAGTACAGGGGCACAATCCCTGCCCTGGTGCCAACCACACCACTGCCTGATCCGAACCAGGGTGCTGCTGACCTCCTTGGCCATGTGGGCACACAGTGACTCTTCTTCAGCTGGCTGTCAACCAGCACCCCCAGGGCTTTGTCTACTGGGCAATTTCCAGCTACTCTCCCCTAGCAGTGAGTTTTGCCTCAAGGTCAGAAGTGCTGTTGGGGTGGTGACAGCAGCTGAAGGCTCAGACCTGGGCAGGACTGCTGAGCAGGAGCTGAGCTGTGCTTATCACCTCTGGGGAAGGTTGAAGGTACTTCCTGGAATCTTACTTCCTCGGGTTGCTGCTCCCTTTTTCCCCTGCCCCTGGTCTCTCAACTCCCACACTTTTATGTCCCTTTGGTTGCAGATTGTGGGCACACTCTCCTCCCACGCTGCAGTGGCTTGGTTGTCTGGGCATCAAAGTTCTGTTCTGCTTCATGGGGCACGACTGGGCTTCTCCCTCCCCAGCAACTGGGAGAGTCTCAAGCAGACTGGGAGAGCTTCCAGTGCCTTTCTCAGTGTCAATATCATTTCACGGGGTGGGTAGGATGATTCTCAGGAGATGCCAGTGCAAAACCTTTCTTTGGAACAACATGTCTTAAAAGCAAATGTGGTGTTCTGGGGGATGGTTGCTGAAGGAATGTGCTGCTGAGAGAGGGAGTCCAGGCACCAGCTAATAGAAGTGTTATTCCCAGGGCCTTTTGTCTTCAGTTTCCACACTGAATCTCTGTCACAGGCGTGCAGAGGCTTCCTTGCTGTTTGTTCGCCATGCTTTTGTTTCCCTGATGGCATCTGTCTGACTCAGAGAAGAAGTGTGAACAATGGGCACCCAGAGAGCCTCATGTTTGTACTCAGGTCTACTTCTCTCTACTTAAGGGTGCCAGAACATCAGGCAAACATGCTAAAAAACAATCCCCAAAAACCCTGGGATGCTTTGGATTCCAGCATAACGATCTGGACTATTCCAGCATCAAATCCCTCCTGCTTGCAGCCTGTAAAGGGGCAAAGCATTGAGATGAGCAGGGAAGTGGTTCCCATTCCCTGTGCAGGGACAGGAGCATCAAAGGGAACCACATCCAGCATCAAAGGGGTCAGCAAGGGGGAAGTGGCAGGGAGGCTGGCAGGGAGCACAGAGGACTCCTTTGTGCGTCGATCACAAGGTTGCTCTGTGCCTGGGCTGTCGGGGCAGATGGCTGGGCAGCACCTTCTCATCAGGCAGGAAGCTGATAAGAAATATGACTTGTCTCTAAGCCAGCATGGCTTTTCCTCCTCTTTCTTCTTCCAGCCAGTTGAATGCGTCCAGAGCATTATCTCTGCTTGGTAGTGACTTTAGCAGCACCAGCTTAATGTAATTACTGAGCAGCAGCCAAAGGCGCTTGTGCCGCATAACCCTGCAAGGGCTGAACTTGTCAGGAGTCTTCTGCAGTGAGCCACTGCCCTGCCACTGGAGGACAGGGCTCCTTGCAGGGCTGGGTGGCCCAGGGCACCGTGCACCCACGTGTGGGACCAGGGATGGCTCTGCTGCTCCCTCTTCCCTCAGTCTCCATCTGAAGGGTAACGTGCTCTGGCTTTTGATAATCGTTCAGCTCCCAGCCGTCCTGCTACTGCCTGCAGGGCTCCGAGTGCCCCATCAAGTGGAAAATGCCATGTCCTGTAGGGGCTGCAAGCCAAGGATGCTCCACAGTGTGGTCATGAGCATCCTGGAGCGCTGGGAGGTGAAGCAGTCAATGCCTCTGAGCTCTCTGGGAGCCACTGGAGGGGAAGCTGTGGCCGGTGAGGAGCCAGGGGAGAGATTCTCTCCCCTGCTCTTGAAGAGTCTGCCCAAGGGCTCTGCGTTTGCTCAGCTTTTGGTTGCCAGCTCTGCTTTGCTTCTCATCAGTCAGGATTCAATTTGGCATGTTTGGGAGCCCATCCTGGAGAAAGAGCAGGAAGGTTTGGCCTGCTAGGTTATCTCTAGCGTATAAAACCCGAATGCAAATGTGAAGAGGCCAGAGCATAACTCATTTATAAACAGAATTCACGGCACTTGCACAGCAGTCTGCGGAGCCAGGGCCCCTTCCACGCGTCGCAGGCTCTTTCTCTCAATTATTTACTCTCCTTATCTGCCTCTCTCCCCTCCTCTGACACACTACACCGTTTCTCACTGCTAATTTCCTCTCCGCCGCAGACGCCTGACATGCTGCTCTTCCCTCTCGCATTTTCTAACGTTTTCCCCTTTGCCTTCCCTCCCTGTTTCCTTTCTCCTCCAATTCAAAGCCTCTCCCCGAGTAACTGCTGTCATCTTTGTGCTTCTCCCACCCCTCTCCTCGCCCACCTTTCCTCAAGAGCTCTTTTGATCTTCTGCTTTCTTCTGCCCAGGTTTCAGTGGACTGAAGCGAGGCACAAGCTGCTGCCTCACAGCGTCCTCTGCTCCCCAGAGAGGTTAATACCTTCAAGTTGTTGAGTTTTTTGGGGTTTTGTTGGTTTTAAAAAGATGAGTGAGGGAAAGAGCTCTTGCAACAGACTCCAGTTAGGAAAAAAAAAAACCAAACCAAAAAACCAGAGACGTCTTCAAAATAAGCTTTACAGCATCATTTCTGAAGTGGAGGTAGCTGACTGGGACTGGGGCTGGGGCTGGCCTGGAGGACTCTGCAGCTGAAGAGGTTACAGCAACAGCTTATGCTGGATTCAAACTTCTTTGCTTTCCCTCTTCAGCAGAAGTCCAAGTCCAATTCCAACATTAAAGCAGCCTCAGAGTTTTCACAGAGGCTGAGCAACAAAAGGACCCACTGGTAGCTGAAACTGGGTTGCTGCCTGGATTTCTTTGTAGGCAAAGATGGGCCTGCAGAAAACTAAAGAGTTCTGGCAGGTCCAGTTTATAGGGACAGCTAAAATAGGTTCTGAAAAGACACAAAAGCTGCTGCAAATCGTGAATCAGCCCCAGCAGACCTGCAGGGATCAGCTTTCTGTTGCCAGCTTTGCAGAGGGACAGCGAGGGGTGGGTATTGTCCCGTTGGGGAGATGAGATGTAGCTCCCCAGGTCCTGCTTTGGTAAAGACATACCCATAGCATATAAAGCTGAGGAGCTTCTTCATTCTCTTGGATGCCTAAAATATCCATCTTGTGGACATTTTGGTGAAGGGACATGGCTGAGATAAAAATAACACTGAGCATGAAGTCACTGTTGAGTAGAAAAAAGAGTGCTCAGGCTGGAGCAAGAGCCTGAGCTTGATATGCCAACCTTGCCTTGTGGTGGTTGTTCTCCAGCACCCCATCAGTGGGGTCTGCTCACTGGAGCCAAGGAGATCTGTTGGCCCAGCTCTTGTTTTTGGGTCTGTTTCCATCTGCCAGCGTCTGCTGTGGTCTCCCTGTCTCTCAGGGAGGAGAAGTGTGGAAATCCTAAACCCAAATTCTTTTGTGCACACGATTCTGAGCATCCCTCAGCTTCCCCATTTCACTGCAGATCAGTCCTTGGAAACCAAGGGGCATTGCTTTGTCTGATTTTTGTTCTTAGAAAACTGATTTTTGTTCTTAGAGAATTGTAACATTTTTAAGGTTGGGGAATGATCTCCAACATCACCAAATCCACCTGTTAACCGACACCGCCAGGTCACCACTAAACTCTGTCCCTCAGAACCACATCTACACAGCTTTGAAATCCCTCCAGGGATGATGACCCCACCACTGCCCTGGGCAGCCTGTGTCAGGGCCTGACAACCCTTTGGGGGAAGAAATTGTTGCCAGTGTCCAATCTAAGCCTCCTTGGTGTGACTTCAGGACATTTCCTCTCATCCTATCTCTAATTATTTGGGGAAAGAGATTGACCCATACCTGCCTCCAACCTCCCTTTAGTTTGTTGTAGAGAGCTGGAAAGACTCTCCTCAGCCTCCTTTTCTTCAGGCTGAACAACCTGAGTTCCCTCAGCTGCTCCTCACCAGTCCTGTTCTCCAGATGCCTCACTGGCTGTGTTGCCCTCCTGTGGACCTGCTTCAGCACCAAAATGTCCTCCTTGCAGCGAGTGGCCCAAAACTGAACCTAGTTTTGAGATGCAGCCTCACTGGAGCCCAGCACAGAGGCACAATCCTTGCCTTGCTCAGTGGCAGTTAGTCGAACGTCCTCTGCTTTGGGAGAATCACTGCTCAGGCTGCCCTCAGGGGCAGCTTCTGCTTGACTCTTCCAAAAAGAGACTGTTTTTTTTCTTTTCACATCGACAAGAAGCTGTCGATGGAGCTCATGACAACCTCCCAGAACCAGCCCTGCACCTCGCTGTGAGCGGAGACGATGCTGCCTGTGTACTGCTGCTGCTGACAGGCTGCTGACAGCGCTCCTGGTGCTGCAATTAGAGCATCAATTAATTAATTACATTTGCAAAACACACAATTCCCTGGGTTGCCAACAAAGGCCTGCTTGGGTGAGAGAGCAAAGAACTGTGGTGTTTTGGGTTTTTTTTACAGCATTGGATTTACCTGCATCACCAAAATAAGTGGCAAGAATAGTTTTAAGAGCTGAGCAAAGTATTGGAGTTTGAAGTGATCCCAGAATCCCAGTGTGGTGAGGTTTGGAAGGAACCTCTGGAGATCATCCAGTCCAGCCCCACCCTGCTAAAAGAGGAGCACCCACAGCAGCTTGCCCAGGATGACAATGGCCACAGAGGGTTGGAATCTCTCCAGAGAAAGAGACTCCACAACCTCTCTGGGCAACCTGCTCCAGGTCTCTGTCACCCTCACACCAAAGAACTTTCTCCTTCTGTTCAGATGGAACCTCCTGGGTTCCACTTTGTGCCCAGTGCCTGGTGTCCTAAGGGGATGCTTACTAGATGTGATACCAGCCAGGTGTCAGCAGAGTGGGCTCCTGCAGCCATGAGATCATAGAATCATAGAATGGGAAGGTTGGAAGGGACCTCAAGGATCATCTAGTTCCAACCCCCTGCCATAGGCAGGGACACCTCCCACTAGTACAGGTTACTCAGGGCCTCCTCCAACCTGACCTTGAACACCTCCAGGGAGGGACCAACCACAACCTCCCTGGGCAACCTGTTCCAGTCCCTCACCACCCTCACTGTAAAGAACTTCCTCCTAACATCTAGTCTACATTTTCCCTCTGCCAGTTTAAACCCATTGCCCCTTGTCCTGGCATTGCAAGACCTTGTCAATAGTCCTTGTAAATAGATGCCCTGCTTGAAGGCAACATTGTCTGAAGCTCAACTCCCAGTCACAACTTTTTCATATTTAATTGCTTTTCAAACTCAGTGCTGGTTAAACTGGGAGAGAAGAGACCTTTTGCTGTCTGAAACAGGATGTTCTCAAAGACTTTTAGAATGAGGATTTTGTACTGATGGGGACCTGCTTTCTCCTAGGTGGACAATGCCAAGGACTTCCTCTCCATGGGTGGACTCCAGCTTGTGATCGAGGGGCTGAACAGCAGTGAGGCCACGCTGAAGGAACACGCAGCCTTCGTCCTGGGAGCTGCACTGTCCAGGTAGGCACTGGCCCACCTGGGGTGGCAGGGTGGAGACCTTGGGAGACCAAAAGAGCACTCTGCATCTCTTTATCTGTCTTGATTGACTGCTAATAGCAGGAGCTGCCATCTGGGTCACACCACAGTGTCTTCTCCTCTGCCTAACCCTACTCTTGAGTACTGTGTACTGTGGTCTCCTGTTAGCTCACACAATGTCAAGGTCTGGAAGGAACCTCAAAAGCTCACCCAGTCCAACCACCCTGCCAGAACAGGATCACACAGGAATGTGTCCAGGTGGGTTTTGAATATCTCCAGAGAAGGAGACTCCACAACTTCCCTGGGCAGCCTGTTCCAGTGTTCTGAATCCTCCTCTTGCTCATTAGGCTCAGCCAGAAGTAACTCAGTGTGGAAGCTGTGGTTGTTTCTTGATTTCCATGAGTTCCTTGATTTTCATAAATACCTAGAGAAACAGTTCTGCCTCCTCTTCTTTCCCTTTGGCAACAGTCTCAAAGGGCAGATCTGGATGCAGTACTCCAGGTGAGGTCTCAGCAGTGTGGAGCAGAGGGGCAGGATCACTTCCCTCACCCTGCTGCCCACACTTCTCTTGCTGCAGCCCTGGCTCTGGTTGCTCTCTGGGCTTCCAGAACACACTGACAGCTCATATTGTGCTTCTTGTCCACCAACACCCCCAAGTTTCTGTCCTCAGGGCTGTTCTCAAGCCAGTCCCTGCCCAGCCTTGGGATTGCCTCGACCCAGATTCCTCAATTCATGACTGATTCCTTTCTTAGGACAGAAGCAGTCCCTTTTCTGATTCAACAACAGTAAAATACAGCTTTGGAAACTTGCAGACCTTATTTGTTTCTTTAAAGGACATGCTGACAGATGGTAATTTGGAGTGCTTTGGGTGATGTATTGTCTGAGAGCTCAGTTCCAAAGCGTGAGGGATATTATGCCTGGTTTTTGGGTTTGCTTTTCTGTTTTTTGGGGATTTTTTTATTTTCTCCCCTTGCTGTGCTTAAGCTTTCTCGATAGGCACCTACATGCCAACTCATCTGCTTGCTGCTATCAACTTAATTTGTTTGTTCATACATTTTGTCAGCTTGCTCCGTGCTCTGCTGAAACTGCTGCAGGCATCCCAAGTGCCTCATGCTGAGCCTTTGCTGAGGTCTTGTGCTCTTCTGAGGGCTTGTTCTTTGCTTCCTTCACTCGTGGTTGTTCCCTGGGGCCTCGGTTAGGTGTCAGGATGTTCCAGTAAAAGCCCAGAGGCCACAGCTCACTGGGCTGCAGGGACATGATCTGGTCTGTACTGGTGTGCCTGGGGCTGGTATCAGATCGTATGCTGGGTGCTCAGCCATGCCTGAGCAAGAGGCGATGGTCTACTGCTCACCAAATGTGTCTGTGGCCACCTCTGAGGTGTCTTCAGCCACCTTGGCTCAGGCCAGCGATCTCCAGCCAGGCAAACCTTCCCAGAGGAAAATCAGAGCATGATCATAGCAGCTCCTCAGCCCAGCTTGAGAGGTCATTAACTCCTGGCACAGCTGAGTCTGGAAGAGGGAGCTTGGCAGTGTCAGCAGGCAAGGTGTTTTATGCAGGAGAAAAACGCTGGACAATGAGTGTCTTTGGGGCACATCCAGAAGTTTCCAACTCTTAATGTTGCCTAGTCCTTATCTCTAATCAGAGAGTGAACTAGATAAGGGATGAGCAGCCAGCTGCATCACCCAGTCTGCCTGGAACCTGGCTTGGAGGTCTGGCAGTGCTGAAAACCAATTTGGGATGAAGGGATTTCAAGTGGATCAGCATCTTGAGCCAAGAGGCCAGGTGGCTGGCCAAGATGTTGGATCAGCAAAGGCAGGAGAAGGAGAAGGCACATCAGGGGCAGCTCAGGATATCTCCATTCTGATATCACTTCTATTTCTTTGCCTTAAACTGGGCTTGAAAAGCAGCCCTGAGCTCAGCAGTTTGGTCCTTAAGGCAAAGGGTCCCAGGATGCTGTCCTGGCATCCATCTGCCTCTGTTGTGAGTTTCTGCCATGGTAGAGGGTGACCTGATCTGGAAGGACTCAAGACTTCCTCTCTTGTTTCTCTTACATGTCCTTCACTTCAACCATTTGGGTTTTTTAATCACCGAGCGTGTGACCAAATCAAACACCGCTCCATCTGGCTCACTTCTCCAAGCACTGCCCCTTCCCACAGCTCCAAAAAAACCTCCTCACACCCTTCCTGGTTTGAAAAAAAACAAAAAAAAACCCCAAAAAACCTTCACAAAAACGTTTTGCCTTCCAGCAGTTTGCAAAAGTAAACTTCATTTGAACGATCCTGGAGCTCTCTGATTGCAAATAAAAGTTAAATGTGCTAACAGAAATAATTGCCGGGCGCGCGGGGTCGTGCGTTTAGGTATCCATAATTCACTAACTCTATGTGCCAATACACAACATTATCTGGGTTTGCAGTGATTGCATTAGCATAAAAGCATGTTAGCATTTATCCAGCCCTTCTAACATTTAAATATATATAACTATTGAAATATTAAGACCCAGCATTTTGGAGGCAACTGAAAGCTGCTGTCTGCCCGCTTTCTGAGGGGGGAGCGCCTTCGGATGGCATTTGGCACCTTGGGGTCCAAGCATTGCAAAAATGGCAATGTTTTATGCAAAGGGGAACTATGTTAAGGTGGAAAAATTAAAAAGAGCTGATGAGGGAAGTGTCTTCTCTGATGTCCTCTGAACTATTTACAGGCAGCATCTTCCTTTGTTCGCAGCGCAGCCAGGCCCCGGCGCTCTTTGTATGGAGATGTTTCACCAGCTAGAGAGGATTAGGCTTGTGATTAAAACCTCACTTTATAGAAACTTTACCTCTAGGAAATGTGGTTTGTTTTTCTTTTTTTTTTTTCCACACCAATAATTTGAACATTTTTAATATTTTGGAATAAAAGGATTTTTGATAATCCCTTTAGAAGTGGAATAATAATTTCCGTCGAATGCTTTATCCAAAGCGCTCCCCAAGGGCTTAGGGGCGAGTTAGAGGTGAGGACAGAGAGCAGCTAAGCCCTGGGACCCTGAAGGCAAAGAGCAGCAGTTTGTACTTCGTGGTGAGAGTACAGAATGTGTCAAAGATGAGATTTTGACATGACCACAGTGGGGAAACAGGAGGGAAATTGCTTGCACAGCTGCACTGAGAGGTTTGTAGTGATGTGGCCAGCCCTTTAAAACCTCACCTGCTGTTCAGACTGGGGAGCTGGGGACAGGATTTCAAACTGATGGTCTGAGGTGAGTTTGCCATATGGCCTAGCAGGACATGGGGCAGGCCCAGTGCCAGCATTGCCTCTTCCAACAACAGTCCCAGTGCTACTGGGATCTTGCTGTTCTCTCCTTTGGCCTCGAGAAGTAAAACAAATGTTACAAGACTTGGTAAAGACTTGAGAGTAAACTCATCACAGGCAGTAACTCAGGCATCGTTTTGTAGCAGCACTCAAGAGTCTCCTACAGGTGGCTTGCACCAGGATGTTGCTTTTCTTAACCATGTCCCATGAACTGAAACCCCTTAAATTATGGCAGTGTTCATCAGGGACTTCTCGATCACCAGAGAGGTGATTCTGCCACTTTGCTCTGCTCTGGTAAGACCTCACCTGCGGTGCTCTGTCCAGCTCTGGAGACTTCAATACAGGAAGAATATGGACCTGATGGAGTGGGTCCAGAGGAGACCCTGAAGGTGGTCAGGGGGCTGGAGCAGCTCTGCTGTGGGGACAGGCTGAGGGAGCTAGGGGTGTTCAGCCTGGAGAAGAGAAAGCTTCAGGAACACCTTAGAGCAGCCTTCCAGTGCCTGAAGGGGCTACAAGAAGGCTGCAGAGGGACTGGTTGCAGAGGCCTGCAGAGACAGGATGAGGGACAATGGTTTGAAATTGGAGAAGAGCAGATTTTGACTGGATGTTAGGAACAAGTTCTGCACCATGAGGGTGCTGGAACGCTGCAACAGGTTGCCCAGCCCTGGAGATATTCACGGTGAGGCTCAACAAGGCTGTGAGCAACCTGCTCTAGTTGAGGATGTCCCTGCAGACTGGATAGCCTTTGGAGGTCCCTTCCAACCCAAACTATTCTTTGATTCTCTGACTTGTGATGTTACCCTGCTCTGAGGCTTCTTCAGAGCTCACACTAGTTTGCAAAGCCAAGAGAGGCATAAAACATGTCTCTGATTTTCAAGATAAGCCTAGAAGAGCAGCCTGGAGCAGTGGGCTCCAATTGTCTTCCCTGTGCAGTGTCATGCTGGGGTGTCCCAGCAATGCTCAGCATCCTGATGTTCATCTGGCTTAGGGGCTACTTTCTCACCTCTTTTTCTTTGGGAGGAGGGATGGGGGAATGCTGTCTCCCCATCCCTGCTCTGCCCATCGGTATTTTGGTGGTGCCCATTGTCCTAGGGTGCACAATTTCATGATTTGTCAGAGGTGCATCAGCTCCTCCAGGGTGTGGGAAAACCTCCCAACAGATTTAATGATCCTGGACTAAGTCCAGCTTTGTAGTGAAACTGGTCGATGCTCTCTGCTGTTAGAGAACATTAAAACCCAAGCAGTAAACCCAGGAAAAGGAAAATTAAAGACCTTACTTGGCTGCTGTCTTGTCAGGACATAAGAATTTCTGGGCAGAGGAATAAATCTGCTTAGCTTAGTGAGCCCTGTCCCTGCCCATTTAGAATCACAGAATCGGTCTGGGTTGGAAGGGACCACAAGGATCATCCAGTTCCAACCCCCCTGCCATGGGCAGGGACACCTCACACTAGATCAGGCTGTCCAGACCCTCATCCAGCCTGGCCTTAAACACCTCCAGGGATGAGGCTTCCACCCCATCCCTGGACAACCCCTTCCAGGCTCTCACCACCCTCATGCTGAAGAACTTACTAACATCCAGTCTGAATTTCTCAATTTCTAACTCTGTTCCATTCCCCCCAGTCCTATCACTGCCTGGCAGCCTAAAAAGTCCCTCCCCAGCTCTCTTGTAGGCCCCCTTAAGATATTGAAAGGCCACAATGAGGTCACCTCAGAGCCTTCTCTCCAAACAGCCCCAACCCCCTCAGTCTTCTCTCATAGCAGAGCAGCTCAAGCCCTCTGATCATGCTTGTGGCACTTCTTTGGACACCTTCCAGCATCTCCACATCCCTCTTGTCCCAGGGGCTCCAGAACTGGAGGCAGTACTCCAGGTGGGGTCTCACCAGTGTGGAGCAGAGAGGCAGGATCACTGTTAGGAGTTATGCACAATTAATAATATTAATTTTGATATCCAGGCAAAGATTGCTAATAACTATGAAAATTGTTTATTAAACAGTAAATCTCACCAGAAAACTTATTTACAGCATTCAAAACACAGGGTTTGAATACTTATACACATGGGGAACAGGCAGAACTAGAACACTTTAAGGAATAACCAGCAAATGCAAACATTAAAATTGGAAAGAGGTTCTTAGTTTCAATTGTACCTCTTGTCCACAAGGGGACTTGAGAGGCTCCTTTCTGCTGCTAAGGCAGCAAGAGACAATAGAATCTGGTTACAGAATTTCTTAGAGAGAGGCTTGGAGTAGGAGGAAGTTATTTCCAATGAGGGTGGTGAGGCACTGGCACAGGTTGCCCAGGGAGGTTGTGGCTGCTCCCTCCCTGGAGGTGTTCAAGGCCAGGTTGGATGAGGCCTTGAGTGACCTGTGCTAGTGGGAGGTGTCCCTGCCTATGGCAGGGGTTGGAACTAGCTGATCCTTGAGGTCCCTTCCAACCTTACCATTCTATGATTCTATGAATATTTACTCACAAAATAGTATCAGACAGTACCCAAAACTCAAAGGGAGTTCTGTTGGTGTCTTGATGATCATTGCAGGCAAAGCAGAGCATAATGTTACATGGCAGAGCAGGCAAAGCAAAAGCAAAAGCAAAAGCAAAACAGCAGGCATGTGGCCAAAGCTTGTTTATGGATTGCCCAAAATGTGGTGGCCCCTTGGACCACAGAGATTTGCCAGTCAGAATGGCACTTTGCCAAACCTGACCATATGTGAAGGTTTGGGAGTTCCCTGCCCCCCACACTTTGTAAAATCACCCAGGCTAGACTCAGCCAGATGGAAGTTAAGGCCTGAAGCTCTGTTTACAGCTCAGCACAATGTACAAGCAGAGCTATACACTATAGACAGGAATAGTTACAGACATAGACAAGTTAAAGGGAATACAGCAACACAACTCCCCTCCCAGAAATCAGAGACCCCAGGAGGGGCTCCCAACCACCCTTCCACCTTCTCCCCACCCCTGTACCTTACCCCAAGGTTTGCCCCACACACAAGGTGAGCTTGGAGGATTGGCCAGGGGGGTTAGAAGGAAAGTGGTTAGTGAGGTTACTCAGCAGAGAGGAGGAGGCCAGAAGCTGCTAGACAGCCCAAGAGATGACTGCAAGCCTGAGTGGCTTATCTTTGTTTTGTATTCTTTTCTTAAACATCTCAGCAAGCCAATGAGTGAAGTAGACATCACCACTGTTTTCCTTTTCACAGCCTGTAATATAATTTTCTCTATTAAAATATTCCCATTAGCCTCAAACCAGCACACATTAGGTGAATTCAGGAGCTTGCTTTCCTTTATTTGGGAAGCACAAGTCTGGGCAGCCCACATCTCCCTGCGCTCTGCTTTCCCCTGTCCCAGCAGAGGGAAGGGGCTGCTGGGATCATGCCTGGGCAGGTGTGCTGGTTTGAGGCTAATTGGAATATTTTGATGGAGAAAATTAGACTATAGGCTGTGAAAGGAAAACAATGGTGATGTCTGCTTCACTCATAGGCTTGCTGAGATGTTTAAGAACACAAAAACATAGATAAGCCACTCGGGCTTGCAGGCACTCTAGGAGCTTCTTCTTGCTTTCTCCTCTCTGCTGAATAACCTCATTAATCACTTTCCTTCTAACCCCCCTGACTGATCCTCCAAAATCACCTTGCATGTGAGACAAACCTGGGGTAAGGTACAGGGGTGGAGAGAAGGTGGAAGGGTGGTTGGGAACCCCTCCTGGGGTCTCTGATTTCTGGGAGGGGAGTTGTGTTTCTGTATTACCTTAAACTTGTATATGTCTGGATATTGTTTATAGATGTGTTTGTAAACTGTGCTAAGCTGTAAAGAGAGGTTCAGTCCTTAACTTCCATCTGGCTGAGTCTAGTATGGGTGATTTTACAAAGTGGGAGGGGGCAGGGAACTCCCAAACCATCACATCAGGCCAGGATGTGGATCAGGATGTGGATCAGGATCAGGATGTGGATCTCCCATGGCAATCGCTTCCCTCCACGTTTAACTCAAACCCATCTTCCTCTTTGTCCCTTCTTCCTCCAGCTTCTCCTTTGGCATCCTCCTGTCTCTGCCCATTTCTTTGCCCATTTGCACTGGATTTTCAGTGCTCTCCTTTGCCAGTGCCAGCTGTTTGCCACCTCCCAGTTGCAGCCCTTCCGACTCCGCTCTCTGCCTGCTTGTAGTTTCTGACTTTGTCAATTGTCTCTTCTGTTTTTACTTGGAACTCCTGACTCGTGTGCAGTTAACAGCCTCACTGCACTTAATTTCAAATTAATTTGATTGGGTCACCTCATTTCCCCCTCCCCCCTCCAGTAACAATAATGAACTCAACCTATTTAGCCTTTCCCCATTATGAATAACCTTAACGGAAGCTGCGGCGTGGTCTGAAGCGAGGTTTCCATCTTGATGGTTAATTACACAGAAGAATAAATCCCTAAACGTTTTTCAGCATCTGAAAATCTAACCAGGAAGTGTAATTAACAATCAAATAGTAAACTACCATCCTTGTGCTCTCAAGAAGAAGACAGGCAGGGAGGGCAAACCCTGAGAGAAGAATCTGGAAGCCAAGGTTCGCTCCTAGTTTTGAATACTTTGGTAGTTTAAGTGCTGGGGAGATGTTGGTGTTTGGAAGGTCATGGTTGGGTGCTCAGCCTGTGCCAGGTGTGTTTTGCCTTGATGCCTGCAACTGATGGAGAGTTGATAGGGTGGGATGGCCAGTTTTGGGCTTCCCAATTCAAGAAAGACAGGGATCTACTGGAGAGGGCCCAACAAAGTAGGGCCTTGAGGCCTTGAGTAACCTGTGCTAGTGGGAGGTGTCCCTGCCTATGGCAGGGTGTTGGAACTAGCTGATCCTTGAGGTCCCTTCCAACCTTACCATTCTATGATTCTAAAGAGCTGTGAGGATGATTAAGGGCCTTGAACATCTCTCCTGTGAAGAGAGGCTGAGAGCCCTGGGGCTGTTGGGTCTGGGGAAGAGAAGGCTGAGAGGGGATCTCATCAGTGTAATATAAAATGTAAATGTAAATATCTGAGGGGTGGGTGTTAAGAGGAAGGGACCAGGCTCTTCAGTGCCACCTGGTAATAGGAGAAGGAATAATGGATATAAGCTAGAACCCAGGAGGTTCCACCTCAACGTGAGGAGAAACTTGCTTGCTGTGAGGGTGCTGGAGGCCTGGAGCAGGCTGCCCAGAGAGGTGGTGGAGTCTCCTTCTCTGGAGACTTTCAAAGCCAACCTCAATGTATTCCTATGTGAAGGTGATCCTGCTTTGGCAGAGGGGTTGGACTCAATGGTCTCTGGAGGTCCCTTCCAAACCCTAACATTCTGTGTTTCTGTGACATCTTATCCTTAGCCTGTGGGACTGGATTTAGGCTGAGGATGTTGTCTGGTTTGTAAAGTGTGGGAATTCTAAAGTGAGTTATTTTATCCAGGGGTTCTGAGTTGATGAGGTGAGGCAGGAGGACAAGGAGGTTGAGCAGTGAGGATGCAGATTGCTGCAGCTGGAGTGTTTGGCTTCAGCAGCAAGCAAACCTGTGTAGTTCCTTCCAGTAATGGCTGCTGTTGCCTTTTACCTGTTGTTACCACTGGGCTCTGACCACAGAATCACAGACTGGTGTGAGTTGAAGGGACCTATAGAGGTCATCCAATCCAACCTCCCTGCACTCAACAGGGATGTCTGCAACTAGAGCAGGTTGTTCAGAGACCCAAACAACCTGACCTGAAATAGTTCCAGAGATGAAGCATCTCCCACCTATCTGAGCAGCCTGGGCCAGTGTCTCACCAACCTCATGATGAAGATCTTCTCTTCAGCCCAGATCTCCTCTTTCTGTTTAAACCCAGCACCCCCTGTCCTGTCACAACAGGCTCTGCTCAAAACTCTGTCCCTGTCTTTCTGATCAACCCCTTTACAGCCACCAGAAGGTGAACACCCCCAACTCTTTCAGCCTGGCCACACAGCAGAGAGCTTCCAGCCCTGCCAGCATTGCTGTGGCTTCCTCTGGCCCTGCTCCAACAGGTCCCTATCTGTGCTGTGCTGAGGACTCCAAAGCTGACTCGGGTCCATGAACCTGGAGAAAGAGAGACCAATGATGCAGGTGGTCTCTTTCTCCTTGTGGAAAGTCTCTTCCACCTTTACATGGAGGTGAGTGCTCCCAGATCTGTGCAGGGTCTTGCCACTCCCCTGCTGCTCACTGTTCTAAGACCTGTGTGAGGTGGCCTGCCCTGCAAGCACATCCCTGGAGAAGAGCCATTGCTGCCTGAGGACATGGCAGGAGTGCTTTGAAGCAGGGAGATTGGTGACACAATCTCATGGCAGCCAGGTCCTGCATTATGGGTTTGTCTCCTCTCATTTAGTAACTGCTTTCTGCTGAGGTGTTTGAGTTTTTGTGGTGGTTTCCATGTCAGAGGAGGCTTTGGACTGGTTACCTCCTCATTTGCTGCAGAAAAAACTACCCTAAACTTGCCATTGCTCAGTGCAGACCTGGTCTTGCTGAACACAAAATATGTTCCTCTGTCTCTTCAACCACTATTTAACCCTCACCCATGTCCTCTGATTATCTTTTTCCCTCTGCACTCAGCTGATGGCTTCAGCAGCCTCTAAGGTTTCCTTCCCCACCTCTATTATCTCCCTGAGCTGCTGTGACCTCCCCGTGTTACCTGTTCTCTGCATTCCCCCTGACAGGTGCAAAAGCCTCCTCAAAAGAGGAGGATCTGCCTCATCCTCTTTAGTCAGGGCCCACGGGAGGCTGCAGCAGCCTGTTGGTGATGCACTTCACAAGGGAGGGTGGAAAAGTGCCTTGAATAGAACAAAGAGATGGAGAATGGGAGGAAGATGAACAATGGGAGCAGGAAGTGCAGGATCCAACCTCAATTGCCTACCTACTCCCAGCAGAGCTTGGGGAAGCTAAAACTGCCCCAGTGGTTATGATTTCAGCCAGAGCTTTTATGAGAGGGTCCAGACCCCAGACCTCCTCTGCACATCCTACATGCTGCACCCTCCTACCCCTTCCCTAATTGCAGCCTGTGTTGGGTTTAATTGCTGGTAGGCATTACATAGCATGCAGAGGCAGATCTGGCCAGACCTGTGGTCTGAATGGTGGTGTCAGACTTTCAGAGGGCCCTTGGTGAGGCTGCCTTTAGCTCTTATGGGCTGTCACAGGATCACAGGTTCACAGGATGTCAGGGGTTGGAAGGGACTCAAAGAGATTGAGTCCAACCCCCCCCCCGACCCCCCCGCCGCGCG
>VWZE01001191.1:72573-83565 GCA_013396675.1 Eubucco bourcierii | reverse complement strand
GTCACACAGGAGCATATCCAGACAGGCCTTGAAAGGCTCCAGAGAAGGAGACTCCACAACCTCTCTGGGCAGCCTGTGCCAGTGCTCTGGAACTCTTAACAGTAAAGAAGTTGCCCCTTGTGTAGAGGTGGAACTTCCTGTGCTGCAGCTTCCATCCATTGCTCCTTGTCCTATCCCAGGCAGCAGTGAGCAGAGCCTGTCCCCCCTGCTCCTGACCCCTAGCCCTCAGATATTTATAAACATTGATTAAATTCCCTTTCAGTCCTCTCTTTTCTTATCTTCTGGATTTAGCCATATTTACTCATCATCGCACTTCCCCTTGTGCTGAGGAGCAGCAGGCAGAGCTGCATAGAAAGCAAAACAATGTGAGCCAACAGTCACAGGCTCTCATGGCATCTAAGACCAGCCCTTTCTTGTCCTGATTGAAGAGGCATCAAGTCCCAGCAAGGGACCAGCCCTTTCTTGTCCTGATTGAGGAGGCATCAAGTCCCAGCAAGGGACCTTGTTCCCATGTTGGCATCTTCCAGCCCACCTGTTCTCCTGCTAGAGTGCTTTGATAAGTTTTTCCTCATCTGTCTACTCCTGTGCCTTAAGATTCATCGAAAGAGTTGATTATTCATCAGCCATGAAGCCAGCTCCTCAGGTCTGTCATCAGACTGCTGCCAACCAGGCTGTTGGTGGCTCTGAAGAGGCTGATGTTCTGTGGAGAGAGCAAACAACAGCTTCCTGGGAATTCTTCTGAAGAAACTCATCATTACTATTGACTGCTTGCTCTTCCCTTGGGTGCTGTCAGCCTGTGTCTTCTTGTGAGCTGGATTTTGTGCTCTCTCTGATTTAGATAGTCCCGTTCCTGCTTAAAAGGAGATGTCTATCAGAGGCCCTCAGAGCTGCCTGGCTGTTTTGGAAGGGGATGTCTCATTGACTTGGCTGCATGAGAAACTGTGCAGACCTCTTGAGAGCTGCTGCTGAGGGCAATTGCCTGTGGCTGTGAGCCATCCCTGGGGAGCTGGACCGCTGGGCAACCCCCTCCCTGGCTTGGAGTCATCGCCCAAGCCGGAGAATCACTATCACAGCAGCTTCCCACCGAGTCTTAGCCCCTTGATGCCACAAAACATGAGCCCTGAATAGATTTGAAAGCTAATTTGCTGCTCCGAGCATCAATAGCTGCACATCACTTGTCCTTTCTGCTGCATTTAATGAGCTTCCAAGGTACTGCAGCCAGTTCCAGAAGGCAACCATGAAAGGCTGGTGCCACGGCTGCCATCAGAAGTGTCTGCCTGTCCCTCCAGCGGGCTTCACTTCTCACAGATTCTCTCTGGTTCTGTCTCTTGTGAATTTAACGTGGAGTGTGGTGCATAATTTCTTGCAGCCATCCTTTCCAGACTGTCTCTCCTCCTTTTTGGTTTTTTATTTTGAACTGAATGCCCTGGGAGCAGGGGATGGGAAGGCGAAGGGACTCTTCCCGCAGTCAGATGGTGTTAGCTGAGCCCAGGTGATATGTGGGTCATGGCAAATGTCCTGTCACGATGCTTCTCTCCGCTTTCATGACTCTCTGGTGTGCTCTCCTCTTGCCCAGCCATACCTGCTCCCTTCTGTTCATCACCCTGGGGCTAGCCTGTGTCAGCCTTGGCTGTCACCCAGGTGGCCTTGGCATGGGTGAGGAGCAAGTGAGTGCCTTGGTGCTGCTGGACCAGCAGCCAGGAGGTGATGGGCACAGCCCACGGGGGCTGCTTCAAGGGCCATTAATCCATAGCTCCATCTGCCAAGATCAATAATTAGGACTGTGGTTTCCTCTAAGCCAGCAGGTCAGTGTAGGAATTGCCTTCTGGAGGCCCCTGTGACTGGATCTTGCAGAGGCAGGAACAGAAAAAACAGGGTAGTAAGAGTACAGAATAAGGTTTCCTTGAGCGTTAAGTGGCTAAAACCTGCCATACGTGGTGAACCACAAGGTGCTTGGGTTCTTCTAGGGATGTACTAGAGAGTGTCCAAAGGGTGCTTTGAGGATGATGAAGGGACTGGAACATAGAATCATAGAATGGTAAGGTTGGAAGGGACCTCAAGAATCATCTAGTTCCAACCCCCTGCCATAGGCAGGGACACCTCCCACTAGTACAGGTTACTCAAGGCCTCATCCAATCTGGCCTTGAACACCTCCAGGGAGGGAGCATCCACGACCTCCCTGGGCAACCTGTTCCAGTGCCATCTGTCTGATGGGCAAAGGCTGAGAGCCTTGGGGCTGTTTAGCCTGGAGAAGTGCAGCCCCAGAGGGGATCTGATCAATGTGTATAAATATCTGAAGGTGGGGGGCAAGAAGAAGGGGCCAGGCACTCTTTTCAGTGGTGTCCCATGACAGGACAAGGGGCAAAGGACACAAATTGGGCCACTAGAAGTTCCACCTCAGTGGGAGGAGAAACTTCTTTACAGTGAAGGTGCTGAAGCCCTGGAGCAGGCTGCCCAGAGAGGTTGTGGAGTCTCCTCTGGAGGCCGTCAAGGACAACCTGGGTGTGTTCCTGAGTGACCTGCTCTGGGTGACCCTGCTTTGGCAGGGTTGTTGGATTTGATCTCCCGAGGTACCTTCCAACCCCTAACATTCTATAATTCTATGATTCTCTGTTTCTGTCAACTCAACAGAGAGGGCTGAAGGGGGTTTGTTGATGCTGGAGCAGCAGGGTCTGCTGCCAGCACCCCTTCGGTCAGCAGCTGCACACAGGAGCGTTTTGGATCTCCCTCTGCAGGCTCCTCACCTGCCTTTGGAAGCAGGCTGGGTTACATTTCTATACATTACTCCATCATAAAAGCCCACAACTATGATCTGAGCATGTTTGTGTGTCTTGCAACGAGCCAGAATCCACCTGAGTTGTTTTCCAGATTAATACCCCACTGCTTTTACTTAACAAGTCCCTTTTTCCAAGCTGAGAATGGTAACAACTCTGAAATTTTCCTTTTAAAAAAGGCATTTTCTTCTCAGGCACTTCATATTGAAATCTGTCTTAATTTCTGCTCAGCTACTGTGTGAAAACACACGGTGAGGCATTATTAGTCCCTGAAGGAATAAAGACAGATGGAGCCTAAAATGGAATTGACTTTATGATTAATTAGAACCTTCAAGAGCAGAATGGAGTCAGGGCTTGGTCCTACCCTGTCAGTGTCTGGAGATCAATTCAGCCTGTGTGTGTGAATCTCCACGAGGAGCTCGGCAGGAGAAACACAGATGTCACTTGGTAGAGTTGGCCCTGGGTTGTCCCCTCTGGGTGGGACCTGTTGCTGGAGGAGGGCATGGGGAGGGGGAGGTGGAAGTGGGGGTCCTTTGTGCCTGGCGATGTGCTTTAGTAATGAGCTGCTATTTCTGGCCTCCAGCTTCCCACAGCAGTGTACAGCGGCTCCTGTGTGGCTGCCACGATGGGGAGCAGAGCTGGGAGGAGGGCAATGTTTGGAGACATGCTCCAGAATCTTGGAAATAGGAGTGCAGGGGTGTGGAAGTGGTGGTTTGGGGCAGTGAGTTAAGGCTCTGCTCTGAGCTCTTGTTCCATGTGTGACCTGAGCAGTTTCCCTGGGGATTTTGTGTTCATGCCTTTGACATTGAGGGTGGACCTACCCCTTGAAAGGGGCTAGGGAAGCTGTACCAGGTGATGTTACCTGCACTGGCTTTGGCATTAGTGGGTGTTTCTGGAGCCTGTAGCCACAGACCTTCACAACACTTGACAACAAGTTAGAAGCAGGTTGTTGATCAGGAGGACCCTGCAGGGGGACCTTGCCAGGCTGGATGGGTGGGTAGAGGCCAATGGGATGAGATTGAACAAGGCTAAGTGCAGGGTTCTACACTGTGGCCACAACAACCCCAAGCAGTGCTACAGGCTGGGGACAGGGTGGCTGGAGAGCAGCCAGGCAGAGAGGGACCTGGGACTGCTGGTAGAGAGTAGCTGAACATGAGGCAGCACTGTGCCCAGGTGGGCAGGAGAGCCAATGGCATCCTGGCCTGGATCAGGAACAGTGTGGCCAGCAGGAGCAGGGAGGTTATTCTGCCCCTGTGCTCAGCACTGCTCAGGCCACACCTTGAGTGCTGTGTCCAGTTCTGGGCCTCTCAATTCAAGAGAGATGTTGAGGTGCTGGAAGGTATCCAAAGAAGGGCAGCAAGGCTGGGGAGGGGCCTGGAGCACAGCCCTGTGAGGAGAGGCTGAGGGAGCTGGGGGTGTGCAGCCTGCACAAGAGGAGGCTCAGGGCAGAGCTCATTGCTCTCTGCAGCTACCTGAAGGGAGGTTGGAGCCAGCTGGGGTTGGGCTCTGCTGCCAGGCAAGCAGGGACAGAACAAGAGGACACAACCTCAAGTTGTGCCAGAGGAGGTCTAGGCTGGATGTTAGGAAGAAGTTCTTGACAGGGAGAGTGATTGGCATTGGGATGGGCTGCCCAGGGAGGTGGTGGAGCGCCCATCCCTGGAGGTGTTCAAGACAAGCCTGGATGAGACACTTAGTGCCATGGTCTGGTTGATTGAGTAGGGCTGGGTGCTAGGTTGGGCTGGATGAGCTTGGAGGTCTCTTCCAACCTGGTTGATTTGATGATTTCTAGCATACCTCCTGGAGAAGAGAAAGAAAAGACACTGCAGAATGTTATTCTGCCATACTTTGGGAGCAAGTCCTCCCCATGCAAACCAGCTCTACAGCTCAGACCACAACCATGCTTGCATGGTTGGCAAGTTCTGGGCAGCTTTGAAGCTGGGCAAAAGCAACAAGTGAAAGCAGAGTTGCTTTGCAAAGGCA
Source organism: Eubucco bourcierii (assembly GCA_013396675.1). NCBI lineage: Eukaryota > Metazoa > Chordata > Aves > Piciformes > Ramphastidae > Eubucco > Eubucco bourcierii. The sequence continues at coordinate 78,811 of VWZE01001191.1, read as the reverse complement.
AACAAACCCAGGTCAGCTGTGGAGTTGTGTCAGTACATCTGTCTGGAGAGGGTATGAATGGGATGGTTAAGTGGAGTGGAGTGCTGCCAGCATTGCCCCACAGCCTGTGCTCACAGCTGACCTTCCCTCTGTGCACAGGCTTGTGCTGATGTGGGGCATGCTTGCCTGAGAGGGGGCTGGATGCCTCCTCCTTCACCTAGCTGAGCAAGGCAGAGGGGCCTGAAGAAGGATTTGGTGTAGGAGGTTGATGTTGCATGGGGAGATTGTGGCTTAAGGTGCTCCAAGTGGTGATGGGGGCTGTGAGTGTGCTTGGCTGGTCTGCACTCAAGCACCCTTGCCAGGGGTGCATTGGATGCATCTCCCTTGAGGCATAGGAGGTTCCATGTGAACCTGAGGAAGAATTTTTTTCACTGTGAGGGTGACAGAGCACTGGAACCACCTGCCCAGGGAGGTTGTGGAGTCTCCCTCTCTGGAGGTATTCAGGAACCATCTGGATGTGTTCCAGTGTGATCTGCTCTAGGTGATCCTGCTCTGGCAGGGGGACTGGACCAGCTGGGCTTTTGAGGTCCCTTCCAGCCCCTGACATTCTGTGATTCCTGGGGCAAAAGGGATGAGGCAGCATCCATGGGTGAGCATCAGCTGGGAAGAAGGTCCAAAGGGGCATGTCTCCTAGGTCCAGGCAGGATGGTCCTTCCACAGGTGCCAGCACCCTTCTACAGAACCTCAGAGTCACAGGGTGTCAGGGGCTGGAAGGGACTTCAAAATATCCTCCAGTCCAACCCCCACTGCCAGAGCAGGGTCACCTAGAGTAGGTCACACAGGAACACATCCAAGTGTGCTTTTGAGTTAGGAACATGACTTGGACCTTGCTAATTGTCCCAAGCATAGAATCAGTAAGGTTGGAAAAGACCTCCAGGATCATCCAGTCCAACCACTCCAGGATCATCCAGTCCAACCACTGACCCAACACCACCATGGCCATTAAATGAGTCCCAAAGTGCCATGGCTACAATTTAACACCTCCCAGGATGGTGACTCCACCACCTCCTTGGGCAGCCTGTTCCAGTGCCTGGACCACTCTTGCAGGAAAGATTTTTTTTCCTAATATCCAACCAAAACCTCCTCTGGTGTAACTTGAGGCCATTTCCTCTTGTTCTATTACTTGATACTAGGGAGATACTGTGGAGATCAGCACCTGCTTCACTACAACCTACTGCAGATCAGTGGGGAGCTGGTGAGGCATCCCACCCAGCAACTCACAAGCATCTGCTGCTCACTTTTGCTGGCAAATGCAATCTAATCTTTTAGTCTCCCTGCCCCTCCCCTGCCCCCAGCATGGCAGCAAGCTTGCCAAGGTGTATTTTGTGATGGGAGGAAGGCTCTGTGGTGTGAGCTTATTCTGCAGGACCTGGCCAGGGCACCTTAGAGAAACACTGGAAAGCTGTCTTGGATTTTCTTTGCTTTCCCTGGGGACTCTGGGGATTGCAAATCAGCAGATTGTGGATTAGTGGATCAGGAATTAGAAATGCATTTCCCATTCTTCTGTTACACGCTAATGAACTGACAAATTTCATTTCTTTAAATCCAGCTATTTCAGCTAGAATAAGTGAAGTTGTCTTCTGTGTCTTTTGGGAAAGGCTGAATCATAGAATTGTTTTGGTTGGAAGAGACCTTGAAGAGCATCACTTCCAATGGTTAACCCAGCACTGCCAGGTTGCCACTAACCCACCTTCCTCAGCACCACATCTGCACATCTGAAAATTACTTACAGGGCTGGGGAGTCCATCACTGCCCTGCAGAGCCTGTTCCAGGGCTTGACCACTCTTCCAGTGAAGAAATTGTTCCTAACGTCCAACTTAAACTTTCCTGATGCAAGTTGAAACCATTTCTCTTTGTCCTGTCACTTATGACTTTGGGGAAGAGCCCAACCCCCACCTGCCTCCAACCTTTCAGGGAGCTGTAGAGAGACAGAAGGTCTCCCCTCTCAGCCTTCTTTTCTCCAGGCTAAATACCCCCAGTTCCCTCAGCTGCTCCCCACCAGCCCTGTTCTCCATACCCTTTGCCAGCTTCCTTGCCCTTCTCTGGACCCACTCCAGCCCCTTTTGGAGTGAGAGGCCCAAAACTGAACCCAGTATTTGAGATGCAGCCTCACCAGTGCCCAGTACAGGAGGACAATCCCTGCCCTGGTCCTGCTGGCCACACTGTTGCTGGTACAGGTCAGGATGCTGGTGGCCTCGGCCAACTGGGCACTTGTGGCTTGTATCATGACCTCTCTGGGTGTCATACAATCCAAATTCAGTTGTGTTTGGTGTGTGGCTGTTGTGGCAGTGCAATACAGCACAGTCTCACCACCCATGGGTCACTGCCAAATGGTGCCCATCAGAGTGCTCTGGAGGGGGCTGTGGCTCACTGCTGGCCTGTACAGACATGGAGATGGACTCAACCCCAGGGAGCTGTATCAGGCTGGTGGATCCGTTCTCCTGGCAGAGACTCAGGTGTTGCCACCAGCTGCTGCTGGGCAGAGGCTCTTTGAAAACACAGTGCTGCAGTCTTGGGGGCAGAGCACTGTGTTTGCTCAGCTCCAGACATGAGATGTGCTTGACTTACAGTCAAGATAGACTTTTTTACCTGTGGGCAAAATGTGCAGGAAGCTGAGATCTTCTTTCTTCTTTTGGACCTTCCACGGGGAGAATCCCAGTGCCTTTGGCAGCTCCCTCTGGGCTGGGATTTGGGGACCACTGGTGCTGGTTGGTGCACAGGCTGCAGCAGGCTCTGTGTCCCTCCTTCAGTTGCACAGGTCTTCAGGCTCTGTAGTTTGGGGAGCACAGGTGCTGGTGGGGCACAGGTTGCAGCAGGCTCTGTGTCCCTCCTTCAGTTGCACAGGTCTTCAGGCTCTGTAGTTTGGGGAGCACAGGTGCTGGTGGGGCACAGGTTGCAGCAGGCTCTGTGTCCCTCCTTCAGTTGCACAGGTCTTCAGGCTCTGTAGTTTGGGGAGCACAGGTGCTGGTGGGGCACAGGTTGCAGCAGGCTCTGTGTCCCTCCTCCAGCTACACAGGTCTTCAGGCTCTGTAGTTTGAGGAGCACAGGTGCTGGTTGGTGCACAGGCTGCAGCAGGCTCCACGTGCCTGTCCCTCAGCTGCACAGGCCTTCAGGCCCTGCTGTATGCACCTCCCTACCCAAAATCTGTGCCAGGGCTAAACGCAGAGCAGAAGTCATTGATGTGGCTGAAAGCCTAACGGACGGCGCTGTGGGACCCGATCTGCAGGGGGAAAGCAGCTCTGTCATTACCCAGTCACTCTGCAGAGCCTTCAATGCCAGCTACACAAAACCGGCCTTGGCTTTCTGGAGCAGGCTTTGTTCCTTCACTTTGTGAAGCCAAAAGTGGGTCTGAAGCCTGGCAGCCTCCGGAGGCAAAGCGCTGGCACCCCCGGCAGAGCCGTGGGCTGCTGCTGGGACAGGAGCAGAGCCCCGGGACATGGGTTACTCCCCTTGGCTGGCGAGCCAAGGTTTTGGGCTGTGCCCGTGGTATCTGCCTGAACAATGAACGCGATGGAACCAGCTGGTTGCTGCCTGTGAACCTGCCGGGTGCGGGTGTGTGTCTGCGAGTTGATTGCTGTGCCTCGTTAGAGCCTATTTACGATTGATTGAGAAGCAGAGGCTTTGTTTGAACAGAGACCTTTAATCTCCTGGCATAGCCAAGTGTGTTTCCCTTCAGGAAACGTTCCTTCTCTTCTGCTTATCTCCAACCTCCCACTTTCAACCTGAGCCTGGCAGGGACTGGAGAGAAAGCAGGATCAAAGGAAAAATAATTGGGATCTCTGGCTTCTGTGGGCAGCCTGAACCCGTTGTTCCTACTGGCTAAGTAGTGTATTCCTAAATAACTCTTGCAAGAGACAGTTCAGCAGTTGCAACATCTTCTTGATGAGAAGCTCTCATATGTAATAACCATGGCAACAGTTGCTGAGGACCAGCACAATGAGGGATGGAGGAGATGTGCTCAGGAGAGGACAATGGACCCATCTCTGCTGTTGAGCGACAGGCAAAGCGCCAAGGAGGTGGTGTATGGTGAGCTCCATGGCTGCTGGCCTGCTGGGCACTCGGCCACCTGTGCCGTGCTGGAGATGCTGGTAGCCACAGGGCACCCAATAACAAGTCAGAGGAGAGCAAGGAGACTGGGGAGGGGGCTGGAGGGGAAGGCTGATGAGGAAGAGGCTGAGAGAGCTGGAGGTGTGCAACCTGGAGAAGCGAAGAGGTAGAGAGGACATTATCACTCTCTACAAGTACCCAAAAGGAAGCTGTAGGCAGGTGGGGGTCAGGCTCTTTCTCCAGAAAACTTGTGACAGGACAAGAGGACATGTCCTGAAGCTGTGCCAGGGGAGGGTTAGGTTGGATGTTAGGAAGCACTTCCTCAGGGAAAGGTGCTTAAGGACTGGGATGGGCTGCCCAGGGAGGAGGTGGAGTCACCATCCCTGGAGGTCTTTAAGGACAGATTGTCTGTGGCACTTGGTGGCATGGTCTAGCTGCTGATGTGGTGGTGTTAGGTCATAGGCTGGACTTAATGATCTCAGAGGCCTTCTCCAGCCTCTCCAGATGAAAAGGAAGAGCCTAACCTGAAAACCAACGGGGAATCATGGTGATACTTGATTAGGAGGGAAAGGCCAGAGAGAGAACCTCAGGGAGAGACACCACCTCTGACCCCAGAGTTGCAGATGGCTCCCCAGGGTCTGTCTGCTCTGGCAAAGACTGTGCTGTTCTGCTGCCTGTCCTCACCCAACCTGACTGCTGCCAGAGGCACGTATCAGCAGTACTCCTTGACTCAGCTAGTTTCAGAGCTGCTGCTTTAAAAGCCATCTTTAAAGACCATATCTGAATGTTTCCAGGAGAGCTGCCTGCCAGGAGCCACATAGTGTTGCAGGTGAAGGACTTTGTAAGAAACAGGGCTTGAAGAGTTGACCCTTGGTGCAGAGCAGGGAGAGTGCAGGAACCAGCTTTGACTTATCCTGAAGAGTCTGCTGTGAGGGACCTTCATCACTCCTGCTCTCCCCTTGCCCTGGGGTCTTCTGATCTAGTGTGAGGTGTCCCTGCCCATGGCAGGGGAGTTGGGACTACATGATCCTTGAGGTCCCTTCCAGCCCTGACACTTCTATGGTTCTGAGTGCTCATCATTAGGGCAATGCTGGAAACATCTTTCCCAACACTCTGGTCTTAATCTTGACTTGGGAGCACCTTAGGTTATGACATCAAGACTGTGAGGATGAGGATCATGTTGTTTTCATCAGGCAATATTGTGTCTCTGTTGACTTATTTAGGTGGATATTTTACCACAGAATCACAGAATGTTAGGGGCTGGAAGGGACCTCCAAAGCTCATCCAGTCCAACCCCCCTGCCAGAGCAGGATCACCCAGAGCAGATCACACAGGAACACATCCAGGCAGGTCTTGAATGTCTTCAGAGAGGGAGACTCCATAACTCCCCTGAGCACCCTGTTCCAGTGCTCTGTCACCCTCACAGTGAAAAAAAATTCTCCTTGTGCTTACATGGAACTTCATCTGACTCAGCTTCCACCCATTGCCCCTTGTAAGCCTGAAAAGCAGGAGAAGGCAACTCCTTCACCTTCAGCAGAAACCAAGAGGAGCCCACTTAAAGGCGCCGTTGTTGCAGATTTCTGAGTAGGAGGCAGTAAATACTCCACTTTTGCTATAATAATAATAAGAACAACAACAACAGGCAGGCTGGGTCTGTCTGACAATAATCAGTCCAGGTGGGGCTGTTAGGGATAGTCTGCAGCCTCAGAAGCCTGCTGCTAGTGTCCCCAACCAGCTTTGCTAGAGATTCTGGCCATGCTCCCCCGTGGCTGGCAGCAGCTGGGGCTTCTTGGACTGCAGTGAGAAGTCTGAGTGCTTGGCACGGTGGCAAACTGAGCCTCTTCCTTTTCTGCTTCAAATTGGGTCGTGATTCCAAGTGAGATGAGTTGTTGTTTTTTTTTTTCTCCCCTCCTCCCGATAATTCCGTGCATCTGAAGTGATTACAGCTCCGCCTGAGAGCTCTTTCAGCAGATTCCAACGCGGCGTTTTCTTTCCCGTCTCAAAAAGGTTCTTTCAAGCCTTTTGATTCTGAAGGAGAGAGGATTGGGGTGGTGGGGGAGAAGGGTTAAAAAACAAAACAAAACAAATCCTGATGGAAAGTTCCTATGCAGATTAGAGATTAAAAGTTTTGGGTTTGTTTTGGTTTGGTTTT
>VWZE01001191.1:37629-72468 GCA_013396675.1 Eubucco bourcierii | reverse complement strand
TCCTGGTGGAAACTTCCTATGCAGATTAGAGATTAAAAGTTTTTGTTTGGTTTTGGTTTGTTTTATTCTCTTTAAACCCTCCTCTCCTCCACCCCAATCTTCTCCCCTTCAGACTCAGAAGGCTTGAAGGAACCTTTATAAAAACCCAAATCCTGGTGGAAACTTCCTATGCAGATTAGAGATTAAAGGTTTTATTTGTGGTGGTTTTTGGTTTTTTTTTTTCTTTTCTTTTTAACCTTTCTCCTTCCCCACCTCAATCCTCTCCCCTCCAGAATCAGAAAGCTTGAATGAACCTGTTTTAAAAACCCAAATCCTGGTGTGAAACTTCCTATGCAGATTAAAGATTAAAAGTTTTTTGTGGTTTTTTTTTTTTTAATGTTTCTTTGTTTTGTTTGTGGTGGTTTGGGGTTTATTTTTGTTTGGTTGGGTTTTTTTAACCCTTCTTCTCCCCACCCCCAATCTTCTCCCCTCCAGAAATGTGAAGGCTTGAAAGGACCTTTTTAAAAACCCAAATCCTGGTGTGAAACTTCCTATGCAGATTAGAGATTGAAAGTTTTTTTGTGGGTTGGTTTGTTTGTTTGGTTTGGTTTGGTTTTTTGTTTGGTTGGGTTTTTTTAACCCTTCTTCCCCCCACCTCCAATCCTCTCCCCTCCAGAAATGTGAAGGCTTGAAGGAACCTTTTTAAAAAAGCCAAATCCTGGTGTGAAGCTTCCTGTGCAAATTAGAAATTAAAAGTTGGTTTGTTTGTGGGTTTTTTTGTTTGTTTGTTTGTTTTTGTTTCTTTGTTTTGGTTTGGTTTTTTGTTTTATTTTGGTTGGTTGGTTTTTTTAACCTTTCTTCCCCCCCACCCCNAAGGCTTTGAAGGAACCTTTTTAAAAAATCCAAATCCTGGTGTGAAACTTTCCTATGCAGATTAGAGATTAAAGATTTTATTTTTGTAAAACACATACGGGGGCTAAACGGGGTGGGGGGGTGGGGGGGAAATAAAATAACCAGCACACCCTTCTGTTGAGGCGAGTGGGTTTTGGCTGGTGGCAGTGTGCTGCCGAGTCCTTATCTGGCGATGGAGAGGCAGAGCCAGCCCGTGCTATTATTTGGAGTTCTTAGAGAGTGAGCTTCAATGTTTGCTTAACTCCACTAAAAATAGAGGCCGCCCTCTTTTCCTAATGGGCGGCATTTGTCACGCTTGATTCATTTCCTCTCCCGAGCTGAGTTCCTTCATGAATATTCATCTCTGCTCGCCAGGAATCTGCCCGTCCTCTCACGAGTTGTACTCGCAGGGCCACCCTGCAGGAACGGTGCCAGGCAACTTCTCCAAGCCTCGACCCGGCCCCGGCCAGGGACCTGTTGTGATGTCAACAGCTGTCCTTGATTTCCACCTCCTCTCCTCAGCCCTGATTGCTCCTCAACCCTCTCGACGAGGCCCTTAATGAGCCTCCCGTTCTTGTTGTCATAGCAGCACCGCATCGCCCGGGATGGTGGAGCCTCTGTCACTGGTAATTGCGCGATGGGAGGATCGCTTTGGCAGGTTTCTTTCTGGTGGGGATTAGGCCAGAAGGTCCCTTCTGAAGGGTGGTGCATGCAGGTTCCCTCAGAAGGTACTAAAAGTAGGCAGTTACAGAAGGTTCCTGAAGAGGGAAGGAGGCTTTGCAGAGCGAAGAGGGGGAGAGCAATCCTTACAGAGCTCTTCTCATTCATGCTCGGCTCCTGCTTAAAGCAGGAGGAAACCCACCAGAAATGCTAAAGGAGAACATCAAGTGGCTGATTGGTGGTGAAGGAAGCCTGTTGGTACCCCAGACCTTTGAATCCTGGAGGTACAGAGCATGACCTGATCTTGCCCCAGCACTGTAGGGGGAGTCTGAGGTCTGAGCAGAGCACAGCAGAGGGGCAGAATCCCCTCCCTTGACCACCCTGCTACTCTGGTGCTCCGAATTGCTGCTGGAATGGGAACAATCTGGTGGGTGTGGAGGAAGCAAAGGACATTATGGTGCTGGAGGAACCTGAGGCTGTTTGACCATGGACCCCCGAAGCCCTTGGCTGCTGGGTGTATGAGCAGCTCATCTGTAGGATGTTGTGGTGGGTGACTGTGTTTCACTCAGCAGAGACCAAGGAGAAGACTTGGTGATTGCTCTACAGGGCACTGGTGTGGCTGGCATGCCACTTTGCTATGTGAAGAGCTGCTGGCAGTCACCCACACTTGGGTAGTGCCTTCCAGCACATCAGGCTGCAGGAGCACCCTGAGCGTCGCTCCAGCCTCGCTCTGCTGCCTGCGTTGGCGCCTTTCAGTCATGCTAATTGTCAAAGCAATAGAACTGATACTGTCTCAGCAGTCTGCTGGGCTTCAGGCCACCCAGTGGTGGCTTTCTGTTGCCAGTGGGCTCTTTGCTATCAAGGAAGACTATGTTGGTTTTCAGCAATGTGCTAGAAGAGTTTTATTGGCGTTGCTGTGGTGGTGTGGGTGAGAAATGTGCACAGCTGGAGGAGTGATCATAGAATCCCAGACTGGCTTGGGTAGAAGGGACCTTTAAAGGTCATCCTGTCCAACTCCTTGCTGCAGTCAGCAGGGACAGCTGCAACCAGAGCAGGTTGCTCACAACCCCAGGCAACCTGACCTGGAATGGTTCCAGGGATGGGGCAGCTCCCACCTCTTTGAGCAATCCGGGACAGGCTCTCATCACCTTCAGTGTGTCAAAGATTTGTCTCTCCTCCCCAGTCTGAATCTTTCCCTTTTAGTTCAAGCAATCACCCCTTGTCCTGTCCCAACAGGCCCTGCTCAAAACTCTGTTCCCAGCTTTTTGATCAGTCTCTTGATACACTGAAAGGCTACCAGAAGGTCTCCCTGAAGTCTTTTCCATGCTGAACAAGCCCAACTCTCTCAGCCTGGCCTCACAGCAGAGCCCTTCCAGCCCTGCCAGCATTGCTGTGGCCTCCTCTGGCCCTGCTCCAACAGGTCCCTGTCTGTGCTGTGCTGAGGACTCCAGATCTCATCTTGCCCCAGCACTGCAGGGGATGTCTGAGCAGAGCACAGCAGAGGGGCAGAATCCCCTCCCTTGACCACGCCACAAGTCCTAGAGTGGCCATCTTGCCCTGCTGCAGTGAGACACAGCCATGGTTGGTTGAAGAGGGCCAAGAGGCAGTGTGCTGTTTGTGGCTTGACCTGAAGGGTCGATTGAGGATGTCATTGTTAACTGGTGGGACCTGTCCAGGACACTGAGTCAGCATCTCTGCTCTTGCACAGAATAGTCATGGGGCAACCAAGGTGGTGAAGGGTCTGGAGAACAGGTCTTATGAGGAGTGGCTGAGGGAACTGGGATTGTTCAACATGGAGAAAAGGAGGCTGGGGGGAGACCTTATTGCTCTCTATAACTCCCTGAAAGGAGGTTGGAATCTGGTGGGGATTGGTCTCTTCTCCTTAGTATCAGGTGATAGGAGGAGAAGAAATGACCTGAAATTGTGCCAGGGGGAGTGTTAGGTTGGAGACTGGGAAAAATTTCTTTGTTGCAGGAGGGGCNGAGCACAGCAGAGGGGCAGAATCCCCTCCCTTGACCACGCCACAAGTCCTAGAGTGGCCATCTTGCCCTGCTGCAGTGAGACACAGCCATGGTTGGTTGAAGAGGGCCAAGAGGCAGTGTGCTGTTTGTGGCTTGACCTGAAGGGTCGATTGAGGATGTCATTGTTAACTGGTGGGACCTGTCCAGGACACTGAGTCAGCATCTCTGCTCTTGCACAGAATAGTCATGGGGCAACCAAGGTGGTGAAGGGTCTGGAGAACAGGTCTTATGAGGAGTGGCTGAGGGAACTGGGATTGTTCAACATGGAGAAAAGGAGGCTGGGGGGAGACCTTATTGCTCTCTATAACTCCCTGAAAGGAGGTTGGAATCTGGTGGGGATTGGTCTCTTCTCCTTAGTATCAGGTGATAGGAGGAGAAGAAATGACCTGAAATTGTGCCAGGGGGAGTGTTAGGTTGGAGACTGGGAAAAATTTCTTTGTTGCAGGAGGGGCCAGGCATTGGTACAGGCTGCCCAGGGAGGTGGAGGAGTTGCCATCCCTAAGGGAGTTCAAGAAACGTGGACAGGGCAGTCTGGGACATGGCTTAGTGGCCATGGTGTTGAGTCCCATCTCAGAGGCTTTTCTAGCTGAAACAGTTCTGTAATTATGTGATTCTGTGGCTGATGATTGTGTGTCATCTCCAGAGGTGGCAGCTCAGCTGCAGGCTGGCACAGCACAGAGGCAGGCAAGAAGGGCTGTCTGTAAACCATTTACTCTGTCTGTTGCATGCCAAGGGATGGAGATCAGCTGTGCTTGTCCCAGAGCCCCCTCTCTGAACAGGCAGGGCAGGTTTCTCCTCCACACTCGAAGAACCTGTGCCTCAAGCATTGTAAGCAGTGTTGTTACAGCATGAGACCCTTGCCCAGGTTGTTCTCCCATAGGAAAAGCTGCTGGCCAAGCCCTTGGATGAGTTTGTCTGTGGCTGTGTGAAGTGAGGAGCCAGGTTTCTGCTGCCTGGCTCCCAGCTCTACAGGCATTTCTGGTAGGCATGAATAATTGCTGGCACTGTGCTGCCACCGCTGGTGTGTGCCCTGATGGGCAGCCCAGCTACACGGGTAAGCCCCTGATTTACAACCAAGAGCACAGCTGAAGTGGCTTCCTGGCCTGCATTTCAAGAACCAGTAATGAGTCTCCACTCAGCTGTAGGTCCCCAGACTTGTACTGTGGAATGTGGACGTTCCATTGCCATAAGATTTGTTGGAGTAGGTCCAGAGGAGGGCATGAAGATGATCAGAGGGTTGCAGAACTTCCCCTGTGGGGCAGGCTGAGTGAGTTGGGGCTGTTCTGCCTGGAGAAGAGAAGGCTCCAGGGAGACCTTAGAGCAGCCTTCCAGTGCCTGAGGGGGGCTGCAAGAGAGCTGGAGCAGGACTTTTCACAGGGACTTGTAGGGGTAGAACGAGAGGGAATTGGTTGAAGCTTGAAGGAGGGCAGATTGAGACTGGAGATGAGGAAGAAATCTTTCACAGTGAGTGTGGTGAGGCACTGGAACGGGTTGCCCAGAGAGTTGGTAGATGCTACCTCCCTGGATGTGTTCAAGGCCAGGCTGGTTGAGGCCTTGAGCAGCCTGGGCTGTCCCTGCTCATGGCAGGGCAGGTTGGAACTGGACAATCTTCAAGATCCCTTCCAATCCAAACCATTCCGTGAATCCATGAATGTGTGGGCCCAGATTGTCCCAGACATTATGCCACAGACACAGCCCCAGCACAGCATGAAGGACATAAACATGGATGAGTGTTTGAGGGCCAGGAGCTTGCCCAGTTTCTTCCCATGGCAAGCATGCTAGGAGCTTCATGCTGCATTTGGGGAATTCACAGAGACTGCACACAAAGGAGAGAGAATTTGAACTAAACATTGTGCTTCTGCAAGACAGATTGAACAGAGCCTGTCCAAGTCCTGTTTCCCAATGTGATAATTGGTTTGTCTCCAGCTCTTGCTGTCCAGTGAGCCCTACTGGGGGAGAAGAAAGGATGACAACCATTAATGAATTTCTAATTGATCAATTGAGATCAAAGTGAGAAGTTCTTCTTGCTTTTCTCACACCAGGCAGAGGAGGAGCAGCAAGGAGATAGGTCAGTGTGATGAGTGCTCCTCCATGGGGCAAGGGTTTCCAGACAAATGCTCGGATAGGCCATGTCAGCCTTGGTAGCTTTTGGCCTGGACTCTGAATCACCAAATCACAGAATCACTCAGGTTGGAAAAGCCCCTCAGGATCACCAAGTCCAACCCATATCCCTACTTTACAAGGTGCACCCTAAAGCATATCCCCAAGCACCACATCCAAATGACTTTTAAACACATGCAGGCTTGGTGTCTCACCTTGCTGTGCTGGTACCACTCCATACCATCGGCTGCAGGGTAAGGCGAGGAGCCAGCCCGCACAGCCAGGGAAGGTGAAAAGCTCTGCTGATCCTTTTGGACTGGTGGCAGGCTGCTGTCCTTGCTGCTGGGGGGATGTCAGTAAGGACAGAATGTAGCAGGATGCTTGGGGATGCTGATCTCACTGTCACAAATCGGCAGTGGGCGCTGCCTGTGGGAGGTAATAGCAGCTCCGCTCGGGAAGGAGGCTGCTGCTTGATGGTCCAGGGGATGGCCCGGGGAGGATGATGCACTCATGACGTTTGTCATCAGCGCAGGGCAGGCAGCTTCTCATCTCCCAGGGTTTGTGTGCTCAGCTGGAGATCATGGCAACCTCCTTTGTGTAAACAGCCCCAGAGCAGCAGTCTGACTGCTGTGTGCTGAGCTGACGGACATTAGCAAGGAAGACATTCAATGTGGGGTGCTGCTAAGTGAGTCCACAGGCATCTGTCTGGGCAGGAAGAACCCATTTAGGACCATCACTTTCTGCAGTGGTGTGCTTAAGGACACCTGCAGCTTCCAAAGGCAGACAGACAACAGCATCTGAGGCTCTGAGGAGACCTTACTGTGACCTTCGAGTATCTGAAGAGGGCTACAAGAGAGCTGCTGAGGGACTTTTTGGGATATCAGGTAGTGATAGGACCAGAAGGAATGGATCTAAGTTAGAGGAGGGAAGATTTAGATTAGTCATTAGGAAGAAACGCTGGAACAGGTTGCTCAGGGAGGTTGTGGGTGCTCCCTCCCTGGAGGCGTTCAAGGCCAGGCTGGATGTGGCTCTGGGCAATATGATCTAGTGGAAAGTGTCCCTGCCTGTGACAGAGTGGTTGGAACTGGATCATCTTTGAGGTCTCTTCCAACCCTGCCAATGCTTCCAACCCTATCTATGCTTCTATGATCCTGACCACCCTCCGGGGCAGGCAGACCAGCTCGAAGCATTCACTGTGCCCTCAGCAGAGCTGTTGGGCCACGGCTTCCTCCTGTCCTTGGTCAGGGGCAGGTGGGAAGGCAGCCCCAGGTTTGTTTACTAGGCTCCAAGCGCTGGGGTTTTACCTCCCGGCAGTTCCTGGCAAGCCTGCCCTCCTCCTGCGCCTCCGCAGCACATGTGTGAGCTCCTGGTGCTGTCACCTTCCCGTCCTCTCCCCAGTCTAGCAGTGGGAAGTGATCCTCACAACTACCATTTGCACAGCGTCTGCCTTTCCACAGCTCCGGAGCGCGGCAGGAGCCCATCCCCACTTCCTCCTTCACCCTTCAAGCTGTTCCAGGCAGCTCATCTGCAACCACTCAGAGCTTTCTTCTGCCCTGGTGATTAAGCCCTTCGCAGAAGCTACCTCTGATGCCTGTATTGCTGCTCTCTGTGGCACTGTTCATCTCAAGATCCTCTTGCCTTTTCCTAACCATTTCATTGCCTGGCTAAGTCTGTTTGCTCTCTCCTCCTCTTGGCAAGTGAGGTCCTTTTCTCACTGCCTTCAGGGTCATTAAAGCTTGATTGTCTTTCTTTGTCAGGCTATCCATCTTCTGCACCCATCAGCGATATAGGACAGGCTGCTGAAATTCCCTTCTTCTTCCATAATTATTTCATCTTCCTGAATGTTTTATGCCAAATGCTCCCTTCTTAGTGTGCTCCTTGCTCCAACCTCTCCTCAGCATCCAGTCTGGCTGTTGTCCCTGACATGGTTTTGTTTCTTGCATATGCAGATGAATTCATGGCATTAGGACTGTATTTTATTAACTAACTTGCTCATTCTAGGTCCTTGACAGCTTGGCTCAGGCCTAAGTAGATGTTTCCTTCACCCTGTCACTGAAGATGGGATCCACATCATCTGCTTTCAGTCTTCCTGCATGGCACTATCCAGGCTCTGTCTCCAACCAGGGAAGAGAGACCCCTCCAAAAGTCAAACAATCCTGTTGTAACACAAGAGCCAGAGACCCATGGAACAAAGCATCATTTCTGCTCTCTGCTGGTGACCAGAGATTTCTCCAAACAGATGCAGCCCCCTTTAGAGTGGATTTAAAGCCTTGGACTGTGGATTTGCCTTTCTGAATTAGCCTGGACAAGTCCTGTGGGGCTAGAGAAGCAGTGGTTGGGTCTGCAAGGCAGGTTGCAATGAGTTAGGGAGGGAGCCCAGGCAGCTCTCCTGTGCTAGATGTCTTCATTTTAGGTGTCTAGTGTAAAGTAAGATGCAACGGACCTCTTGAAAGGTTTGGAGCAATGTTTCCATCTGATTTTGTATTCAGAAAACATAAAGGTGTGGAGGGAACGTTTCAAACCAACAACAGCAATTCTAGGTGGGTGCGGTTTAGCTAAGAACTGAGGCTGCCAGAAGAATTCCTGCTGTGCCGAGAGTTGGCAGGGACGCGGATGTGAGTCCCCACTTGTTCCTGAAACGCGCTGTTGGGTTTTTAATGACCATCAGCAGCACACCCTTGATTTTTAAATGTCATCCTAAATGTGGCAGTTCCAGCCTCCTCTGCCGTGGCAGCACGTGGGTGTTTGAGCAGGGATGAATCAGAAAGCAGAAAGAATTGCCAGTGCTTTGCTGTGACTCCCAAGTTTTCCTGAAGGGCTTCCCACCCAGGAACTGGCTGAAATTGTCTGAGGTGGCAGGGTCGTGTGGCAGCATTGCAATCTTACTGCCGTGGTGGCACTCCTGCTGTCACTCTTCCCTCTCTTGATGAGTAAGTTGCTTGCTGCAGAGCAAGCTCCTCAGGTCCCTCCAGGAGCTGGTGTTGCACAGGTCACACTTCTCTGTTGTGCAAAGCGGCCGAACAACAAAGGTTCCCCAGCTTCTGCGGATGCAGCTTTGCTGTTCTCTCTCTCTCTCTCTTTCTCTCTCTGGCTGGAAGCGTTCCCCAGGCCTCGCTTTTGGAGCTGAGATCTCTGCCTGGCATTTGCAAGATGGTGATTTGCTTTTGGAAATGGAGCAGAGTCTCGTTTCCGAAGCGTGACTCAGCGAAACAAATGGGCTCCCCGAGTCTCCGAGCGATTCCGATGGCACCGCGAACCCGGTGGGACTGGGCACAGCCAGAGTTTCGCACGTGGCATCGCGGTGGGGGTGACTCTCCCCCTGTGCCAGCAGCTCTAGAGGAGCGGGGTGGGCTGAGATGACGCCAGCAAGAGAGGAGCAGCTCGGCGGTTGGGGAGCGGTACCCCGGGTGGCGGTGCCCGGGGGTGCCCCTGGGGCATGTCTGTAAGCAGAACGGGTGGGAGCTGATGGAAGGATTCGCTCTGCCTGCTTGGGTGAGGGGAGGGAGGCGGCGAGCTGCAAAGCAGATGGCAAGGTTAAAATAGGACAGAGCATGGTGGAGATGCTGCTGGAAGGGAGAGAGGAGCGAAGTGAAGCCTGTTCTCACACTTTGCTTTGTGTCTCATGGAAGAGCTGGAGAGTGCCTGCGCTCTGCTGGCATTCCCAACAGGGACGTGCCAGGAGAAGGCTTCCTGCTTGGGTTTTCTTTTTTTAATCTATGTTATTAGCACTTGTCTTAAAGAAAGATCAGCTCAAATGAGCAAGCAAACAAATAAAACAAATAACAATGGAAGGTCTTTTTCCTCGGGCCACCTTTTTAGTGTCTCTCAAGATAATCTGTGGGATGTGTTAGCTGGGAACTTGCTGCTTCTGGAGAAGCTGAGCTTAAGTGTTGGGAGCCTGGCAGTCAGCGCCAGGACTGCTTCTCTTGGTGCCTTCAGACAGCTTTTTGCAGTGATTTTGTGCTACCTCAGGCTTTTTGGTGGAAGCTTTGTGCAACTTCACAAACCTTCAACTATGCTCAGTGCTCGCCTTCTCCTCCGCCCCAGTGAGGCCACAGCTGCAGTATTAGGTCCAGTTCTAGGCTCCCCATGTCAAGAGAGACAGCAAAATGTTGGAGAGAGTCCAGGAGAGGCTACAAAGGTTGTGAGGGGACTGAAGCATCTCTGTGAGAAGGAAAGGCTGAGAGCCCTGGGCCTGCTGAACCTGGAGAAGAGAAGGCTACTAGAGGTGATCCTGCTCTGGCAGGGAGGTTGGGCTTGATGATGATCTCAAGGTCCCTTCCAGCCCCTGATATTCTGTGATCTGATCAATGCTTAGCAAGAGATAAAGGGTGGGGGCAAGAGGATGGGGCCACACTCTTGTCAGTGGTGCCCAGTGACAGGGCAAGGGGCAATGGACACAAACTGGAAGCCAGGAGGTTCCATCTGAACAGGAGGAGAAAGTTGATGTGAGTGTGCTGAACGCCTGGGGCAGGCTGCCCTGAGACATTGTGGAGTCTGCTTCTGTGGAGAGATTGCAAACCCTTCCCTGACCATTGTGCTGCTGGGCAAGGTGCTGTGGGTGCCCCTGCTGTAGCAAGAGGGTTGGACTGGATGATACTCAGAGGTCACTTTCAACCCTCACCATGCTGGGATTCCATGGTTCTGTGATGCAGCAGTTCTGTCAGGGATGCTTCAGAGCAGAGCTGCCCCACTGCAAGTGACTGTTGCAGAGAGGTCTTGTTCAGGAGTTCTGAAGCAGCAGCCAGGGTGCAGGTAGGACCTTAAGTGCTCCTGCACTTGCCACCATGCCAGGGGAGTTGAATTTTGGAGACAGGAAGCTGGAGGTTTGCAGAGTATGAAGAAGGGGAGGAGCAGGCCGGCAGGAGCCCAGCACTCACTCTTGCACCCTGGGTGCTGCTGCCGTCTGCACCATCTGCAGCTTCCCCATCGATAAATCAGGGGGTGCTTTGAAGTCCGTGTGATGAAAGGCACTGGGTGAGCTCAAGGATGTGGTATTGATCCTGCAGCATTGTTCTTGCTGGGCTGTAAGTTTTGAAAAGAGAGCAGCACAGTTTTTGTGGGCTAGGGCTAAGGCAATGTGGCAGTGCACAAGTTCTGCTGGCCTCCTGGCCCCAGCAATGGAGCTCTGAGGCTGAGACAGGGATGGGATGCAGCCTACAGTGCTGCAGTGATGGCAGAGACTTGACCATGCCCAGCAGATGAGATCAACCACCCTCAGACCTGGGTGAGCAGCAGCCATGAGCCTGTGGGAACTCAACACAAGCACCACACTCAGGTTCAAGCAGCTTCCCCCATGTTCTAAATAGCTGCAATTTGCCCTGGGAGGACCCACCCTGACTGGAGTCACAGAGCCACAGAATCACAGAACTGTAGAGGTTGGAAGGGACCTCCAGAGATCATCAAGTCTAAGCCCCCTGCCAAGCAGCATCACCCAGGGTAGTTCACACAGGAATGCATCCAGGCAGGTTTGAAAGTCCCCAGAGACTCCACAACTTCTCTGGGCAGCCTGTTCCAGGGCTCTGTCACCCTCACTTGTAAAGAGGATTGAGAGGATGTTGAGAGATGTTGAGAGGAAATCTTCTCTGTTCCAGTTTGGAGCTGTTACTCCTTGGTTTATTGCTGCTGAGCACCCAAAAGAGCTTGGCCCCAGCCACTGCCCCCCTCCCCTCAGGTATTTGTGCACATGGATCAGATCTCCTCTCAAACCTTCTCTTCTGCAGACTGAACAGCCCCAGGGCTCTCAGGCTCTCTCCACAGGGGAGATACTCAAGTCCCCAACTCATCCTCATGACTCTCCACTGGACTCTCTCCAGCAGGTCTCTGTCTCTCTTGAACTGGGGAGCCCAAAACTGGACACAGTATTCCAGGTGTGATCTTGCTAGGACAGAGCAGAGGGAGAAAAAAACCCTCTTAGCTCTACTGGCCACACTTTTCCTGATGCCCCTCAGGATGCCCTTGGCCACAAGGGCAAGGCTTTGGGGGGTGCCTGAGCTCCACCTCGGGGGTGACCTGCAGGCTCCCTCGGTTCCAGCATCGCATTAGCCCATCCCAGCCCCACAGTCCCACGCTGTGCTCCCACTTCTCCCGCACGGTGGCTTTGCTGCTCTTAGCAACAAGCACTCCATAACCTAATTGCTCATTAAAGCCTGTGCTGGCACCGTCTCAGCCATCCTGGCACGTTGAGGCGTGCTGCTGCTGCCCTGCTCCCGCCGTGGGCGCCCGACTCGCTGGAAAGTGAGCAGGCAGCGTCGCATTGAAGTGGAGATTTTCATCTTCTCGGGGCTTTTTGTGTACCTCTCTCCTGTATTCCCTGCTTTTGAACATCTGAGGCTGCTTTCATGCCTCACATCTTCCCCACGAAATTGTTGTATTGTGTTGCCTGTTGAAGCCTCGTTTGCCTTTTGTCAGGTGTCCCCCACCGCCCGCCCCGGCCCCCACTTTCTTCTTGCCTCTATTTTGATCGGCACAACTACTCAGGGCTCCATTTTTCTGGGGTGGGTTCATCTCTTTAAGTCGAAGCTCTGAAGGCCTTTGTCTGCCATAAACTCAGGTTTGAGCTGATACTTGCAGAAGAGGCTTTTCTAGGCCAGTTCTGCTGTCTGCAGACCTTGGTGGGGGCTTTCAGTGCTTCATCCTTCCTCCTCCTCCTCCTAGCTCCAAATAGCCACAGGCAGCCATGCTGAGGTTGGGGCTATTTTATCACATCCCTGTGCACCTGATGCTGTACATGCAAACATCTGTTCTGATGCGTGTTCTGACCCTGGCCTCTACAGTAATAGAAATGCTCTGTCTAAAGCTGTGCTTTTCTAAGAGATTCACCAATCTGCACTTAAGTATAATGTCTTGACATGACAGAGCTGTGACAAGTTCACCATGAGGCAGCAGTGTGCCCTTATGGCCAAGAAGGCCTCCTGGGCGAAGAGGAATGTGGCCAGCAGGTCAAGGGAGGTTCTCCTTCCTCCCTACTCTGCCCTGGTGAGGCCACAACTGGAGTACTGGGTCCAATTCTGGGCTCCCCAGTTCAAGAGAGACAGGGAACTGCTGGAGAGAGTCCAGCAGAGGCTACAACGCTGTTGAGGGACCTGCAGCATCTCTGTGAGGAGCAAAGGCTGAGAGCTCTGGGGCTGAGAGCCTGCAGAACAGCCCCAGAGGGGAGCTGAGCAATGCTCAGCAAGAGCTAAAGGGTGGAGGATATCATGAGGCTGGGGTCTTGTCAGTGGTGCCCAGTGATGGGACAAGGGGCAGTGGGTACCAACTGGAACCTAGGAGGTTCTTTGTGAACAGAAGGAGAAACTTGTTTGGCGTGAGGGTACTGGAGGGCTGGAGCAGGCTGCCCAGAGAGGTTGTGGAGTCTCCTTCTCTGGAGAGCTTCCAAACCCACCTGGACGTTGTGATTGTGGACAAACAGCTGTGGGTGCCTCTGGTGGAGCAGGGAGGGTTGGGCTGAATGATCTGCAGAGCTCCCTTCCAACCCTCAGCATGCTGTGATTCTGGGGTTCTATGAACTAGAGTCAGTGCTGCTGATCAGAACCCCCTGAGCTGGCACCACCACCAATGCTTTGGATGCAGAAGGCAGCACATTCCCCCCACCTGTCACCTCTCTCTTGGACTATTTTAGTGCTTTTTGTTTCTTTTTCTTCACCCTGCAATCTCAGAGGCAGTCGTGCGGGTTCTAACGAGCTGCTGCTCGTCCTGCCTCTTTGTTCTGCCCTCACTCAAGAGTCTCAGAGCTGTAGTTTGGGCTGGAGCTGCTGAATTCCAGTCAAACCATTAGATGTTGACATCATAATGATCAGGTTTGCCTCCCTATCTGTTATTTGCCAGGTACTTTTAACACAAATTTACTTACCAGGGCTGTCAGACATCCTCCAGATACCCACATCTCTGCATCTGTGGTTGGCCTTTCTATGTCTCACCTTGCTTGCATTGCTTTTGGTTTTCTGGACTCACACAGGTCATGGAATCATAGAATGCTTCAGGCTGCAAGGTACCCTTGAAGATCATCTTGTCCAACCCCCCTGTAGTCAGGAGGGGCAGAGAATCATGGAATGGTTTGGGTTGGAAAGGACCGCTGAAGATCATCCAGTCCAACCCCCTTGCCATGGGCAGGGACACCTTCCACTAGCCCAGGTTGCTCAAGGCCTCATCCAGCCCAGGGGGCATCCACGACCTCCCTAGGCAACCTCTTCCAGTGTCTCCCCACCCTCACTGGAAAGAATTTCTCCCTCATCTCCAGTATCAAACTCTCCCCTTCCAGCTCAAAGTCATCACTCCAAGCTCTTGTAAAAAGTCCTTCCCCAGCTTTCTTGTAGGTCCCCTTCAGGTCCTGGAAGGCCCCCAGAGGAGGTTCTCCAGCCCTTTGATTGTCTTTGTGGCTTCCTCTGGACCCACTCCAACAGTCTGATGTCCTTGTTGTGTTGGGAGCCCCAGCAATGGAGCTCTGAGGCTGGGACAGGGATGGGATAAAGCCTACGGTGACAGCCCGTGGTGATGGCAGTGGCTTAGCTGTGCCTGGCAGATGAGATTCACCACCCTCAGACCTGGCTGAGCAGCAGCCACAAGGCTATGGGAATTCAACACAATCACCACACTCAGGTTCAAGCAGCTTCCCCTCCCTGGAGGTGTTCAAGGCCAGGCTGGATGAGGCCTTGAGTGACCTGCTCTAGTGAGAAGTGTCCCTGCCTATGCAGGGGGTTGGAACTGGATGAGCTCTGAGATCCCTTCCAGCCTAAATCATTTTATGATTCTATGTGCTAAATAGCTCCAGTTTGCCCTGGGAGGACACACCTTGACTGTGGGGTCAAACCACATCTCCTCCAGATGTGTCCCTCACTGCATATCTGAGATCAGCATGCCTCCCAGTCACAATGCCCATGTCCATCACATCCATCTCTCTCTTACTCTGGTCCTGAAGAGCAGCAAAGAAGGTTGGCTGTGATTGATCCACACAGGAAGCTGACTGGACACTGGGACATGTTGGAGCTAACAGAGATGCTGCTGGTGTTCATGCTGGCCAAGATGTGCTGAGCAGCAATGAAGAGGTCAGGGAGATGAGCAGGAGTCTGCACTGCCCGCAGGTGTGTCCACACCATCACCTCTGAGCAGCTCCTGAGAAGGCTCTGCCCCATGCAAGCTGGACTGAGTTCTTCAGCAGAACTTCCTGGACTTCTTGAGACATGGATGTTAGGAAGAAGTTCTTCACCATGAGGGTGGTGAGACACTGGCACAGGATGCCCAGAGAGGTGGTGGAAGCCTCGTCCCTGGAAGTCTTTAAGGCCAAGCTGGATGTGGCTCTGAGCAGCCTGATCTTGTGAGGTGTCCCTGTCCCTGGCAGGGGAGTTGGAGCTGGATGATCCTTGAGGTTCCTTCTGGCCATGACAATTTCATGATTCTGTGGCCCAACCATCCCAGACTGTGAGAGAACCTTTGAGGAGCTCTGGGCATAGGGCACCAGACCTCCTGGGCATAGATGCTGGAGATGATGCCCACTTCTCCAATCTGCTTTCTGTGCTTCTAAACTCCAGCTCAGGCTGTCCCCTGCCCACAGACCTGCTTCTGCCCATCTCTGTGCCAGGGAAGTGGCAGTGATGGAGCTGCCACTCACAATATCACTGCAGCACTCAAGACCCCCTTCTGACCACAAGACAAACCACATTTATGTTTCCTACTGCCGCCTCCTTCCAAAGCTCCCAGAGTTGTGACTCTGCTGAGCACAAACAATGTGCCATGCCCCCAGCCCAGCTGATTTTCCTCTCAGTGACTGCAAAAGGGTGACCATGCCCTTCAAAAAAAAAGCCACCAGAAGAGCTCTGAGCCTGCCTGCTGCAGCTTGCAAGGGCTGAAGGCACCACCCTGTTTTGTGCCAGTTTCTGCCTCACTGCTGGTCATACCATGTCCCACCAGGGGCCAGAAATGATTGCAGTCAAGGTTTGCTTGGCAGAGAACCTTAACAGCTCGTGAAGAGGGCAGCAGAAGTCATAAAAACAAGGGCTGATGTGCTGTGCCAGCACTGCTGGAGGAAAGCTGAAATGAAGTTCCTGCAGCACTCCACTGACCAGTGCCAGGTCCTGCCTTGGGTGATGAGGATGGCAGAGATGGGACCCAGCATCCTCCACAAGCAGGTGGGCTCAGGTCTTTGCACTTTCTTCCTTTTCTTTGCCATTAAAACTCTGTGTGAAAAGACCTTAGGAGGGAGATGAGCAGACAGAGGACCCCTCCAGCACAGTGGAGGCTTCCTGGAGGAGATGTGTCTCAGAGCCCTCCAAACACCCTTCCCAGATGCTGTAGCTTCCAGTCCTCCACATGTTGCAGTTCCCTCACCATTTGAAGTTGTAATTTGGGGACCTGCTCATGGGACTGCTGCCATTTCTCCCTGGACATTGTTTTGAGGATGCCAGGAGCATCCAGTGCAGGAAAGGCAGCTCTGCTCCTGAAAATCCAGCATGGGCTTCTCCCTGGCCATTTTCATTGGCAGCCTCATGATGTGGAAGCAGCTCCTGTTCTGCCAAAGGGTATGATCTGTTAAGAGATGCCCTGTTCTTCCTTCTCAAGGGGCAGGGCTGGGCTGGCCACCAGAGGGGTGTCAGAGGCTCTCTGTGAACCCCTCTGCTTCCCGAAGGGAAGGGAAAGGGAAGAACAGAGAGAGGCTGGGATGGAGATGAGAACAATCCAAGGAAATGGAGACACAGAGATACAAACATGGAACCCAACCCCTGACGGCAGTGAGGGCACCACTGGCACCACTGATGCTGTGGCAGGCACTGGGGAAGTCCCAGACTGGACAAAGCAGCAAATGGGAACCAGATTCAGAAGCTGGATTCTGGAACTGGATTTGGAAATACAGGGATCAGGATCAGAGGCAGAACAGACAGAGTTCACCTGGGACACCAACCATGGAGGAAGAGGCTTAACCCTGGTGGTCTCTTAGTTTTCTCCTGAAGATGCCATCCGTGGGCTTCAATCCCTTGAGGGTCACCTGTTCTGTCTGCTCCACACTGCAGGTGCCACCTCTGACTTCCTTCTCCCCAAGGTGGGGCACAGCTGTGACAGTGCCCTTGGTCTGCAGAGGAGCAAGTCTCAGGCAGAGCCTTTCTGCAGCCCAGCCCTTGGCAGGAACTCTCCTGCTCAGCTGCTCCCTGCTAGCAGCAGCCCCTGGCTGTGCAAACCTGCCCTGAGCTGCAGGAAGTGCCTCAGTGAGCAGAGCCTGAGCTGGGAAGTGACAGCACTGAGCAGAATGGGTCTGGTCTAGCTCAAAGCAGGACACTCCCAGGGTGACCTCATGTGCACAAATATAGGACAGACCTTTCAAAGTTCATCCAGGCTGCACATGTGAGGGGTGTGGAGGAGACTGAAAAGCAGCAGCTCAGCCCTGAGGCAACAGTGGCTCTGGAGT
The DNA here is from genome assembly GCA_013396675.1 of Eubucco bourcierii. Taxonomy (NCBI): domain Eukaryota; kingdom Metazoa; phylum Chordata; class Aves; order Piciformes; family Ramphastidae; genus Eubucco; species Eubucco bourcierii. The sequence continues at coordinate 55,422 of VWZE01001191.1, read as the reverse complement.
TAGGTGAGAAGTTGCAACACAGCAGTAAAATTAGATTTAAATTAAAAACACCAACAGGAAAGCCAAGAGGTGTGCAGGGACCTGAGGGCTTGAAGCACAGAGCAGGGCAGGCAGGCAAATGCCTTCATCACTGCTGCTCTGGTAAGAACATGCTCTGAATATTGATTACACAGAATCCCACAGTCCCAGCATGGTGAGGGTTCAAAGGGACCTCTGGAGATCATCCAGTTCAGCCTCACTGTCACAGCAGGGCACCCACAGCAGCTTGCCCAGGACCACAATGGCCAGGGGGGGTTAAAAGCTCTACAGAGACTTCACAGCCTCTCTGGGCAGCCTGGCCTATTTCTTGGTCTGCTTCTTGTATAAACCACATGAGACTAGGGAAAAAAGAGGGTCACCTCCTTCTCCTGTGCATCCTCAGGTCGAGAAAGACCATAAGGAGGTGTAAATGGAAGAAGGCAATGGAGAGGGAATCCTGCCCAGCTGGATCAGGGTGCTGAGGGCAGCAGTTCTCCTGCCCTGGCTGGAACGTGTCCCGCAGTGGCTGCACCAGCATCCTCCTCAGGGCACCAGGAGGTCAGTCTGGAGAGCTGGTGCTGTGATGGAAGCCTGGCTTGGTGGTGGCAAGGCCACTGGGCTAGACAGGGCTTAATGGTTCTCTTCTCTCATCAGAGCCAGCGGCCTGTGATGCCATGTGGGAAATCAAAGCTGGGGATCAAAGTCTGCAAGCCTGTGAAACAGCCTCAGAAATTCAGTGCAGGCATTTGGCTTCTGCTGTTACCTGAGGGTGAGACACAGGCAGCATGGCAGCCTGGCTTGCCTTGGCCTCCCCCTCCCTCGGCCCGCTCCCAGCCGGCAGAGACCAAGGTGGTGCTCGCAGGAGCGTGAAGCGGCTCAGGACTGAAAGGTGCCTGCAGCGGCAGCACAGCTCCCAGCACTCTGCCTCTGACACCAGCACTCCATGGAGCTTTGGCCAGCTCTGGGGCCCTCAACACACAAAGGATGTGCAGCTGCTGGAGTGGGTCCAGAGGAGGCTCACAATACTGATCAGGGGGCTGGAGCACCTCTGCTATGGGGGCAGGCTGAGAGAGTTGGGGCTGGTCAGCCTGGAGGAGAGGAGGCTGCAGGGACACCTTGGGGCTACATTGCACCAGCTGAAGGAGATGAAGGTCAGGGAGGGGACTGTTTGGAAGGTCTTGTGATGACAGGATGAGGAACAATGGTTTGGAAGTGGAACAGGGCAGATTTAGGTTGGACATCAGGAGGAAGTTCTGCACAGTGACAGTGGTGAAACGCTGGAACAGGTTACCTGGAGAAACAGTGGAGACATTCACAGTCAAACTTGATGGGGCCCTGAGCAACCTGATCTAGTTAAAGATGTCAGGAAGTTCCACTGTAACATGAGGAGAAACTTCTGTACTGTGGAGGGTGCTGGAACCCTGGAGCAGGCTGACAGAGAGCTTGTGGAGTCTCCTTCTCTGGCAAATTTCAAGACCATCTGGATGTGTTCCCTTCCAACCCAAACCATTCCATGATGCTCTGATTCCAGCCAATCTCCTTGCCGGTGCCACCCTCCCCTTAGCCATGAGCAGATGAGCACAGGTTGGATTCCCCCCTGCCAGCACTCTATGCTCTGTCTCTTTATATTTAAAAAAGAAGAGTATGCCCAGCAGGTCTAGGAAGGTTCTCCTTCCCCTCTACTCTGCCCTGGTGAGACCACACCTGGAACACTGTGTCCAGTTTTGGGCTTCCCAATTCAGGAGAGATCTGGTGGAGACAATCCAGTGAAGGCTACAAGATTGATTGGGGGCCTTGAACATCTCTGCTGTGAAGGGAGACTGTGAGCCCTGGGGCTGTTTAGTCTGGGCAAGAGAAGGCTGAGAGGGGATCTAAGCAATGTCTGAAGGGTGGGTGTCAAGTGGAGGGGGCCAATCTCTTTTTGGTGGCGCACAGTAATCAGACAAGGGACAAACTGGAACAGAGAAGGTTTCACCTCAACATGAGGAGAAACTTCTTTACAGTGAGGGTGACAGAGCCCTGGAACAGGCTGCCCAGAGAGGTTGTGAAGTCTCCTTCCCTGGGGACTTTCCAAACTGTGCATTCCTGTGTGAACTACCCTGGGTGATGCTGCTTGGCAGAGGGGTTGGACTGGATGATCTCTGGAGGTCCTTTACAACCTCTAACATTCTGTGACTGACTTTGTTCGTGCTGCTGTTCCCTGAGTCTGTGCAAAGCTGTGCTAGGTTCTTCAAGCCCTCTACCAAGCACTGTGGTGTTGAGGTGAAGCTCAGGCTGCTGCTAATAGAGACACTGAACATCAGGAGAGCTGAGAAGTGAGCAGCGCAGCTGCCACCCAGGAAGGCTTCGTAAGCTCCAGACGTGCTCCTTGGCAAACACTCCATGGTTCAGAGGTTTTAATTAGCTGCAGGCCTCCAGGTGACCAGGCAAGCAGTAGCAGGCAGGCTGATTTGTCAGTTGTCTCCCTTGCTGTGGAGGTTTTTATTAGTTATTTTATAGACAGGTGTGACAGAAGGACTTGGCTGCCCCAAAGGTCACATCTGACTGGCACTGAGAGCTCTCTGGCATGGGAGATTCTCCTCGCAGTGCAGGGCCTGCCTGTGAGCTTGGGCTGCACTGACACTGCTCTCCCTTGCCCAGAGTGACCTGCAGGTGACGTTTGGGCAGAAGTTTGTTGTATTGTCAGAGTTGCCAGATCCTCCTTGGGGTCTGGAAATGCATCTGAAGTTTCTTCTCCTCTCATTCTGGGGTTGTTCAGCCTGGAGAAGAGGAGGCTGAGGAGAAACCTTCTGGCTCTCTGCAACACCCTGAAAGGAGGTTGGAGCCAGGTGGCATTTGGTGTCTTCTCCCTAGTAACAAGTAATAGGATGAGGGGGAATGGCTTCAGGTTGCACCAGTTGTGGTTTGGGTTGGATATGAGGAGCAATTTCATCCCCAGAAGAGTTGTCAAGCACTGGAACAGGCTGCCCAGTGCAGTGGTGGAGTCCTCATCCCTTTGAGGGGTTTCAAAGATGTGTAGACCTCTCCTGTTGCTGCAGGAGGAGTCTCTGCTGCAGCTGTTGACGTGGTGGGGATGGGGGTAAACATATCTTGGTATGAGCATCAGATCTGCCCTGGACTCAGGCACCCTCAGAAGCCTGTTTGCTCCCAGGGATGCTGGGGCTGCCTCAGCCTGCAGGCACATGCCTGGGCCATGCTGCCAAAATCCCTCCTGCAGGAGGATCTTGAAGCTCCTGGGATTTTTCTTTCTCCTCCTTGCCTTGTCTGGGCAGGTCACAGATGTTCCTTCCTTAGCAAGGTGCCTGTGCTGTGGCTCTGCCTGGGTGCCTGCCACAGCAAGTGGGTGAGGGAGGAGAAATAAAGGTGGTTTTCAACAGCCCACCTTTTCCTGCCTCGAGGTCAGCCTGCTCAGTGCAGTCAGGAACCTGCCCACCAAATCTGCCACCTCTGAGCTGTGGTTGACTCCTAAGGGTGCAAGAGGCAAGGCCTGGATGGAGCAGTGAGTGCTGGAGAGCTTCCCCAGCACCTTGGCTGCCCTTAGTGCTTTGCTGCATTTCTAGGAGCCCTGGGTTTAATTCCATGCTGCTCTCTGGCCAAGTCCATTTGCCTCCTCTTGTTGGTTTGTGTGACCCTGTCTGCCTCTGTCTGTCTCACTCCTTGGATGATGCTTGGCACTGGCTGCTCCAGCAGCTCTCAGGGAGCAGGGAGAGCCGTGGGTGTTGAGCTGGAGCAGGGCTGTGTGACCTCTGCCTGGCCACGCTGCAATTGCTGCGTCAAAGCCAAGCGAAGGCTGAAGCGCTGGAGCTCCTCAGAGCGTGGCAGCCCTGGCACCAGGGATGCAGGCAGCTGGTTTGCTGTGCTCCTGCTGTGACAGCCCTGCCAGAGAGGCAGCCTTTACCTTCTAACCTCCCTGCCACCTTCAGAGGTGTACAAGACGTGGGTTTGCCTGGGGAGCTGGTACCCAGGGGCAAGGCTTTGCTTCATCTGCACCCAGAGCAGCTCTTCACATCCAGACCTGAAGCCACAGCCTGGTTCTTGCAGGCAGAAGGATGTGTTCAGCCATTTGTAGTCCTTGGAGAAAAAGCACTTCTAGCAAGAGGTGTGTAGGTGGTGGGATCAGGTGTACTTTGTGATTAAGGGGACAAGCAGGACCTTCCTGCAGGTGAGCTGCAGGGATGGAGCTGCTGCAGCACAGGAGGCTTTATGTAAATCAGTGTCTTTGCAGCCAACAAAGAGTAGGTGAGGGGGAGCTGAAACAAAAGGCTGGTGAGGAATCCACCTGCTGTGGGTGACCCTGCTTCAGCAGGGGCTTGGACTAGATGGTCCCCAGAGGTCCCTGCCAAGCTCTACCATGCTGGGATTCCGTAAGGGGAGCAGTGCAGAATGAAAGGATAAATAGCTGAGAGTGAAACACAAAGGAGAGCTTCTGGCTGGGGAAGAGGGTAGGATGTGGGCACGTGGTGGGGTGATGTGGATGCCCCAGTGTGTGCTCCCCCAGCCCTGTGGACTTTGCTTCAGGTTGTGCTGGTCGTGTGCTGTGTTGGAGGTGGTCTGCAGGGCTTTGCACCTTCTCCAGAGCCACAAACTGTGCACCCTTTGTGGTTTGCTCTGGCATCAAGCTGGATGGACCCTCGCCCATGTATACACCACGAGGTGCTGCCCCAGGCAGGCCTGGTGCCCACCCCATCCTGCCATGCCTTGCTGTGTTGCTGACCTGCCTTTTGGGTTCTTCCCTACAGCAACCCCAAAGTCCAGATTGAAGCCATCGAGGGGGGAGCACTGCAGAAGCTGTTGGTGATCCTGGCTACGGAGCAGCCCCTGCCCGTCAAGAAGAAGGTGAGCAAATGGGCAGAGCCGCGGCTGTGCCCCTCAGGACTGACGTTGTGGCACTCCATGCCGGGTGGGCATTGCTCCCTAGGGCTGCAGGACAGTGGCCCACATCGCCCCCGGCTGGCCACCGGCCTGCCCCCGGCACACAGGCAAGAGCTCTGCGGGGCACAGAGGTGCTGTGGGAGCAAAGGTGAGGGTGCCCGTGGCAGGCAGCCAGCTCATGGGCCGACGGCCACGGGAGGTGATGTCTGGCAGGAGCTAATTGCTGGGGCCAGCTCCCTGCCCTACCCGCGGCGCTGGCTCTGGAGCCCCCAGCCAAATGTGCAGCGCTGTCCGTCGGGCCGGGGGAGCCTCGCCTGTGCTCGGGCCCCTGCCCGGCCCCTGCCTGGCGGCTCCCTGGAGCATGAGATCCGATTACCCTGCTGGAGCGTGTGATGCCACCTCTGCTCAGGGGCCCGGCTGCTCCCCGGGCACACAGCCCCAGCGCTCCGCACCTCCTGCCAGAGTGCCTGTCGCAGCCTGGGCAGCCACCGGCTCCGCCCTGCCTCACCCGTGCCCCTGCTGGCCTGCAGCCAGACAAGTGTGGGTGCACAAGAGAGGATGTTCCCCCACACCTCGTCATCTCGAGGGGATCAAGCTCTTCTGAGCAGTGCTGGACTCCTCCTCCCTCACCCCATCATCATCTTGAGGGGCTCAGGCTCTGCTGAGCAGTGCTGGACCCCTCATCCTTCACCCCATCATCATCTTGAGGGGCTCAGACTCTGCTGAGCAGTGCTGGACCCCTCATCCTTCACCCCATCATCATCTTGAGGGGCTCAGACTCTGCTGAGCAGTGCTGGACCCTTCTTCCCCCTGTCCTTAGTCTGTAGCCAGGCTCTGTGCCAGGGAGCAGGGTGGACACTGTGGGAGGAGAAGTGATGGCATTTGGTCTGCTCGGGCTGGCCACAGGTCCCTCTGGGTTATTGTTCTAGCAAGCATGGTGACTCTGGCTTGGAGTTTGGGTGGAAGTCACCCAGGGCAAGCTTGCAGCACTGGGGAGATGTCTCTCAACAAGAGGAAGTTTGACTGCAGGTGCTGAGGCTTCTGCAGGGATGAGCTGGAGCATGTTTTGCCTGTCGCCACGGGGTGCTGGGAAATGAGGCTGTGCCCAGGCCACTATGCTGATAGCAGGACCTCTCTCCCCACCAGGCACTCTTTGCACTGTCCTCCATGCTGAGACACTTCCCCTATGCCCAGCAGCAGTTCCTCAAGCTGGGAGGCCTCCAGGTCCTCAGGAGCCTCTTCAGGCAGAAGGGGATGGAGACTCTCCACGTCCGTGTGGTGACTCTCCTCTACGACCTCATTGTGGAAAAGGTGAGGAGCCAGGAGGGAGGGGGTGAGACCCAACCAGGCACTCCCAACCTTCACCCCCTTGCTGAACCAAAAGGGCCCTGGAGTTTAAGCTAAAATTATGATTTTTCTAGAATCACAGAACTGTTTAGGTTGGAAGATACTTTTAAGGTGAGCAGGTCCAACCATTAACTGAGCACTGCCAAGGCCACCACTAAACCATGTCCCTCAGCATTACACTCATGTGAGTCTTCAATCCCTCCATGGATGGGGACTCCATCACTGCCCTGGGCAGCCTGTTCTAGGCCTTGACAACCCTTCTGGGGAAGAAACTGTTCCTTGTGCCCAACTTAAACCTCCCCAGATGCAACTTGAGGTTGTTTCCTCTTGCTGTATCTCTTGTTCCTTCACAGAATAGAGTCACAGAATGGTGAGGGTTGGAAGATCTGGAGATCATCCAGTCCAACCCTCCTGCTAAAGCAGGGCACCCACAGCAGGATCACAATGGCTGGGGGTAGGATGGAATCTCTGCAGAGAAGGAGACTCCACAACCTCTCTGGACAGCCTGCTCCAGGCTTACAGCATCCTTACACCAAAGAATTTTTGCCTTTAAGTGGAGCTCCTGGGTTCCAACTTGTTCCTGTTGTCCCTTGTCCTGTTTTCAGGCACCATTGACAAGAGTCTGGCCCCATCCTCTTGCCCTGATACTGAATTTCCTTCCCCTTGGGTCCCCTCTCAGGGCTGTGTGATACCCAAATCCCCAGTGGGTGAGTTCTCCAGGTCGGACAGCCAGCTCCATGCACAGACAACGAGGAGATTCTGTGGGCTCTCTGTTTTGAGTCACCTTGCAAGGCAGCTGCTCAGGGGCGTGAGTCCTAGGCTGCATCAAGAGCAGCGTGGCCAGCAGGGCAAGGGAGGGGATTCTGCCCCTTGGCTCTGCTCTCCTCAGAGCCCACCTGGAGTCCTGTGTGCAGTTCTGGAGCCCCCAGCACAGGAAGGACATAGAAGTGTTGGGGCGGGTCCAGAGGAGGTCACCAAAATGCTGAGAGGGCTGCAGCAGCTCTGCTGTGAGGACAGGCTGAGAGAGTTGGGGCTCTGCAGCCTGGAGAAGAGAAGGCTTCCAAGAGACCTAATAGTAGCCTTCCAATATCTGAAGGGGACTACAGGAAGGCTAGGGAGGAACTGTTGGCAAGGGCTTGGAATGCCAGGACAAGGGGCAATGGGTTTGAACTGGCAGAGGGGAGATTGAAAGTGAGCGTGGTGAGACACTGGCACAGGTTGCCCAGGGAGGTTGTGGCTGCTCCCTCCCTGGAGGTGTTCAAGGCCAGGTTGGAGGAGGCCTTGAGTGACCTGTGCTAGTGGGAGGTGTCCCTGCCTATGCAGGGGATTGGAACTAGCTGATCCTTGAGGTCCCTTCCAACCTTACCATTCTATGATTCTATGATCCTCCCCTTCCACAGGGGTCACCTCCTGTTGCTCTCTGCTGAAGACCTTCGCTAATTAATCCCCGTTCCACCACTTCCACAGCTGCTGCTGGAGGGCTCACAGCAGGAGGAGCACACGGAAGAGAAAATCCATCAGTACCAGCAGGTCAGGCTGGTGCCGGCGGTGGTGGAGCAGGACTGGTGTGTGGTGGTGTCCAACCTGCTGGGCATGCCCGAGCACGACACGCGGGAGAAGGTGCTCAAGACGGTGTCCGTGCTGATGGCCTTCTGCAGGGAGCGCTACCGCCGGGACCCAGCCCTCAGCAGCGCCCTCAGCCTCCTGCGCAGCGAGTATGAGGAGCTGGCTGCCCAGGAGCAGAGGGAAGGGGACAGCGATGGTTACTTCAGCGAGCTCCTGGGCTCTGTCAACACCATCATCCAGCAGCTGAGGTGAAGAAGGCAGCTGTGGGCTCAGTTCAGGTAACTCGAGGCGGCAGCCGCAGGTTTGCAGTGTAAAAGCACTTTGGAATAAACTGCTGGACCAGATGAGGTCCCCCTGTGGGGTGGGGGTGCTGACAGCTTCGTTATTCAGAGCCCTGCTTGGGGCACCTCTTCGTGGGCTTGGCTTGGACCCACCCCTCAGGCCTGTCCAGTTCCCTCTGGATGGCATCCCTTCCCCCCAGCCTGTCAGCTGGACATGGGCAACCAGCATCTAGGCAAAGGTAGCTACAGAAAGAGGGATTTGAATGGAGGGAGTCTGGGAGCTGCACCCCCATACCACTTGCTCGTTTGAGAGCAGAGCAGGGTCACCTCCAGTTTAGCACCACTCATAAAACCAGTGTAACCAACTCCTCCTGACTCAGTCTGGAGCAGGCTGTTGCTTCCAGCTCTGGACCATTCTGCTCTCCTGGGTTCAGATCACCTCCAGGTCAGACTGTCCCAAACATTTGCACAAGGACTGAGAGCCACAAGATGTTAAGCTAGAAACTCACTGGATGCATCAAATTTAAGGAGTACCCTTGGGGCACAGAGGCGTGGCGGGACCCAGGGGCAGCCTTGCCTCTACCCATGGCACCTGAGGAGTGTCCTCAACCTGCCTGTCTGGGGAGGGAAGGCCTGGGGGATGTGGAAGTGTCCTTGTTAGGCAGCTCTGCCCTGCTCTTGTTCTTGCCTGGTGCTGACCCGTGGTGCCTGTCATCACTGATCTGCTTCTGTAGGATGCATCTCAGCACCTGGGCAGCCCCAGAGCTCTGTGGTGTCCTCTCCTTGTGCCCTGTGCAGAGAGGGCAACCTCTCACACACCAGGCTTTTACCTTCTGTAGGCACACACAGCCCAGGTGAGTGGTGCCCTGCACAGGGACCATGCCCAGCTGGTGCTGCAGGGGGAAAGCCCAGACAGCCTCTGTCCTTGGGGCAGCAGAGGTCAGCTCCACTGGGACCTGGGGTCTGCAAACGTGGAGCAAGCAAGAAGCCTGGAGCTTGGCTGCTCTTGTCTTGCTCCCCAGCCTGCTCTGAACCTTGGTGCCAGCTGGCTACTGGCCACCAGCCTGAGAGTCTTCCAGCAGTTTTCCTGCTGACCTCTCTTCCAGAGTGGCTTTGGGTGGGGGCAGCAGCTTTTGCTGCACAGGCTTTTCCCAGCAGCATAGAGGCAGAGGTGGGGCTTTGCCACCACCAGGGATGTGCCCACACAAGGAATGCCAGCGGGGCTGTGATTTGATCCCTGGCACCATCCCCTGCCCTCAGGCCATCGATCCAGCTGTTTGGAGGCCATTAGCTCTTCTGGAGGCTCAGCTATTTCTGGCCACCCCTTCCAGCCTGTCAGTTGCCACTGCTGAGGAGCAGAGCTAATTGTAAGTATAGATTAGTTTTTGGTCCTTTTCTTGCTTTTCAGTCAGGCTGCTCTGCTGCCATTATAAACATTGGCTTTTGGGTTTTTTTCCTTTTCTGCAACACATTTCCCACACAGTCCTCCCAGGGCTCTACTTTACAGGCTGAGAAAAATCTCTCTCTGTGCACATCTGGTGGCAGTAGCTTAGGAAAGGCTTTTCCAGGTGAAGCCCAAAGACCTGGGGTGATGCTGTGGGGAGGAAGGTCTCCAGGTGGGCAGTGAAGCTGGGGGTGCCACAGCAGGGACCTCTCCAGCCTTGCTTTACAGGCAGAACTGGAGGTGCCAGGGGAGGTGTAACAGCTCCTTAAGGGCTGAGCAGGAGAGAACCCAGTGACAGCAGGCCCCCAGCCCTCCCTGTCCGACCCCCAATGCCAAAATCCTGCTCCCTAAGCCTTGAAGGCTGAAAGCTGCCCAGTTTCAGCTCAGCATCTCCTTTGGTGTAGGTGCTGGGGCCCCTGTGCTGGCTGAAGCTGTCAGGCCCTCAGGACACAGCTTCACTGCCCAGGAGCCACCATGGGCATTGATTTTGAGTTCTTCCCAGCCCCTGCAGTGTCTTGCTGGAAACAGCTGGCAACAGCTGGCAACAGCCTCCAGCAGGTTTGCTGGTCCTGTCCTCCCACTGTGCAGCTTTGTGATGTGGGTGAGCTGGTGGCATGTGTGGGTCTTGCTCTGCAGCAGAGAAGTGCTGGGGAGGTCCTGGCCAAGGACAGTGGCGTCCCTTGGGGACAGAGGAATGCAGCTGGGGACACAGGGAAGGTTGAAAGGGAAGAGGAAGCCCTGCAAGCAGAACCCGTTCCTGGCATCGCTTCCAGCGGTTGGGCAGCAGCTCACTGAAGGCTCTTGCAGAAACTTTGGGAGGTCCTCTGTTGACACTCAGTGAGCTCTGCTTCCAGCAGCTGTGTCCAAACCCTCCATCCTCCCCTCCTAAAGGGCTCCAGACTCTAAGCTGGGGGTAGAAGAATGGAGTGTCCCACACACACCATTGCCCAGGGCCCTGTTGCAACAGAGCTGAGGTCTGCTGGAGCAGCTCTGCAGGGCACAGCAGTCACTTGAGCCCAGGGCTGAGGCATTTTGGGGAGCTATTTGCATTTGGAGGGGCTGTGGGGGAGTGTTGCAGCCCATGAGCCTCCCCTGGCTGCATTGCTAGTTAGTTAGTGACCAGTGCTAGTTAGTTACTAGTGCTAGTTAATGTCTTTGCTGATGCATCCCCCCGAGAGCTGTGGCACCACAGCCAGCCCTGGCAGGACCCTGCATCAGGGAGCCAGTTCAGCTCTCACCCAGAGCTCCTGCTCTGGTTGGGGACCAGGCTGTGGGGCACTGGGCACCCCCATGGCTGTTCCTCCAGCTGGAGAGAGTCCAGTGGAAGCAACGAAGCTGCTGAGGGGCCTGGAGCAGCTCTGTGAGGAGCAAAAAGGCTGAGAGCCCTGGGGCTGAGAGCCTGCAGAAGAGCAGCCCCAGAGGGGAGCTGAGCAATGCTCAGCAACACCTAAAGGAGCTGTGGGGGGCTGGGGCCAGACTCTTGTCAGTGATGCCTACTGACAGGACAAGGGGCAATGGGCACAAACTGGAAGCCAGGAGGTTCCATCTGAGCAGGAGAAAATTCCTTGCAGTGAGGGTGCTGGAGGCCTGGAGCAGGCTGCCCAGAGAGGTTGTGGAGTCTCTATCTCTGGAGAGCTTCCAACCCTCCCTGGGCACTGTGCTGCTGGGCAAGCTGCCGTGGGTGCCTTGCTTTAGCAGAGGGGTTGGACTGGCTGATCTCCAGAGGTCCCTTCCAGCCCTCACCAGGCTGGGTTTGTGTGAGGGCTTCTGAAAACTAGAATATAATTGAGCTGGTTATTATCTGCACTTAGGAGGCTGAAATGCTTGAAAACATAACAAATGTGGCAAAAAATAACCCTTAGCTTAATTTAGCTTAATTCTGATCGGTGTTTTGGTGCCACGACAGCAACAACCTTGATAGTCAATTATAACTGATCAAGAGAAATGAAATTACAGCATCCCACGGCCAAGGCTCTGGAAGGCCACAGCACAGGCTGCTTTCCATCTCAATGGGCTGCTTTCGAGAGGCTCTGACCCGTGCCAGCGCTTCCCCTCCTCTGCCGCACTTGATTGGGGACTGTAAAACACCCTGAACCCCCCCACCAGATTTCACTAAAGGCGCTGGAATGATACCTTGGAGCTACAGCTGGCACAAAACACGGCGGAGGCTAAACGGCAGGCACCGCAAACGCTCTTCGCCTGCGTGGCAGCGGGAGCAATTAAGAGCGAGCTGCGAGTACAGAGCCCATTTGCATCTGAACGGTGGGGAGGGGGAGCAGGGGGCGGCTCCATTCACAGCGCCACGAAGCACCAGGCTGGTAAAAGCAACTTTATTAGTGTCCCGCAGCAAAAATACATTAGTCATTTGTAACCAGGCATTAAAACCCCCCCTCCGGCGTCACACGGAAAGCGATCGGCCGCCTCCGGGATTGCCTGCCGAGAGCTGGGTTTGCTCCGGGTGCTCCCCTCAAGCTCAGAGCAAACCTATCCCCACCTCCGGAAAGTCACAACCACCCCAGCCCCGAGGCAACCCAGGAGAAGCAGCGGCACGGAACCCACTCACCGCCCAGGACATCCCCAAACCCAGCCCAGCCCAGCCCGGGGGTTTCCCAGGTCTTTTCCAGCTGTGATAGCACCAGCCCCGTGGTGTTTGCTGAGCGTACAGAACTTGTTCCCTCTGCACCCCACAGCAGGAATCCACTGATACAAGAATTAATCATTTTGTATTCTTTCCTTGATCTCTTTCTCTGGATCACAACCAAACTCTGAGCAGCAAGATTCACCTGTTAGCGTTAACCTGTTAGTGTTGCTGTCAAACCCTCTTTGGTTATAGAATATTTGATTTAAAGCAAGATTATTTAAAAAAAAAAAAAACAAACCAAAAAACCAAACCAAAAAAACCAACCAAAAAAACCAAACCAAACCCAACCCCCATTTTCAGCTAAAACTGCACCCCTGAAATCTAAAAGCCTCCTAAATGAACACACACTGCTGCAGTGAGCGACAGGACTTAGAAACGGTGGGGCTTGGCCCGCGGGAATCTAAACAAGGGTATCAAAATTATATTAAGTAAATACATTTGGAGCTGAAAAAAAAATCCTTGGAATATTCAAAGTAGAGTTCGGGGAGGAGCAGTGGTGGGGGAGGGACAAAAAAAGAAGCAGGGCAGAGCCCCGCCCTCTTTAAATGCTCTCCATCGCCTTGAACTCACTGAGAGCCTGCACGGGGTTGACGTGTTTCTTCTGGGATGCTCTCTTGATTTTCGTTTGGGTTTCATCCTGTTTCTCCCTCTTCACCAGGGGTTTCTTCTCTGGTGCCTTCATCTTCCAGGAGACAGCAGGGAGATTGAGGGAAGCCATGCCCTGGGACTTCTGGTACTTGGTGGAGGCCACGTAGGAAGCCTTCACGGTTTGCACCACCGCGTTCATCAGGTTCTTGGCCGCTTGGATCAGAGACATGGCACTGTCCACCTGCCAAAGGGTAACACAGAGTGCACTGGGTGGGAAGGGGCCCTCAAAGGGCATCTTGCCCAACTGCCCTGCACTCAGCAGGGACACCTCCAACTACAGCAGGCTGCCCAGGGACTTAGGGACACATCCAGTCTGATCTTGAGTGTCTCCAGGGACAGGGCCTCTACCATATCCCTGGGCAACCTGTTTGTGTGTCTCAGCACCCTCATTGTGCAGAACCTCCTCCTGATAGCCAGCTAAATCTGCCCTGCTCCAGTTTCAAACCATTGTCCCATGTCCTATCACCACAGACCCTTCTATACAGTCCCTCCTGAGCCTTCAGATACTGAATTGCAGCTCTAGGGTCACTCTGGAGCCTTCTCTCCAGGCTGAACAAACCCAATTCTTTCAGCCTGTCCCCACAGCAGATGTGCTCCCCCCCCCACACACACACAAAGTGCTGCAGCAAACAGGAGAGTTCTAGGCTGTAAAAACACTCCACAACTGATTCTTCTGGGTTTGCTTTCTAAATCTGAGGTTCCAAGCTGAGATGGTTTCTTTTGGACACTCCACAACGCACACCTGACTTGGGCCACCGTAAGTGTGACTCAGGGTTTGCCCATGCCCTGCTGCCTTCTCCATATCAGTTTGCAACCAAAAAGATTTGGATTCTGCCACTTGATTTTGTGACTAAGCAGAGTTGGCATGGCAAGGGTTTGGGGCACGGGGGTGGCTCCTGTGAGGTGCTAGAAGTTTCCCTCATGTCCAGTAGAGCCAAGGCCACCAGGTCCAAGAGGGACCTGTCGTGAGCCCACCAGCAATGGTGGTAGCACCTCCAGGATAACAGATTGAAGGGGTGGGAAAAAACCTTCTGCACACTACCAGCAACAGCCAGAGGAGAGGAGTGAAAGCTGTGAGGGAAACAACTCTGCTGACACCAAGGTCAGTGATGAAGCAGGGGAGAGGATGCTCCAGGTGCCAGAGCTGAGATTCCTCTGCAGACCATGATGGTGAGGACCATGGTGATGAGGTCCATAGTGAGGCAGTCCATGGTGGAGCAGATATGCACCTGCAGTACATGTTGGGCCTCATGCAGGTGCAGGTGGATGCCTGAACAAGCCTGGGATCCTGTGGGAGCTCTGTGCTGGAGCAGGCTCCTGGCAGGACCTGTGGCCCCATGCAAAGAGAAGCCCAGGCTGGAGGAGGTTTGCTGGCAGGAGCCACACAGGAGCAGTCTGTGCCCATAGAAGGGACCCACACAGGAGCAGCTTGTGGAGAGCTGCAGCCCATGGGAAGGACACACACTGGAGAAGCTCATGGAGCACTATCTCCAGTGGGAAGGACTCAATGCTGGAGCAAAGGAAGAGTGGGGGGAGCCCTCCCTTGAGGAGGGAAGGGTGGCAGAGTCAAGGTGTGATGTGACCACAACCCATCCACCTGTGCTGCTGCTGGGGAGGAGGTGAAGAAGTCAGGAGTGAAGCTGACCACAGGAAGGAGGTGCCAGGGGAGGTGTTTCAAGGTGTGGTTTTAGCTCTCATTACCACTCTGACTTGATTTGCAATCAACTAAGTTAATTTCCCCCAAAGTGAGTCTGCTTTGCCCATGACAGCAACTCCTGAGTGATCTCCTGGTCCCCATCTTGACCCATGAGCCCTTCCTTTTATTTTCCCTCCCCTGTCCAGCTGAGGAAGGGAGTGGCAGAGTGGCTTTGGTGGTCACCTGGCATCCAGCCACGACCAACCCTCCACTGTGACTATGCTTGAACAGTAGCTTCTGCTCTAATGAAGTTAATCAAGCTGTAATAATGTCTTAATCATTGCTAATAGATATTTAAATCACCCCAGAATATTGAGTTGCACTGAAAGGAAGGAACAGGACTGCATCTGCAGCACTGCCTGAGTTACAGGAGCTTTAAAATGAGGGAGGGGGAAAACTGTTGAAGCTTTAATGCCTAGCAGAGGTGAAGAGCCAAAAATGGGGCAGGGTGCAGGACCTCACCTGGGACCCACCTCTGCAGTGCCCTGCTCTAAGCAGGGAACCTTCAGCTTGTGAATGCTGAATGGCCTGGGGTAGGGTTTTGGTCTTCAGCATGGTTTTGGTCTTGGGCAGGGTCTACACACTGAAATTCCTGTGCTGTGGACATCTAGGGAAGGATTTGGGGAAAGCCCTGGAGGCATTGTTTGCCTAGCAGCAAACCAAGCTGCCTTGCTTACAGCTTTCCATCAGGCTGTGCTTTTGAGTACTGCTGCAGCAGGTCAGGTGTGTGCCCTCCAGCAAACCAGCACTGTCTGCTTTCCTCACCCCAGACACCAGGCTGGAAAACACCTCCAGTGCACTGCCATGAATCTCCATGAAGCTCCCCAGCAGAAAGAACCATTTTAAATGCAGTGAGGGCAAGGAGGCACTTTCCTAACTGAACTGTCAGGCTGCTTGGGGTGTGAGCCCCTCCTGCCTAGGGTGTAGCTCTGCTGCTGTGGTAGATGGATGGGACAGGATGGGAAGAGTGAGGAGGACTTCACTTTCAGCCTGGTGAAGTCCCAGGACTGGCAGAGGTCTCCATCTGGTAATGTGACACTGCTGGCAGTGTCCAGCCCCAGTGGGCAGAGTCATGGAGAGCAGCTCAACCCAGAGGAGACTGCAGCCAGCAGCCTCCTGGTGAAAGTAACTCTGAGCAGAAGGATCTGTAAATTCTGCAGGCACTGAGTAACTGCAGTGAAACGCTGGAGTAGGGAGCACTGCACAATGCCACATCCAGTCCTGTGGCAGCAGTGAGCCCTCAGCCTGTCAGCTAACAGGGCAGCAGGCATGCAGCAGGGGCACAGCTGTCACTGGCTGCACGGTGCTGGGGACCCCAGCATGTGTGCCTGCCAGCAGCCAGAGATGCAGGGACAAGCCCAGCTCCCTGGGGAAGGTGCTGAGCTGCTGCCTGTGTGTGCTCCACCAGCACCACCACTGCAGACCTCCCACAGCTCCTGCTGTCCCAGAGCACTCATTCCACAGCTGCTGCTTGTTTGCAGGGGATAAAAGATGTGCTGCTAAGTTTGAGCACTTGAAATGTTTTGAGTGGCAGAGGGTGATGAGTTCTCTTCCTTTTCCTTTTAAGGATTCCAACATGCTTTTAAGGATTGGACCACTTCTGCCCCTTCCTCAACCCTCCTCCCTCAGTCATGGTGTGAATGGCTAAAGCTCCAGTGACCAAACATATCCATCCAGGGCAAGGAAGAATATGCCAGAAGAAATAAGAGTTTAGCTCCACTTCCTTCCCCCTATCATGCAGGCTCCTCCTAGGAGAGAGCATTTTCTGAACTGCAGGGACAAAATGGTTTGCTCTAGAAGGGCTGGAACAAGGGAACAGGCTGGCCTGGGGCAGCTTCAGCTGCCAGAAACCAGAGCAGCCACTGACAAACCCTGCTCAGGGCACAGCAGGTTTGAAATACTAACATCTCTGGAGCACTGCAGGACCTCAGCACCTTCCACAGCTGCACAGAGACCTGGGGTGGGTGTAGCTGTGCTGACTGAAGTGATTTAACCTCACTGAGAGGGAAAATGCTCTGTAGAGCAGCAGATTACACCAAGGTGGAGGCAATGTGCCTGCAAACACTGTGGAGTGAGGAGAAGTGAAGCTGTATGTGCCCCTTCCAGTGGTTCCTGCAACAACAACGTGGCAGTGCAGGCAGCATTCTACACTTTGTCTGCCTTAAAACTTGGGCTGAATGCTCCAAAGTCTCTTATCTGTACTCTAGAATGTCTGACATACAAACCTGGTCTGCAGTCATTGTTAGCCCTGGAAGGGGCCTGGCCTGGATCAGCAATAGTTGTGGCAAGCAGGACCAGGGCAGGGATTGTCCCTCTGTACCTGACACTGGTGAGGCCACACCTTGAGTGCTGGGTCCAGTTTTGGGCCCTTTACTCTAAGAAGGACATTGAGAGGCTGGAGCAGATCCAGAAAAGGGCAACAAAGCTGTGAAGGGTCCTGGAGAACAGGGCTGGGGAGGAGCAGCTGAGGGACCTGGGGTTGTGTACTCTGGAGAAAATGAGAAGGCTGAGGGGAGACCTCATTGTTCTCTACAAGACAGGAGGTTGTAGTGAGGTGGGGCTTGCTCTCCTCTCCCTAGTCTTAGGTTACAGAAGAGGAGGAAATGGCCTGACATTGTGCCAGGGGAGGGTTAGGTTGGAGATGAGGAAAAATTTCTTTGCTGCAAGAGTGGTCAGGGATTGGCACAGGCTGCCCAGGGAGGTGGTGGAGTCCCCATCCCTGGAGGTGTTCAAGGAAGGTGTGGCCATGGCACTTGGGGCCATGGGTTAGTGGCCATGGTGGGGTCGGGTTGCTGGTTGGACTCAACCTGAGCAGAAGAGCTCTGTGAGTGTGCCAAGCCTGGTGAGCAGGACACAGCACAGTGCATACGTACCCCAGACACGACCAGCTCCCCTCCCAGGTTCTGCACTTCAGCCTTGACCTTGCTGCAGATGTTGAGCTGGTGGCAGTAGAGGGCGATGCGCTGCAGGTAGGCCAGCAGGTCCTGCTTGCACGCCGAGTCAGGGCACTGTGGAGACAGAGGCCAAGCTTCACTGTGCGACCACCAAAACCAGCACACAAAGCACCGAGGGACGAGCCTTCTGTAACCCCAGAGCATTCCTCCTGCTGCTGGGCTCCGGTTCCCATACAGAAACAAACCCAGGAGCAATACAGATGGGGGAGAGGGAAGGGGAGAGGGAGAGGAGAGAGGGAAGGGGAGAGGGGAGAGGGAAGGGGAGAGGGGAGAAGGGAGAAGAGAGGGGAGAAGAGAGGGGAGGAGAGAGGAGAGGGGAGGAGAGA
>VWZE01001191.1:6318-28557 GCA_013396675.1 Eubucco bourcierii | reverse complement strand
GGAGGTTGTGGCTGCTCCCTCCCTGGAGGTGTTCAAGGCCAGGTTGGAGGAGGCCATGAGTGAGCTGTGCTAGTGGGAGGTGTCCCTGCCTATGGCAGGGTGTTGGAACTGGCTGAGCTTTGAGGTCCCTTCCAACCTTCCCATTCTATGATTCGAATTTAATGCAAAGAACTGAGTAAATATCTATCTGTCTATCTATCTGGATTGCAACAATACATCTCTATACACTCCCTGGGACAAGACTCTCCCTGTAGCAAGGAAGACAGACACACAGCCAGGGCACTAAGTGCTGGGTATAGATCAACTCCAGCGGTTATTACCGCCCAGGCGCTGCGGAGGGAATGCGTCTGCTGAGTTACACAGGCTGGCTGAGGGCAGCGTTTAGAGGAGATTACAACAAGTAAAGCCTCTTGCAAAAGAGTTCCCTGCCAGCTGGGCAGCCCAGCCAGTTGCTGAGGGCAGGTGGTGTGAGCACAGAGAGAGGAAGGAAGCCTCACCTGGTGAAGTCTGTCATTTCCAT
This sequence comes from Eubucco bourcierii, assembly GCA_013396675.1. NCBI lineage: Eukaryota > Metazoa > Chordata > Aves > Piciformes > Ramphastidae > Eubucco > Eubucco bourcierii. The sequence goes on along the minus strand of VWZE01001191.1, from coordinate 28,037 downwards.
CATAATCATACACATCTGCTTGGCCAGGACGATGATGTCATTACCGCTGTCATCCCACTTGGATACTTCAGCATCCAGTTTGCTCTTCTCTTCCTGGAAGCTGGCCACTTGCTCAGCAATCTTAGCTTTTTGCTCTTGAGGGAGCTGAGCCATGATAGCCTGCAAGAGAGAGAGTTTTCTCGTGCCTCCTCATGCCACCACTTGGAGAAGGCTTTCTGGAAGGTTTCGCTAATAACCAATTTAAGCCACACAGATGAGGGATAAAACTGGAATAGCAAACCTCTACCTAGAGGCTTCCCTGAGCCATTTCCTTCCATTCTGAATCAAGCTTTATGCTCATTCTTAAGACAGAATGCCCAGAAAGACAAGTTGACACTTGAAACATGGCCATTTGCATGATCAAACTGTTAAGGCTCCAAACAACTTTGCCACATCTTAGCATCCCTCAAAGAAAAACTGAATGGAGAGGTGTGGGGGAGGGGATTTGCCTCTTCTGTAGAATCTAAGGGTTTTAAAAGGCAGTTCCCCTCAGCTGTATAAAGCAGGGGAGGGGATTTGCCTCGTGTAGAATCTCAGGGTTTTAAAAGGCAGTTCCACTTGGATATAGTTCAGCTGCATGAAGTGGGGGGATGGGATTTGCCTCTTCTACAGAATGTAAGAGTTTCAAAAGGCAGTTCCACTTGGGTGTATTTCAGCTGCATGAAGGAGTGTGTGTGAGATTTGCTGCTTCTAAAGCATCTAAGAGTTTTAAAATGCACTTCTACTTGGGTATATTTCAGCTGCATGAAGGAGGAAGGGGGGGGATTTGCCTCTCCTATAGAGTTTAGGTTTATAAAAGGCAGTTCCACATGGATATATTTCAGTGTGGCAGTGCACAGAAGAAATATGAAGCTCTTCCCTGCAAAAAGCTAGCTGTAATATTTTGAAACATGCATACTGAGGAAAGAGTAAGTGAAAATAAAGAGGATGTGCTTACTCCTGAATAAAATCCATTAGGCTAGGTTTCCAGCCTGTATGAGACTCAATGCTCATAAATACCAGGAGCATTCATGCCTTTGGGAGCAGGTGAAAAGGAATCTTCAGTAGAAAAAAAGCCTCTGGCAGCAGCAGGGTGGAAAGGTAGATCAGAAATGTCTGCATTTCAATAAAAGGGGGGAGAGAGGGATAAAGGAATCCCAAGTGCTTGTGCAAGGAAGGAGAGCATAAAACCCACTCTCAGTTAGTGTCATCCCCAAAGCAGAGTGGCAGAAGCTCGATAAAGAAGGCCTAGCTGCCTCTTGCTTGGTTTCAAGCTAGAAAAGCCTTCAGAAAAACTCTTCCATGGCACTTTCCCAAGAGTGTAAATTGCTATTGATCCAGAAGGGGACATGTCAAATAAAAACAAGAGCTGAGGCCCTGCTTTTCCCTCAATGTACTGATTTTAAGCTTTCACCTATTAATGATTATATATTGCATATCATTTTTAACAGGCATAGGAAATGCAGTAAAAGTTTGACTGATTTCATTCCTGAGCTCCTCTCAACATTGTCTCAGTGGCCAAACCTCAGACACTGAAGAGAGGACATTTGGAAAAGAATTTCCTGCCCACAAACTTAGCATCTGCCCGTTGAAAATGTGACAGCAAGGAGGGCGAGGGGGTGATTCGTCCTGCATCTCTCCACAGGAGCTCACCCCATGAAATGGCAGTGCCTGCAGTGTCACAGCACAAAGCAGTTCTTGGGTACTGAAGGGATTTTTGATCCCTCAGAGCACCCAAAAGAACAGGCAGAGGTTTGTCACCTCCATCAGCCCCACACACCTGGCGTTTCACTTAACCTCCTTCTCAGAAGAAAACTGGAGACAAAGGCGGACGCTGCTCTGATCCAGCAAGTTCACTGCCACCCCCCAAGAGCTTTAACCTGGATTTTCAAAGCAAGTTGGACTGTTTCTTGGAAGCAAGGTCAGGGTTTTGTAAGGCTCAGATTTCCTCCTTACCCTGGCACTTTGTCCAGCAATGAGCTGATCGTCTTCGGTCTGAATGCTCGTTCTGCTTCGCACATCAAAGTCCTCGGTCTCAAAGTCAGAATCGTCCAACTCTTCAGGAGTCTGAGGGAAGAAGTAATTCAGGCAGAGTCAAACAACAGATTTTATGGCTCTCCAAATCCACAAGAAGATTGCTTTTCTGAGCAGAGAGAATGGAAGTCAGCAAAGGCAAAAAAAAAAAAAAATCCTTCAATGTTTTCCACAACGAGGTAACCAGAGGGACCGCAGCCAGCCCAGTGAACACCTGTGATTAGAAATGCTTGACCACTCCTGTTAGACACCGTGGGGATCTCCAAAATTACACACCACTACCTAACCATCTGAGGTTTGTCAGGACACTAATGCACTCAGGATCTGAGACACAGCAAAACAAGTTTTGGGTTATTTTTTTTCCCTCTCAGAATGAATGGTGTTTGTGCCACTTGGTTAACTGCAAAAGCTTTGCTCGCCAGGCCGGAGCTAAAATTACACACAGCTTTTTAGGCCTGGTTCAAACCCCCAGCCCTTGTCTTTTAGCACAATTAGGAATCAAAGCTTCAGCTAAATTAACAGCAGATAAAAACACAGCAAAATTTATTCTCACCCCCCCTCAGGAAAAGCTGAACAATTTTTAGCAAGCAAGGGCCAGCTTTTATGCTGTAGGCTAAACGCATCTGACCCAGTTCCTGCTTGCCTAGGATTTATTTTTGCTGCTGCCAGTCTAGGGCTGGCAAAGTTTTTTGTAAAGCTTACCAAGTTTAAGCAGCATGTTGCTCAAAATACTACACCTTTACCTCCTGACAGTTCTGCAGAGCTGGATCAAGAGAGAACTTCACTGATAAATGCAATAAATTGGGGTTAAGAGAGAAGATGCAAATGAAGTTCCTGTTCTCCAGATTGTTTTCCCTGCGGTTGGAGTTTTCTTTGTCTACCAAGAGATCTGCATCTTGTGATGCAGTTCAAATAAAGAGGGATACCCAAAACAGCTGCCAAAAAAGCAAAGGTGAGCATGCTGAGAATCAACACCTAGAGTATTTCAGCTGCCATCTCCTCTCCAAGCCTTGAAAACCAGAGTATATCCACAAAAGCTGTGTAGGGCTATGCACTAAGAAGTTCAGTGTATCAGTATTTTAGAAACTAAAAACAAAAAAAAAGAAAAAAAGAAAGGAACCAAACAGCTCTGCTGCAGCTTTAGCAATTGGTTTGCGATTCTTCAGCTCCCTTCTCTGCCCATCCATCCCAAAGCCCAAACCACCTGGGGTATACTCAGTGTCCTTCTGCTTTTCGACCTATCACCAAGGGCAAAACCTGCTCTGGGGGTGATGAGGGATTGCCAGGGGACCGGGGAGGGAAGAGCTTCACTTCAGTAACCTACAGATGCAGGAGGATTTGTTTTGAAATGTGTTTGCACAAACCCAAAAATGAGGTGTCTGAGTGACATTTCCTCCTGGACCCTGCAAAGAACAAGAGGCAGCAGACACAGTTCCAAGTGAATCAGCTCCTTTGCCCCCGCTGACCTGAGCAGCATCCCTCTGTGAGCATGGTTCCTCCTGTGCTGCAGTGTCAAACAAAGCCCTGGAGAAAGGGTAGCCTGGTATCTCCATTTGGACAGCTCTCTCCTGCCAAATACATCCCAAACCTTGCAGCAGCCCTTTGGATAACAAACACCAACATTTTAACTTCTTTTTAGGTCAGGGATGTGTCACCAGCGCGTCGCCGTTAGCTACTGGCAGCTGCAACAAAGCCGTGGCACCCTGACATCAGAGGGGTGGCATGAGGGGAAATGTCAGGATTCCTGGCAGCCCCAGCTCAGCTAATTACTGAGGACGTGGCACTGGCAGTGGTGCCTTCATGTCCTGAGTAACAAGGACCGTGGCAGGGGGTGAATCAATGTAGCTTGTCTGCGTGGCAGGAACGCACTGATGGCTTCATCCAGCGCTGGCTGGCTGTAACTCCCTGAAGTCTGAGAATTACATGGAGAGCACATATGTGGCTGTCAGCTTCTCCATCTGATTCTTGGCTCCAAGCAGCAAACATGGCAGATATTGCTGCAATGGTTACTATAATCACACAGATTCTGGGGCTGTCCTTAATTTACTCCTCAGCCAAGTGCATCTGCCATGGTTACCGTGTGGAAAGACAAAGCGTCGCTCTGCCAGGCGCTTCCGTTGGAGTGCAAGGCAAAAAGAAAACAGGGAACCAGCCCCTGACACTTGTTCTTGCTCTGGCTGACTTCCACACGTGCTCAGATTCAAGAAATATGCCCCAAAACTTTCTTTGCTGCATCCCCTTCAATGAACTGCCTTCAGTTTGGGGCTCCCTGGTTGAAGAGGGACAGGGATCTGCTGGAGAGGGTCCAGGGGAGGGCTGTGAGGATGATGAGGGGACTGAGCACTGCCTGGGGAGGAGAGGCTGAGGGACCTGGGGCTCCTTAATCTGGAGAAGAGAAGACTAAGTGGGGATCTAATAAACGTTTATAACTGTCTGAGGGCTGGCAATCAGGAAGGGGGGACAGGCTCTGCTCACTGCTGCCTGGGATAGGACAAGGAGCAATGGATGGAAGCTGCAGCACAGGAGGTTCCAGCTCAACACAAGGGAATTTCTTTACTGTAAGGGTCCAAGAGCACTGGAACAGGTTCCCCAGAGAGGCTGTGGAGTCTTCTTCTCTGGAGCCTTTCAAGGCCTGTCTGGATGTGTTCCTGTGTGCCCTAAGCTAGATTGTCTGGTCCTGCTCTGGTAGAGGGGTTGGACTTGATGATCCCTTTGGGTGCCTTCCAACCCCTGACATCCTGTGAGCCTATGAACTGCAGGAGCCTTTCTGTGTCTTCCCCACATGCCTCCTACCAGCTTAAGGCTGCCAGCACTTCCAGGTCATCCTCACTGCACCTGAGGAGACAATGCCTCTCTCAACTGGTCCCTGCTTCCTGAGGTTAGTCAATTAACAAATTACATGCTCTAGGAACTGCAGCCCAAAACTCATCTAAACCTGTTTTGGCATTAATTCTCAACATTTACTTCACAGCCATCAAGTTTTACTTATGAGCTCTCAAGCCATCAAAAAGCATCTTTACTTAAGGAATCCACTTGCTGTTGTTGAACCAAAGGTCACTGATTTTAGCACATTAACAAGCAAGACATTAACATGACATTACAGAAGAGGCAGGAAGGGTATTTAGCATCACAGCTCGGGCTATGATGGGTGCTCAGATCTGTTTAATGAACGTGAATCACAGCCTGCCGCTGAAGCACTCCAACGAGCGATTAGCAGTTCTTAAGACTCGGGCATGTTAATAGGAGCTAAACGAAAATCTTCCACGCTGTCTGCTCCCAGTAAAACTGATGCCTGTCAGTTCACTGAGGTGAGGGAAAGAAGCTGAAGAAAAAAATAGAGAGAGAGAGAGAGAGAGAGAGCTGCTGAGGCAGGCTGTGCTCACCCGGATCATCAGCACAGCTTTCCTGATGTCCCGAATGCCGTCGTACACCAGGCGCGAAGCGTCGATGAATTCGTTCTCGTCCATTGGCTGTGCAGGGTCTGAGCTCAGGGCTTCCACAGCAGCTTCTACCTGCTCAGTAAACCTCGGCATAACTGAGTGAAGAAGACAATAGAGCAGTCAGGCCCCACCCCAACGCCACTTTCTGCTGCACGCTCCCGTAAAAGACCTGCCTGTGCCTCCTCCTCAGCTGCGGCTGGCAGCTGTGCCCTGCGTCCATTTCAGTTCAAAGCAGTTGTTAGAGGACGCTGAGACTTACTCCGTTTCACCTGCTGCTTGCTGCTGTTTGCTGGGTTCTTTTCTCCCCTTAGACAGTAAAAGTTTATCACACCCTACCAGTGGACAAGGAGAAGCAGCTAGGAACTATGGGATAACATCCTAAGCACTTGTTTAATGTTCCCTGAAGCGGCGCCTTGGGTGCAGGGGATGCATGTGGGCGTTGACTGGGGTGTGCTGAGCATTGGCATGGGCACCTCTGTGAGCATGGGCTTCTCTAGAGGCACCTACATGGATATGGGTCTCTCTGTGGGCATCTCTGTGGGTACCTATGTGGGCATGGATATGGGCATCTCCATGGCTGCCTGCGCTGGCATGAATGTCCTCGTGGGTGTCTGTGGGCATCTCTGTGGGTATGGCCACAGGCAGTTCCATGGGTCTTTGTGAGGATCTCTGTAGGCATCTGTGTGGGCACAAACATGGGCTCTTCCACAGGGGTGGGTGGGTATCTACATAGGCATCTCCATAGGCATGTGCATAGACATCCCTGTGGTTTGCCCAATACAGCAAACCAAACAGCTATTAGCACCACCAAGTTTAACAAGGCAGTGGAAGAGGGCAGGTTGCACTGCTGTACTTCAGTGACTCACTACACCCCAGGAAGAACCATTTACAGTCTGCTCATTTCTTTCAGTGTCACCCTTGATTCTTCAGCAAAGTAATTAAAGCAAACCCAACCACTACCAGTTGGCACAGGGCTCACTGGAGCAGCCAGAAGCATTCCTTACCCTATATGGATGCTACCAGCCAGTTCAGGGGGAACACCCTGATTTATTGTTTAGGTGTGGGGCACCACAACCTTCAGTGGTTTGGGTTTTTTTAACAGCTGTAAAGGTATTTTACAAAATTTACCACCCCAAATTTCTTCTTCTGGGCTGGAGCATAGGCCGAGGGAGCTGTGGTTGTTCAGCTTGGAGAAGAGAAGGCTCCAGGGGGACCTTAGAGCTGCCTGCCAGTACCTGTAGGGAAGCTGCAGGAAGGCTGGAGAGTGACTTTTCATAAAGGTGTCTAACAAAAGGACAAAGGGGAATGGTTTTAAGCTGAGCAAGAGCAGGTTTAGACTGGATCTTAGGAAGAAGTTCTTCAGTACAAGGGTGGGGAGACTCTGGAATAGGCTGCCCAGAGTGGCCTTGGAGGTGTTCAAAGCCAGGCTGGTTGAAGCCTTGAGCAGCTGAGTCTAGTTGGGAGGTTTCTCTGCCCATGGCAGGGGTTTGGAACGGAGGAGCTCCGAGGTCCCTTCCACCCTAAGCCATGCTATGATTTCTACACCAGTGTGGCAGAGAGCTTCTCTCTGGATCCTGAACACTTGCAGAGCCTGACATAAGAGGTTCAGCACAACCATCAAGCCTTGACTCACTGTCTGGGGCTCATTTCCCCGGTGTTTTAGCTTCCTACAGCTCAGCTGATGACAGCAAGCACACTCAGGGAGACCTTGTGTGCCGTGGAGTTTTAAGGCAGTCAACACAGCAAAATTACATTTCTCATACTGCAACAGCTCTGCAAATAACCCCCACTAATTCCCATTACTCTGTGTAAATGGAGCCTTGAATACATTTCACAGGGACATTAACATCCCTGCCTCGTGTGCCTGTCAGTGAGATGAACGTGGGCATCTGGGCAGCAGGTAGCTCCTACCTGTGTTGGACAGCAGCTTGGTGGCTTCCAAGACCTTCTCTGTGTAGACCCCAGGCTCGTAGTTATCCATTTCAGAGGTGACCACATGGATGACTCTGGCAGCACGTCCCCGAATGGCCCCGGCGGTGCGGTCCAGGCCGTCCACGTCCTTCTCTTGGAGAGCGATGACACATTTGTTTACATCTTCTAGGATGTGATTCTCTGGTGGCAAAAGGAGGAGGAGAATTTAGATGCCAATATCTCTGTCTCTGGTGCAGTCAGCAGTGTGGCAGTGGCTCAGGCTGTGCCCTGCTCTATCAGCCAAGGTGCTGCCAAGCATTCATTTCTAAGCTTCGAGCGGCAAACCAGGAAGCGAACCTCACACTTCCTGCTGACAGAAAAGCTGAGCTCAGCTGAGTTCTCCCTCAGCTTGTTCCTTCCCATATTCCTCCCCTGGACTGCCCAAACCTTATTCCAAACATTTGCAAGCCACTCCCAGCACCCTCCCCAGCACCACACCCAATCCACTCCATGCTCTCATAGAGCAGGGCACTCGCTGCACGTTTCCAGCTTCCTGCACAGTGCTTTCCTGCAGCCACACACATGCTGTCAGAGAAGACTCAAGTGTTAGTTCTCCAGTCACATTTACACCACAGAACACACATGGTGATGCATGCAGAACATGTTCCAGCCACACAATATTCCCTGCCTCTTCAGCAAACAAGAAGTAAAGCCAAGATCTCTACAGTTTACTTTGAGAATGCAAGGTTTTGTTTTTTATGTGGAGATATTGCCCCCATTTATCATATTCAAGAAGCCTCAAATGAGTAAAACTTCCTAAGAGATTTCTGAAGATGCCTGAAGAGGTTGGGATCCTCTACTCTGCCTTTGTGAGACCCCACATAGAGTAATGTTGCCATTTCTGAGGCCAACAACACAAGAAGGGCATTGAATGGGTCCAGAGGAGGCCACCAAGATTATCACAGGGCTGGAGAACCTCCTGTGAGGGGACAGGCTGGGAGAGTTTGGGCTGTTCAGCCTGGAGAAGAGAAGGCTCTAGGGAGACCTCAGAGCAGCCTCCCAGTACCTGGAGGGGTTCCAGGAGAGCTGGGGAGGAGCTTTTGACAAGGGCTGGGAGCGACAGAACGAGAGGGTTTGAGCTGGGAGAGAGGAGATTGAGACTGGAGATGAAGAAGAAATTCTTTGCAGTGAAGGTGGGGAGACACTGGCACAGGGAGCTTGTGGATGCCCCCTCCCTGGAGGTGTTCAAAGCCAGGCTGGATGAGGCCTTTAGCAGCTTGGGTTGGTGGGAGGTGTCCCTGCCCATAGCAGGGGGGTTGGAACTGGAAGATCTTCAAGCTGCCTTCCAACCCAACCCATTTCTGCGATTCTATGATTCGGGGGAACCATTAGAAAAGCATTTTGGAAGCTCAGACTTTTTGGTCTTCCAAACTCTGTTAGTGACCTTTCTACTCCATCAGTGTCAACACTTGGCTGCTGCCAGCCAGCACCAGCAGCTGGGCTAGTTGGTGAGAAAGCAGCCTGGAAACATTTCTGCTGTGTCACTTAACACAGTTCCCAGCCTTACTTAATCAAGGTACAGTGCCAACCCGTGCAGCCCCTGGAGTGGCTTCTGCTCCCTGTGCAGTGTAGTAAAAGAGCCATTTTGCAGGGGTTGGTGGAGAGGAGAAGCACAGGGAGGTGACTGATGGAGGCCTGTATGAAATGGCTTGAGGGATTGCTGATTGCTGCTGGAGGGGCTACGCTTAATGGACAGAGAATGAAGAGAGCAGCTGCAATGTTGCTCGGCTGCTGTAAGCAGGCTGGACACAATCCCCCCCTTGTGAAACACCTCTGAAGCAACCCAGCCTCAACGAGTTCAGCCAAGGGCAGAGGCTGGCCCTGAGAGAGAGCAGTGCAGGTTCAGTAGCGATGAGACAGGCGGCGGGGAGCAGGCAGCCAAGGCGCTGGAGCTGCGGCAGGCAGCACGCAGAGTTTGGGGATTTAAAGGGAGAGGCAGGGAGCCCTGCAAGCTGCCAGGGCAAGAAGCAGCCCAGGCAGCAGGCCAAAACACAGCCTGCTTAGTGCTTCAAGTCCTTAACGAATACATTAAGCCACAGACCATGGAAAAGCCTCCTTGGGCTGTAGGAACTTTAATAAGGGGCAGGGACAAAACGAGGATGGAGATTTAAACACCTACTGATCATTTAATGTCTTCTGCAGATGGCCAAAGAGACACTTCTGAGGCAGAATCAGCCCCCATGGGTGGTCTGCGAGGGACCCTAGGGAGGCAGGGGGCTGTTAGGGGCATCCACTCTGGTCAGAGTCTCCTCTTGGATGGTAACAAACAGGAGCTGACACTGTGCTGGGCACCTGTAACCACACAGGCATACGGACCCCAAGCGGCTGGCACCAAATGCCAGCTGCAGAGATCAGGGTGGCAGAGCCCAGGAAATGGTGATGCAGAGGTGTGGTGCCAGCACCTTGGGGCACGTGGCAAAGCCAGTCTGCATCAAAGGCAACAGCCCTGAGAAAGTCCTCATGGCAACAGAACATCGCTTAGAATCCAGTCCTGGTGACCACCTTGTCCTGCCCAAATAACTGCAGGGGGAAGTGGTGTGGTTTGGCAGCCAGGTGAGAGGGTCAGAGGAAAACCTCTTTTTCAAATAAAAAGGGAATTTAGAGCAAACAAGGAAATACATAAAACTGAAAATCTAACAGATTTCAGCCCCTGACTGTCAGTTCTTGATCTGCTCCCACTAAACACCTTCCACCTCCACCCACATCTCCATTAAAGGGATTAAGAATTCCTTTTCCAAACCTCCCAAGAAGCCTGTGGGGAAGCCTGAGAGCTCCAGGAGAAGAAAAGCTAGGAGCAGCAGTCAGGAGATAAAGCCTGAGATGCATGAACACAACTGCTTCTCTGCTGGGTCCCTGGTGGAAGGTCTGAGTTCCATGTTAGGGCTGCTCTTGACAAAGCACTCTGGAGGAACCAGGTCAAGCAGCAGTGTCAGGAGACAGGGTTACAGAATAAAGACTTGAGTGTTCATGCACTTGTAAAGACACTACTCAGCTTGTAATGAAGAAGGACAATCAGCAGGCTCAGGCAATATTCATCTGGAGGCTCTCAAGACAAAACAGCTCTGCTGTGATGGGCAGTCTCCCACGTGAAGCTCTGTCAGAGGCGGAGGAACAGAAGGCAGCAAATGGAATGATTCTTTTAGAGGGTTTCAAAGGAGCTCCAGGTAATTTCAGAACACTGAATGTGACAATTACACAGTGCTATCAGCAGCTGCTCTGAAGGAGAGAGATAGTGGGCACACAAACACACCCAGAGTGCTGAGGGAAGGCATTGACAAGAGGGCTAAGAATTGCAGAAGGTACAGAAGAGCTTTGAAATGAGGAACAATGAAACAGGCAAACACCCTGCAGTCAAGAGAGAGGTGACTGACTGAGCACACCACCGAAGCCTGCACATTTACAAACAGCATGAACAAAGCCAGCAGGAAGAAAAAAGCCTTTTCACCAGCTGCTACAACTTAGGGCATCACATGAAGCAGAGGTGACACTGCAAAACCCAGCTGTGAATTCTGCCCAGGATGATGAAGGTGCCAGTGGTTCGTGGTGGTTGGAAGGGCAACTAACACAAGCTGAAATGAGAACAATCAGTCAAGGACTGGTCAGTAGATAGCACCTCTGATGGTGGAGCATCCTGAGCTGCAAATCACTCATGGTTGGGAGAGGATAGGAAAGGTGAGGCCACATCTGGAATATTCTGTCCAGTTCTGGCCTCCCATGTTCAAGAATCACAGAATCACAGAATGTCAGGGGCTGGAATGGACCTTGAAAGCTCATCCAGTCCAACCCCTCTGTCAGAGCAGGATCACCTAGAGCACATCACACAGGAACACATCCAGGCAGGTTGCACCAGAGGAGGTTTTGGTTGGATATTAGGAAAAATTTCTTTCCTGCAAGAGTGGTTCAGGCACTGGAACAGGCTGCCCAAGGAGGTGGTGGAGTCATCATCCTTGGAGGTGTTAAATTGTAGCCATGGCACTTTGGGACTCATTTAATGGCCATGGTGGTGTTGGGTCAGTGGTTGGACTGGATGATCCTGGAGGTCTTTCCCAACCTCACTGATTCTATGCTTGGGACAATTAGCAAGGTCCAAGTCATGTTCCTAACTCAAAAGCACACTTGGATGTGTTCCTGTGTGACCTACTCTAGGTGACCCTGCTCTGGCAGGGAGTGCTGGACTGGAGGATCTTTTGAGGTACCTGCCAGAGCAGGACCACCCAGAGCAGATCACACTGGAACACATCCAGACAGCTCCTGGATATCTCCAGAGAGAGAGACTCCACAAGCCCCTGGGCAGCCTGTTCCAGGGCTCTGTCACTCTCACAGGAGAAAAAATTCCTCCTCATGTTTCCATGGAACCTCCTATGCTTCAGCTTCCACCCTGTGCCCCTTGTGCTGTCGCTGGGCATCACTCAGCAGAGCCTGGCTCCAGCCTCTGGGCACTTACCCTGCACACATTTATAAACATGAATGAGGTCACCCCTCAGGCTCCTCTCCAAGCTCCAAGCCTCAGCTCCCTCAGGCTCTCCTTGTAACAGAGATGTTCCATGGCCTTCATCATCTTTGTGGCTCTGCACTGGACTCCCTCAAGCAGTTCTATGTCCTTCTTGAACTGGACACAGTACTCCAGATGCAGCCTCACCAGGGCAAAGTAGAAGGGGAGGAGAAGGGCAGGGACTTGCTGGAGAGGGTACAGCACAGGGTTGCAAAGATGTTGAGGGGACTGGAACAGCTCTGTGGTGAGGAAAGACTGAGAGAATTTGAGCTGTTTAGTCTGGAAAAGAGCAGACTGAGAGGGGAATCTCATCAATGCTGATCAGTACTTGAAGGGTGGGTGTCAGGAGGCTGGGATCAGGCTTTGTTCAGTGGTACCCAGTAACAAGACAAGGGGTAACAGGCACAAACTTGAACACAAGAAGTTCCATCTAAACGTGAGGAGGAGCTTCTTTAATTTAAGGGTCACAGAGCCCTGGAGCAGGCTGCCCAGAGAAGTGGTGGAGTCTCCATCTCTGGAGACATTCCAAACCTAAGTGTTCCTGTGTGACCTTCTCTAGGTGAACCTGCTTGGCAGAAGAGTTGGACTCAATGATCTAAAGAAGTCCCTTCCAAGCTGCACAGTGAAAGATCCTTAGGCTACAGGACCCCTCTGCTATTCACCTCCTGTGCCTCTGCCAGCACCAGACTGTTGCCAGACTCAACAGGGCCCTTCTTGTGCTGTGCCTTTCCTAAGCCTTCGCAGGCTGCAGGCTTCTCTGCAGCGCAGTGCTTCCAGTGTCCTCCTTCTCTGAGATGTTTTGCTGTTATCTAAACCAAACATCTCCTTCATCACACCTTTACCTGTGGATAATTGCTACCATTCTGCAGCAGAAGCTGAACAATGAAACAAATGTTTCACGAGGCACAAGTCCTTTTCTGGAGCACAGGTCTTGTGAGGAGCAGCTGAGGGAACTGGGGTTGTTCAGAGAGGGAGGCTGAGGGGAGACCTCATTGCTCTCTACAGCTCCCTGAAAGCAGGTTGGATTGAGGTGGGCTCAGTCTCTTCTCCTACTAACAACTGTCAGAAGAGGAAGCAGCCTCAAGTTGCACTAGGGGAGGTTTAGATTGGACACGAGGAAAAATTTCTTCCCCCAAAGGGTTGTGTCAAGCCCTGGAAGAGGCTGCCCAGGGCAGCAGTGGAGTGCCCAACCCTAGAGGGATTGCAGACCTGTGTAGATGTGGTGCTGAGGGCCATGGGTTAGTGGTGACCTGGCAGTGCTGGGATAATGGTTGGACTCCATCATCTTGGACATCTGGGCTGTCCAGCCCAGACAGCCAACCGAGTCCTAGGCTGCATCAAGAGCAGCGTGGCCAGCAGGGCAAGGGAGGGGATTCTGCCCCTTTACTCTGCTCTTGTCAGACCCCACCTGGAGTACTGTGTGCAGTTCTGGAGCCCTCAGCACAGGAAGGACATGGAAGTGTTGGAGCGGGTCCAGAGGAGGGCCACAAAGATGCTCAGAGGGCTGCAGTANGATGTTAGGAGGAAGTTGTTTGCAGTGAGGGTGGTGAGACACTGGCACAGGTTGCCCAGGGAGGTTGTGGCTGCTCCCTCCCTGGAGGTGTTCAAGGTCAGGTTGGATGAGGCCTTGAGTGAGCTGTACTAGTGGGAGGTGTCCCTGCCTATGGCAGGGGGTTGGAACTGGATGATCCTTGAGGTCCCTTCCAACCTTCCCATTCTATGATTCTATGATCTTGAAGGTCTCTTCCAACCAGAACGATCCCATGCAGTAGGAATCTGGGGGGGGTGGGGGGGGTGGGGTTGTGTACACACACAACAGATACTCAGGAGAACTCTTTTACATTCTGCTTCCTTTGCAGTTAGGGCTGGACAGGAACATCCTAATAACCCTGAAGAGAAGCTGCTATAAATCACACCCATCATGAGTCTATCCAAGGGGACTCAAACCTCCAGCAGACTGAGCAGAGCTGTGGCAGTTAGATGGAAAAGATTTATCAGAGTTCACACAAGCAATATAGAAGTCACTGCTTATTGCTTTCATCTTCTTCTAACACCCCTTTGATAATGCAGCACAGAGAAATAATTACTGGGTGCACTCTAACAGCTGAAGTAGTCTCATGCTACACCATTTGCAGGGCATCACTGGACAGAATGGTAGGGGTTGGAAGGCACCTCTGGAGATCACCCAGTTCAACCTGCCAGAGCAGGCTAACATAGGGCAGCTCACACAGGAAGGTACCCAGGAAGGTTTTGAAAGTCTCCAGAGAAGGAAACTCCACAACCTCTCAGGGCAGCCTGCTGCAGGGCTTCAGCATCCTCACAACAAAGAAGTTCCTCCCCACATTGAGGTGGAGCCTCCTGGGTTCTAGCTTGTAGCTGTTGTTCCTTTGGCACCACTGAAAAGAGCCTGGCACCTTTGTCTTGACACCCACCCCTCACATTCTTATAGACATTGATCAGATCCCCTCTCAGCCTTCTCTTCTCCAGGCTAAACAGCCCCAGGTCACAGAATCACAGACACATGCAGATTGGCAAAGCCCCTCAGGATCACCACGCCCAACCTAGAACCCTATGCTACAAGATTCACCTTAAACCATAGCCCCAAGCACCACATCCAAACCACCCTTAAACATATCCAGGGTTGGGGACTCCACCACCTCCCTGGGCAGCTCATTCCAGTCCCTGACCACTTTCTCCCTGAGAAACTTTTTTCCTAATGTCCAATCTAAACCTCCCCAGCCTCAGCTTGAGGCCATTCCCCCTTGTTCTGTCTCCAGCTACCTGTGAGAAGAGCCCAGTAGCAGCCTCTCCACAATGTCCCTTCAGGTAGCTGCAGGCAGCAATGAGGTCTCCCCTCAGCCTCCTCTTTTTCACACTAACCATCCCCAGCTCCTTCAGTCACTCCTCATAAGATTTATTCTCCAGGTACTTCACAGTTTCGTTGCCCTCCACTAGACCTGACCCAGCACCTCCACATCTCTCTTGTATTGCAGTGCCCAAAACTGAACACTGAGGTCTCTCAGCCTCTGTTCACAGCAGAGATGTTCAAGCCCCCAGTTACTGTCATAGCCTCTGCTGGACTCTCTCCAGCAGGTCTCTGCCTCCCTTGAACTGGGGAGCCCCAAACTGGACCCAGTATTGCAGGTGTGGTCTCACCAGGGCAGGGTAGAGGGGGACAAGAACCTCCCTAGCCCTGCTGGCCACACTTCCTGATGCACCCCAGGATGCCCTTGGCTCTCTTGGCCACAAGGGCACATTGCTGGCCCATGCAGAACTTGCTGTCCAAGCAGGACATGCTTGAGGGCAACCCTCTCCTATGTCAGCTTGCCACCAGCCTGGAGAAGAAGCATTCCTTGAAAGCCTTCAGAGCAACTCAGCAGTGGGCCAACACCATCACCTGTCCCCCTAAAACAGAGCACCCATCTCCCTGAATGACCTAGACATGGATGCAGACCACTCAGTTCCAGTGGCTTGACCCATTCTGGGCCACACCTGAAGGTGACACTCACCAAGGCAGCTTTAGGCAGCCCAGCAGCCTGCTCACTTCAAGATGCGCTGTTCACTGGTGGAGCCTTGAACTTCAGCAGGCAATTGTCTCTAAATAGAATTCCCCCAAAATAGGCTCCTCACAGCTGTATGATCTCACCCACCACTGCAGGGCTGGGCCAGCAGGCACAGAGCTGGGACCTGCAACCACCTTCTGTGTGCATGCTCACTGCAAAGTGTGATTCAGAACCCAGGGCACCACAGTGCAACAGGTGAGGGACAGGGGGCACTTGCCACACGAACGTGGGCTGGGTTTGCTTCTTTTTAAATCAGGACCTTAATTTTTGACCCCTACTCTGCCCTAGTGAGGCCACTTCTGGAGTGCTGGGTCCAGTTCTGGGCTCCCCAGTTCAAGAGGGAACTGCTGGAGGGTCCAGCGGGGGCTACAGAGATGCTGAGGGACCTGGAGCAGCTCTGTGAGGAACAAAGGCTGAGAGTCCAGGGGCTGCAGAAGAGCAGCCCCAGAAGGGATCTGAGCAATGCTCAGCAAGAGATAAAGGAGCTGGGGGGAGCAAGAGGCTGGGGCCAGACTGTTGTCAGTGGTGCCTAGGGACAGGACAAGGGGCAGTGGGCACAAACTGGAAGCCAAGAGGTTCCATGTGAACAGGAGCAGAAAATTCCTTGCAGTGAGGGTGCTGGAGGGCTGGAGCAGGCTGCCCAGAGAGGTTGTGGAGTCTGCTTCTCTGGAGAGCTTCCAAACCCCTCCTTGGCCGTTGTTATCCTGGGCAAGCTGCTGTGGGTGCCTCTGATTCAGCAGTGGGGGGTTGGATGGATGATCTCCAGAGCTCCCTTCCAACCCTGCCCTGCTGGGATTCTGGGATCTACATTTTCCAGCTATGTTCCCCTGGCACTTCTGACTCCAGACACCTTCCTGTCCAGTCTCTCTTTAGATTTGAGCTGCCCAAGCTTGCTCGCACTAGCAAAATCAGCCCCTCAGTGTATGGCAGGAGTTTGGACACCACTGCAGGCATTAGCAGTAGTTTGAACACCTCTGCAGACACAATTCCTGTGGTTCTATCAATATGGCCTCTGAGCAGAGCACAATTAGAGGGTGTGGACAGAAAAATGCCCCCCTCATTTCTCGGTGACAGCAGCCAACAGGGAGTCTTATCAGTGATGCTGCTGGAACAGACGACCTTGGCTAGCACTCTGCCAAGTGGAATTATTACTCTGTTATAATGATCTTTTTATAATTTTCCTAAAGCTGAGATAGTCAAAAACATTCACAGAACATTTCTGCACTAACAGTTTTACTGTAATTAACTTGTGTGACTCTGGTTTGGTATTCATTTTGTTTACATAAGAAGAGCCTAAGTGAACTGAGGGCTCATCTTTCGTGCTACTTCATGACTCCAACACAAACAGACTCCTTCCCCTGACTCACACATTCACAGACTCACAGATTGCATTGGGTGGGAAGGGACCCTCAAAGGGCATCCTGTCCAAACTCCCTTGCAGTCAGCAGGGACAGCTCCAACTAGAGCAGGCTGCCAGGGACACCTCAAGGCTGATCTTGACTGTCTCCAGGGATAGGGCCTCAACCACATCCGTGGGCAACCTGCTCCAGTGTCTCACCACATATTGTGAAGAACTTCCTCCTGATGTCCAACCTAAATTTCCTCTGCTCCAGTTTCAAACCATTGCCTCTCATCCTGTCTTCACAGGCCCTTCTAAACAGTCCCTCCCCAGCCTTCCTGTAGCCCCTTCAGGTACTGCAAGGCTGCTCTAAGGTCTCCCCAGAGTCTTCTCCAGGCTGAACAGCCCCAACTCTCCCAGCCTGTCCCCATAGGAGAGGTGCTCCTTCTCCATGATCATCTCAGTGGCATCCTCTAGACCTGCTCCAGCAGGTCCACATGTCTCTTGTGTTGGTGGCCCCATAGCTGGATGCAGGTGAGGTCTCCCCAGAGCATAGAATCATAGAATGGTAAGGTTGGAAGGGACCTCAAGGATCATCTAGTTCCAACCCCCTGCCATAGGCAGGGACACCTCCCACTAGTACAGGTTACTCAAGGCCTCATCCAATCTGGCCTTGAACACATCCAGGGAGGGAGCATCCACAACCTCCCTGGGCAACCTGTTCCAGTGCCTCACCACCCTTACTGTAAAGAACTTCCTCCTAACATCTAGTCTAAATCTCCCCTCTGCCAGTTTAAGCCCATTGCCCCTTGTCCTGTCATTGCAGGACCTTGTAAATAATCCTTCCCCAGCCTTCCTGTAGGCCCCCTTCAGATACTGGAAGGCTACTATCAGGTCCCCTCGAAGCCTTCTCTTCTCCAGGCTGAAGAGCCCCAACTCCCTCAGCCTGTCCTCATAGGAGAGCTGCTCCAGCCCTCTGATCATCTTTGTGGCCCTCCTCTGGACCCGCTCCAACACTTCCATGTCCTTCCTGTGCTGAGGGTTCCAGAACTGCACACAGTACTCCAGGTGGGGTCTGACGAGAGCAGAGTAAAGGGGCAGAATCACCTCCCTTGCTCTGCTGGCCACGCTTCTCTTGATGCAGCCTAGGACTCGGTTGGCTGTCTGGGCTGCATGTGCACACTGCAGACTCATGTTGAGCTTTTCATCAACCCAGACTCCAAGGTCCTTTTCCTCAGGGCTGCTCTCCAGCCATTCACCACCCAGCCTGTATTTGTGCTTGGGATTGTGCCTACCCAGGTGCAGGACCTTACACTTGGCCTTATTGAATTTCATCAGGTTGGCCTGGGCCCAACTCTCCAGCCTGTCCAGGTCCCTCTGGATGGCATCCCTGCCCTCTAGCAAGTCGACTGTGCCACACAGCTTGGTGTCATCTGCAAACTTGCTGAGGGTGCACTCCATTCCTCTGTCCATGTCACTGACAAAGTGAGAGAGGGGCAGGATTCCCTCTCTCCATCCCTGGCCACACTGCTTTGTATACCGTTGGCCTTCTGGGCTGCAGGTGCCCATTGCTGACTCCTGTCCAGCTTCTCCCCCACCAGCACCCCAAATCCTTTTCTGCAGGGCTGCTCTCAACTTCACCATCCCCCAGCCTGGACTGATGCCGAGGATTGTCCAGGCCTAGGTGCAGGACCTCACACTTTGCCTTATTGAACCTCATGAGGTTCTCCTCAGCCCAGCTCTCCAACTGGCCAGGTCCTTCTGGATGGCTCCCATCCCACCCTTTAGTCTTATCAACACCACTCAGCTTGTTATCATCTGCAGAGTTGCTTAGAGTGCCTCAATCTCTCTGTTGGTATCAGAGATGAAGCTACTGAACAGCACTGGTCTCGGTACAGACCCTGAGGGACACTAATTGTCATCTGCCTCCATCTGGACAGCAAACCACTGACCCTTTGGATGTGTGCATCCAACCAACTCCATCTGCACTGCTGTCCAGGTGAGGTCTGTGTGCTGCAGCTAGCTGGTCACTCATGGGTAGCTGAGGCAGCAATCCCAAACCTGCAGACATAAAGTGTCTGCCCCTGTGCTGCAGCTGCTCTGGCTGCTGAGCTGCAAACACAGCCCTTTGTGCACACAGGGACAGGCTTCCAGGCACCCTGCTGAACTCACCTATAGAATCATAGAATGGTAAGGTTGGAAGGGACCTCAAAGATCATCCAGTTCCAACGCCCTGCCATAGGCAGGGACACCTCCCACTAGCACAGGTCACTCAAGGCCTCATCCAACCTGGCCTTGAACACCTCCAGGGAGGGAGCAGCCACAGCCTCCCTGGGCAACCTGTGCCAGTGTCTCACCACCCTCACTGCAAACAACTTCCTCCTAACATCCAGTCTAAATCTCCCCTCTGCCAGTTCAAACCCATTGCCCCTTGTCCTGGCATTACAAGCCCTTGTCAATAGTCCCTCCCCAGCCTTCCTGTAGCCCCCTTCAGATACTGGAAGGCTACTCTAAGGTCTCCTGGAAGCCTTCTCTTCTCCAGGTTGCAGAGCCCCAACTCTCTTAAACTGTCCTCACAGCAGAGCTGCTGCAGCCCTCTGAGCTTCTTCGTGGCCCCTTCTGGACGCGCTCCAACAGTTCCACGTCCTTCACACCCTTCCTATCTCTGCCTTCACACCATGAAAATCCCTCTCCTGCCCCTGCTCTGCTCTCACAGCTCACTCAGCAGAAGGTGCTGCTGGCCAGGTGCAGTGCAGCACCAGCTGTGCGTCCCCAGGACGCCGTCGGCCTGCAGGGGGCAGCTGGGTTAGCAGTGATCCTGCCCTGCTCACCTGACACAGCCAGGAAGTCATCGATGGAGGTGATGTCATCCACAGCATCTGTCAGCACACGCACTTGCTTCTCCCACTGCTCCTTGAAGAGATCCATGTTCTCCTGGGCTAGCTTGCTTTGGGGCTTGGCAGCCAGAGCCAGGGCAGCGTTGATGACCTGCAAAACACCCCTGGATTTTGAAGCATGCCTTTCAAGAAACACTGACTTCCCCCATCTTTATCCAGCTTTGACTGGATGACACTTCCAAGCTCATCCAGTCCAGCCTTCAACCCAGCGCTGCAAGCTCAACACTAAACCATGTCCCTGTGCATCAGGTCCACAGGGCATTTAAACACCCCCAGGGATGGTGACTCCACCACTGCCCTGGGCAGACCATTCCAACGTTTGAGAACCCTTTCAGTGAAGAAATATTTCCTAATATCCAGCCTAAACCTCCCCTGGTGCAGCCTGAAACCATTTCCTTTAGTTGTGCCACTTGCCACCAGTGAGAAGAGGCTGTCCCCCCTCCTCACTCCAGCCTCCTTTCAAAGAACTCAAGAGCAAACCAAGGGAGTTCAGTAACTCTGTTGCTCTCACACCTGCTTCCACACTCATTAGGGTTAGCCATTACAAGCAAAACACTTGGCAAGTATTCACAGGAGTGAGCTTCACCCTGCTTTTGCAGCTCCTGCTAAGAAGGTGTTGCTTTCTGAGAGCAGGTTGTGCTGTTAAGTATTTCAGACAAGATGACATTTAGTACATTGGAGGCTCCATCTCCTAAGCTACTTGACAGAACCTGAGAAAAAAAAAGGTCAAAAAAGGATTACTCTTACCCAGTTTAAAGTAGAAACACTATGCAAATACAAAATTAAAGATGGATTTCTTATTTATCATCCTTACCTTACAGCTTCACTCTGTACCTTGCCAGAAACTGTTATACTGCCTTAAGATCTCTGTTACAGCTGTTGGAGAGTTGGATTAGCCAAGTGACAGGAGCAGAGGATTTTGTTTGATGCTCCTCCTCAACATCTCTCTACTAATTTCCTAAAAACATTATTTTCACAGATTCACAGAATGGTTTGGGTTGGAAGAGACCTTAAAGATCATCCAGTTCCAACCTCCCTGCCATAGGCAAGGATACCTCCCACCAGCCCAGGTTGCTCAGGGTCTCATCCAGCCTGGCCTTGAACACTTCCAGGGAGGGAGCAGCCACAACCTTCCTGGGCAACCTGTGCCAGTGTCTCCCCACCCTCACTGGAAAGAATTTCTTTCTAATTTCCAATCTAAATCTGCTCTCCTCAATCTTCAATCCATTCCACCTCGTCCTATCAATCCCAGCCCTTGTCACAAGTCCCTCCCCAGCTCTCCTGGAGCCCCTTCAGGTACCAGAAGGCTGCTCTAAGGTCTCTCTGGAGCCTTCTCCAGGCTGAACATCCCCAGCTCTTTCAGCCTGTCCCCACAGGGGAGGTTCTTCAGCCCTCTGATCACCTTTGCAGTCTCCTTTGGACCCTCTCCAGCAGTTCCATGTCCATGAGGCAGGAGGGGCCTCAGCAGAGCAGAGGGGCAGAGCAGACTCTAAGGTCTCTCTGGAGCCTTCTCCAGGCTGAACATCCCCAGCTCTTTCAGCCTGTCCCCACAGGGGAGGTTCTTCAGCCCTCTGATCACCTTTGCAGTCTCCTTTGGACCCTCTCCAGCAGTTCCATGTCCATGAGGCAGGAGGGGCCTCAGCAGAGCAGAGGGGCAGAGCAGAAGGGCAGAATCCCCTCCCTGTACTGCTGCTCTCCCTGCTATGGTTGCAGCCAGCACACAGCTGCTTACTGGGCTGACAGAGACCATTGCTGGCTCCTGGGGAGTTTGTCACCAACTGACACCCCCAAGTCCTTCTCCTAAAGGCTGCTCTTGAGCCACACTGCCTGGCCTGGATTTGTGCTTATTTTACTCCTGATCCTTTTTTTGTCAAAGCAGAACCAAGTCTACACACACTGCTGGGTAACAAAGTTTGTGCTGTTATCACCTGACTGGGCAGTGACATGACAAAAAAAAAAAAAAAA
>VWZE01001190.1:404995-411498 GCA_013396675.1 Eubucco bourcierii | reverse complement strand
CAGACTTTTTTTTTTTTTTTTTTTTTTTTTTTTTTTTTTGCTTGTTTTTCCATTTGAATATTTAGTTTGAAATTCTGTTGAAGCTTGGTAGGGATAATTTGAGTTAAGAGCTTATTCAGCTTCTGGAATCTGCCCAGAACTGACAAAACCTCAGCATTTAAACCAAACAGTTTTAGGGTTGTGTAGGTTTTTAAAGACCTGAGTATTTCAGACAGCTGATTTTTCCCTTCCCTTTAAACCACCCCTGTGTGCTGTATCTGTTACACCAGAGCCAGCATCCCCCTCATTGGAAGGTCCCTTTTGCTCTATCAGAGTACTTGAAAAGGACTTTGGAATGAAAGAGAATCAAACTTGAGAGCTTGGCACTTGGAATGTGCTTTCATATACCAATCAAAAGATTGCATTCAAAGCTTTAGGGTGAATTTCTGATGCTTGTTTTGCTCTTTGCCCTACTACTTAACTTGTTTATTAACAAATGGTTGATGAATGAGTTAAGAGCTCACACTCATTAATGTGGACTCATGTGGCTTGTTCAGCAATAGGAAGTTACCTTGTGTAGTTTGATCTGTAGAAATGCAACCTATTGGCTGGTTAATATTAATGAGCATTTAGCCAGGAATGATGGCAGCTTCCTTTGCTGCTGCTAGGTCTCTTCAAGTGAAAATTTAGCAAGATACTGAGATTGTTCCAGTCTTGCAATGAAATAGCCTAATTTGCTCTGGGCAGCCTGTGCCAGTGCTCTGTGACTCTTATAGTAAAGAAGTTCCTCCTAACATCCAGTCTAAATCTCCCCTCTGGCAGTTCAAACCCATTACCCATTGTCCTGGCATTGCAAGACCTTGTCAATAGTCCCTCCCCAGCCTTCCTGTAGGCCCCCTTTGGATATATAAATATATAAAATAGATCACAGGATGGTAGGGGTTGGAAGTGACCTCTGGAGATCTTTGGGTCCAATCTCCCTGCCAGAGCAGGACCACAGCACAAGTCACACAGGAATACATCCAGACAGGGCTGAAAGTCTCCAGAGAAGGAGACTCCACAAACTCTCTGAGCAGCCTGTGCCAGTGCTCTGGGACCCTTACAGTAAAGAAGTTCTTCCTCATGTTGAGGTGGAATTTGCTGTGCTGCAGTCTCCATCCATTGCTCCTTGTCTCATCCCAGGGCACAAGTAAGCAGAGGAGTTCTTTCCTGACCCCAGCCCTCAGATATTTATAGACATTGCTGAGATCCCCTCTCAGCCTTCTCCTCTGCAGACTAAGCAGCCTCAGGGCTCTCAACATTTCCTCATCAGGCAGTGCCCTTCAGCATCCCTTTAGCCCTCCCTTGGACCCTCTGCAGTGGATGATCTGAGTGCCTCTGTTCGCGCCAGTTTCTTCAGTGCTTGTTTGTGAGGAGGATTCCCTCGATGGGTGGGGGTTGGGGCAGCTGAGCCATCTGAGAGCTCATTCTGACTTCTCCTGAACTTCTCTTCCAGCAGATTGCCAAACTGAGGCAGCAGCTTCAGCGCAGCAAGCAGAGCAGCCGTCACAGTAAGGAGAAGGAGCGTCAGTCACCTCTCCATGGCAACCACATAGCAATCAGTCAGACTCAGGTGAGTAAATGGTTGCTCTTATTTATTACCTTCCTACCTTAACAGGCTTGGCTGAACGACCTCATCTCTCTCCCTGGCATTCTGCTGTTTGTTTTCTTGTGCTTAACAACCTGCTGCCATTGCATCTGCACTGAAATGCTGCACCTGATAGTCGTAATCAGAGAAGGGTTGCAGCAAGGTGGCAACTAAAATTCATAGAATCATAGAATGGTAAGGTTGGAAGGGACCTCAAGGATCATCTAGTTCCAACCCCCTGCCATAGGCAGGGACACCTCCCACTAGTACAGGTTACTCAAGGCCTCATCCAACCTGGCCTTGAACACCTCCAGGCAGGGAGCAGCCACAACCTCCCTGGGCAACCTGTTCCAGTGTCTCACCACCCTCACTGTAAAGAACTTCCTCCTAACATCCAGTCTAAATCTCCCCTTTGCCAGTTCAAACCCATTGCCCCTTGTCCTGTCATTGCAAGACCTTGTCAATAGTCCCTCCCCAGCCTTCCTGTAGGCCCCTTCAGATACTGGAAGGCTACTATCAGGTCCCCTGGAAGCCTTCTCTTCTCCAGGCTGCAGAGCCCCAACTCTCTCAGCCTGTCCTCATAGCAGAGCTGCTCCAGACCTCTGAGCATCTTCATGGCCTCCTCTGGACCTGCTCCAACACTTCCATGTCCTTCCTGTACTGAGGGCTCCAGAACTGCACACAGGAGTCCAGATGGAGTCTGATGAGAGCAGAGCAAAGGGACAGAATCCCCTCCCTTGCCCTGCTGGCCACGCTTCTCTTGATGCAGCCCAGCACACAGTTGCTGTCTGGGCTGCATGTGCACACTGCAGGCTCGTGTTGAGCTTTTCATCAACCCAGAATCCAAGGTCCTTTTCCTCAGGGCTGCTCTCAGCCATTCACCACCCAGCCTGGATTTGTGCTTAGGATTGTACCTACCCAGGTGCAGGACCTTACACTTGAGTTCATTGTGAGCCTGGCCAGAGTAAGCCTGCCCATCCAGGAACACATCCTTGCTTCCAAGGCTGGTTTTTGTGATACTCTTTTAAAAAGTCTCTGCTCCTCTGGAAGGCAGTTGCTTATCAGTTTTGCAACTCAATTTCATCTGAGCTGGGGTTAAAAAAATCCAAATAATTGGAGGGAAGAGTAAAGTACTAAGGGAAAGTAGTCTGGGTTAGCAGCCGACAGTTGGTCAGTCTTTGAGCAGCAAGCAGAACACTGAGTTGCTCATTAGGAACCTTACAATGTGTAGAAGAACATTGTGTAGAAGGCAGTGACACTGTCACCAGCAGTTTGAGGGCAAACCTCATTTCCTTTTGCCATTTTAAGGCTCTTTCTGCTGCTTCCCTCAGTTCCTGGCCAGAGAGGCAATTTCCACATGACTTCAAGGACAACAATATTGTGGTGTTTACTTCCTACAAAGAAAGTGACAATTCACCTTCATCTGAAACTTGACTGAAATCAAGATAATGGCTGTCACAGTGCCCCCATCCCTGGTGACTAAGGGATCTGTCATGCTGTAGGATGTCTTCAGAGCTCTGTCTGAGACATCTCCCTCAGTTATGGCAGTCCAGAGTCGCTCTCAGTATAGGTTCCTGTCTCCTGGCACAGGTTTGCGGTTTCCTTGGCTGTGTTACAGTGGAGTTGGTACAGTATATTTTGGGAGTTTGCATCATATTAAATGGAAAAATTGCTCTCAGCAGGCTGTTCTTGTTCCAGACACCCTGGCTTCCTGTAAAACCTCAATCAGATCAATTTAGGATGCAAAATGCTGTGTCCAGATAATGCTGATGGCCATTTTTCATTCTGTCATGGGGCATTGTGATGACAGGACTTCAGCCATCAGTCTGTGGATTCAGTGCCCTCCTCTCTTGAGAGGTTAAGCTCAGGCTCCTTGTGTCAAAGGGTTCTTAAGCCCTGGAGCTGGCTGCCCAGGGATGTTCTTGAATCCCCATCCCTGGAGGTGTTTGAGAGAGGCACAGATGGGCTGAGTGCCATGGTTTAGCCCCAGCCTTGCTGGAGTTAGAGAATGGTTGGACTGGATGATCTGAAAGATCTCTTCCAACTGAAACAATTCTGTAATTGTTGGGTTGTTTTTTGTTTTTTTTTTTTTCTCTTGTCTGTTTATTTGCCTGGTTTATTTCAAAGGGATGTATGAATTTAGGCAAAATTAAGTTGACTGAATGATTTTTAACACTGGCCTGCCTGAGTATTTGCTTTCAGGTCACTTTCACATTTCACAAAGTTACAAAAGTGTGCTCAGTGTATCTCTGTTTCTGCTGTTATGAAGATGCTGACACTTACAACTGATGTCTTTGGGCAAATGACCTGCCCATGAACCACTTTCTGAGCAGGATGCAATGGAGGATGCTCCATGCAGTGTCTGCTCCCAGCCAGCAAAACTGAAACCCAATTACAAGTTGTGAAGCTCAGGCAAGGGTCAGTCAGTGACTTTGTGAACCTTAAGCCACTTGTAGAAGGCAATTAATCATGTCTCATTTGACAGTGCAGACATTTGAGCCCTGATTAAATTTCACCTACAGTGCATCCTTAGCTTGGACCCCACGTTAGTAACAAGGCCACTGTTTGAACTCATGAAATGTTGCTTCTGTCCTTCTGTTTCCTGACTGCCTTTTGAGATAGGGTTTAGAAATGAGGTTGGGCTGTGGTGGATGATCCTTTATGTTCCTCCTTCTGCTTGGATAAAACCTAGTGGTTAAAACCTAATTTTGTGATGAAGACAAACAGGAAAGTGATATTCTTCCTGAAACTGCCATGCCTCTGTAGCAAAGGATCCCACTACATTTTGCATGGCAGAGGATTTTGTTCTGCATCTCAAAAGTAAACTGTTGCCAGGTAGCTTTGCCACTGTTTACAGTCACTGCAAAACCAGCCTTGGACACAGACTGAAGTCCATCTAGGGCATATCACAGAAGGATAGGGGCTGAAAGGGACCTGAAAAACTCACCCAGTCCAACCCCTCTGCCAGAGCAGGATCACCTAGAGCAGGTCACACAGGAACACATCCAGGCAGGATGTGCTTTGAAGAAGGAACATTCTTTACTACTTGAAGCACACCAGGCCATGACTTCTTTGACATTTTGAGTTCTCTGATGAGGCTGGTGAAGTTTTCAGATCTGGCACCATTGCAGGAAGGTCAGTTTTGGGCTCCGCAGTTGAAGAGGGACAGGGATCTGCTGGGGAGAGTCCAAGGGAGGGCTATGAGGATGATGAGGGGACTGGAGCACTGCCTGATGAGGAGAGGCTGAGGGACCTGGGGCTGCTTAGGCTGCAGAAGAGAAGTCTGAGAGGGGATTTAATCAATGTATATGAATATTTGAGGGCTGGGGGTCAGGATGGGGGGGGACAGGCTCTGCTCACTGCTGCCTGGGATAGGACAAGGAGCAGTGGATGGAAGCTGCAGCACAGGAGGTTCCAGCTCAACACAAGGGGGAACTTCTTTACTGTAAGGGTCCCAGAGCACTGGCACAGGCTGCCCAGAGAGGTTGTGGAGTCTCCTTCTCTAGAGCCTTTCCAAGCCTGTCTGGATGTGTTCCTGTGTGCCCTGAACTACATTGGATGGTCCTGTTCTGGCAGGGGGCTTGGACTCAATGATCTCTTTGTGTCCCTTCCCAACCCCTGACATCCTGTGAGCCTGCAAGCAGTGTGCTCTGTCACTCAGGGAATGCCTCTGCACAAGTGTCATGCACTTTTGGAGCTGCACATGGTGCAAGGTTCATTTGTCAAGAACTCAAAAGTCTGTAATACTTTGTCTTAGGCATCCTGCAAGAGAACATACACTGAAAGTGGGTACTGGTGGTGACTGTCAACGTAGGTGCATCTGTGCTGTGTGGTGAGGCTCTTACACCTAAGCTGCTGAGGTAAAACTTCTCAGGTTGGCTGCACAAGATGCATTTGCACTCCTGTGAATGGCTCTGGTTGGGAAGCTCTGCTCCCAACAGTTTTTTTTCTGAAAACCATAGAATCATGGAATGTCAGGGGCTGGAAGGGACCTCCAAAGCTCATCTGGTCCAGCCCCCTGCCAGAGAAGGCTCCCCTAGAGCAGGTCATGCTGGAATGCATCCAGACAGTTCTTGAATATCTCCAGAGGGAGAGACTCTACAACTTCCCTGGGCAGCCTGTTCCAGTGCTCTGTCACCCTCACAGGGAAAAAATTCTTCCTCAGATTCACATGGAATCTCCTATGGCTCCACTTCCATTGCCCCATACTTGTGTTGATTTGCCAACTCCCAATGCTTCATTTTAAGACCTTTGACACAGAGTTCGTAAAAGCTGTAAGCTAATGAAATGAAGGGTTCAGAGTGAATGCTTTGTTTTTCTTTCACTGAAGCCAACCAAAAGAGAATAAAAGTGCATAAAACAAATATTTCAGCTGAGTGGTTAAGCTTTAGGAATGTTAAGAAATGCCTTTTGGATCCCAGTTAAACCACCAGTGCTCCCCATCCCCCTCCTGTGTATTCTGTACATCTGGAAAGTACATTTACCTGCCTGCCTCCTGGTAAAAGGCATTCTTATGCTTCACTTCTTTGAGTAGAGGTGATTTTCTTTTTAGTGGCTTAGGGAGGTTGTGGCTGCTCCCTCCCTGGAGGTGTTCAAGGCCAGGTTGGAGGAGGCCTTGAGTGAGCTGTACTAGTGGGAGGTGTCCCTGCCTATGGCAGGGGCTTGGAACCAGATGATCCTTGAGGTCCCTTCCAACCTTACCATTCTATGATTCTATGATTTATGCAAACGTTTTTTTGATTGAAATTTGCCAGAGAAAAATGGGCTTGTAGTTGGCAAAATTAATGCACAGCTCCTTAACTCCTTTAAGGTGTTTTTTCTGGCTTTGTTTTTTAGTACTGGTCTCAACCTTGTGCCTCTGTTTCATTTTCCAACTTCAAACCATCTTGCTCTCTAC
>VWZE01001190.1:382495-399995 GCA_013396675.1 Eubucco bourcierii | reverse complement strand
GCTGGTGAAGCAATTTGATTTTTCTTTCCCTTTTCTGCCAGTCTATTTTTAGAATGTACTTGAAAAGAGCAATCAGAGATAGCTGGTTGGGTGGTGTGGGCAGGATAAGTTAGTCTGAGATAAAACTGATGTGCAGTTAGATTTTCAGCTGGCTCCTTTTAACCTGTTTCAACATTTACTTCAGTTTTAACAGTGCATGCTCAAAGTTTTTTTTTGTATGAAGTGATCTATCCAGCTTCATAAAATGCTCTGAATCTGGATTCATCTGCCAGGAAGGATTTGGGGAGCAGCATATGAGCTGCTAAAAGCCCTGAGAAGGAATAAACTTTATTGTAGGGGCAACTTCACTACCTCATTTAAAAACAAACAAAACAACTTTCATTATCTTCTTGATTTCATCCATTTCATTTCAGTAACCACATTTGGGCTGACCCAAGTTAAACAAAACTGCATTTGAATTCTGTTAACTTCTAAAATTTTTGCCTTGTGTTCCTGATACCTTTTTTGTTTCTTTCCCCATTAGTCTCTCATCCCTTCAGTGCAATCTTGTGAGTTCTTTTTTTTTTTTTTTTTCCATTTTGTTTTTAACAAACTCTTTCTTAGATCTTGTGTTCCACTCTAGGGATCAGTTTTTAAATCAGAATCATTGAATGCTTTGCTCTCAAGATGTTCCCCTCCCAAACAGCTGGCAAGGCTTGTGAAGAACAAAAGGATTTGCACAGATTCATAGACTGCATTGGATTGGAAGGGAGACCCTCAAAGGTCAACTTGTTCAAACCTCCCTGCTGTTAGCCTTCAACTGCCCAGGGCCACATCAAGTCTGATCTTGAATGTCTCCAGGGACAGGACCTTCACCACATCCCTGGGCAGCCTGCTCCAGTATTTCAGCGCTCTCATTTTGAAGAACTTCTTCCTAATGTCCAACCTAAATCTGCCCTGCTCCAGTTTCAAACCATTGCCCCTCATCCTATCACCACAAGCCCCTCTAAACAGTCCCTGTTGGANCATTGCAAGACCTTGTCAATAGTCCCTCCCCAGCCTTCCTGTATCCCCCTTCAGATATTGGAAAGCTGCTCTAAGGTCTCCTGGAAACCTTCTCTTCTCCAGGCTGCAGAGACCAAATTCTCTCAACCTGTCCTCATAGCAGAGCTGCTGCAGCCCTCTGAGCATCTTTGTGGCCTCCTCTGGACCCACTCCAACACTTCCATGTCCTTTCTGTGCTGAGGGCTCCAGAACTACACACAGTAGACATGACTCATGGGAAGCAACTTAGTTTTGTTTTGTTCTTTTCTTTTTTTTTTTTAATTGGGGTGATCAGATCTGATACCTACGAATTGTTAAAAGGAAAAGTGTGGAATGCTTTTAGTTAATATTTGCATGGATTCTGTTTGCCCCATTCAAGACTTGGATTGGAACTGAAGGGAAAGATAAATACAGAAGCAATCTGAAATGTTTGCAGGCATTTTCTATGCCACAGGAGATATTTTACTTGGAAAGGGTGATCAATATTTAGCTTTCTCTGCTTGTGTGTATATTTGGAGCCAGGGGTAACTTTTTGTACTTTAAATTTTAATGAAGTGAAGGTTGAAATAACAAGAGTGCCAGGTTGGAAGGCACCCCAAGGATCTTAGAATGGTTTGGGTGGGAAGGGACCTGCAAATGTTACATGTTCTGATCCCCCTGCAGTCAGCAGGGACATCCTCAGGTTGCTCAGAGCCTTGTTGAGTCTGACCTTGAGTATCTGCAGGCATGAGGCTTTAACAACTTCCTTGAGCAACCTGTGGCAGTGTTCCCCCACCCTGATGGTGCAGAACTCCTTCATAACATCCAGTCTAAATCTACTCTTCTCTAATTTCAGACCATTGCCCCTCATCCTACCACTCCATGTCTTTGGAAACAGTCCCTCTGCAGCCTTCTTGTAGCCCCCTGCAGGTACTGGAAGGCTGTCTTTAGGTCTCCCCAGAGCCCTTCTCTTCTGCAAGGTATCAATATAATTGAAATGAGGTAGCCCAGCAGCCTGTCAAGATGAGTCTTCAAACTATCCAGTGTAGGGAATCTGTTACTTCCCTTGGGAGATGAATCCAATGCCTGACTGTTCTCATGGGGGAAAAGCTTCTGGAGTTCAATCACAATCTCCCCAGGAGTAACTTGGACCCATCACCCCTTGGCTTTTCCTTGTAAGAATCATAGATTGGGTTAGGTTGGAAGGGACCTTAAAGCTCAATCAGTCCCAACCACCTGCCATAGGCAGGGACACCTCCCACTAGCACAGGTCACTCAAGGCCTTATCCAACCTGGCCTTGAACACCTCCAGGGAGGGAGCAGCCACAGCCTCCCTGGGCAACCTGTGCCAGTGTCTCACCACCCTCACTGCAAAGAATTTCTTACTGACATCCAGTTTCAGTGGCAGTTTAAACCCATTCCTCCTCATCCTACCATTACAAGACCTTGTCAATAGTCCCTCCCCAGCCTTCCTGTAGGCTCCCTTCAGACACTGGAAAACCACTCCAAGGTCTCCTGGAAGCCTTCTCTTCTCCAGGCTGCAGACCTTCAACTCTTGTAGCCTGCCCTCACAGTAGAGCTGCTGCAGCCCTGTGAGCATCTTGATTGCCTCCTCTGGATCCTCTCCAACAGTTCCATGTCCTTCCTATGCTGGAGGCTCCAGAACTGCACACAGGACTCCAGGTGGGGTCTGATGAAGAAGGGAGTCTGCATCCTCCTGGTAGGCATCATTTATGTGCTGGTCCATGGCAATAAGGTCTCCCCTAAGCCTTCTCCAGGCTGAACAAACCCAGTCCTCAGCCTTTGCTCATGTGGCAGGGCTGCCTGTCCTCTGAGCATTCCCATGGCCCTTCTGGACACTTTCCAGCCTGGGATTTGGGACACCCTGGCTATGTAAGACTACATTGTTCCTCTAGGTGTGGAAGAAGATCTATGTTGTCCTGAAGTCTTTAATTATGTGATCACTTATTTTTCCCTTCCCAGGAATCCTTCCTTGCTTTACCTGTTACATAGGGCATAGGCTGAGCACTTAATGAGCAGCTGCTGAGTGTTTGTATTCTCTCCTCATTAGTTGTGTGTCCTAATGCTCACTGTTAAACCTTGATTTAAAGTCAGAAATCTGAATTTCTTCCTGGGTTTTTGCTCCTATATCATAGGAGAGTGAAATCTTGTTCACTTTTAATCACACCTGTGTGATAAGCTGCACTTTTTGGATGGAGAAACACAAATCCATCAGGCTTCTATAATGTGATTCTCCCAGGAGCTGAGGAGACTGCATCCCATCATAGGTGTTAAAAGTGCAGCTCCTGCAGACTCGTCCTGCAGCTGTGAGTGGTGGAGACTTTTGGAAATCAGCTCTATATAGACAGGAAAGACACCCTAAAAGAGAGAGGTTGGTTCAGATCACATCCTGGGCACCTCATGGGTATTTTATGGCAGAGGTGGAGATAAAAACGCTCTTCTGCATGGCAGGGTTTTGACTTAGGTTATGTTAATCAAGAGACTGTTTTGTACACCTCTGCCCTGATTTTCTGCCTCTCTTTTGTGCAACAAAGGATGCAATGCTTCTATCCTGTGCACTGAGTGAGTCATGACCTGCTGGGGGTGATGGGAACAGCAATATGTAGTCATGTTGGAACTCAGCAGCAACATGAACCAGGCTGTTGGAACAGACCACACAGCTGCGTCCAAGCCTTTCAGCACTTGATGTAGCAACTGCAGTGTTCTTTAGAGGTGAAATGTGGAATGGTATTGACTGGAAGGTTCATAAGAAGAAAAGGATCTTCTTGCTCTGCTGTTGTCTGCAATGTTGTATAGCAGGCAGTGGGTTTCTAGGTCAGACATTGCTGAAAAGGGGACAACGTGATGGGTTTCATGTCCTTAGCGCTTCCAAAAGTTCTTGGTTCAGTTTTAGGTTCTGGAACAAGCTCTTACAGTTTTGGAATATATGGGAGAGAGGAAGGCAATAAAAATACTCACCTGAGGTGTAAAGGGAAAAGACATTAATCATTTTGGTTGCTGGAACATTTAAGCTATTCACTGTGGCTTGCTTACAGTCCTCAGTGAAGTGAAGGTGAAAAATGATACTTAAATCTTGCAGGCATTTTTTTCTTCTTCACTTTTAAACCAAACTAGGATTACAGTTTGATTTCCTGTGTTTAAAAGCTGCTAAAATTAACTTCCCACTGGGAAGAGCAAGTAAGCAGAGTGTGCCAATGCAGTGCTGTGACCATGTCTCTGCAGTGCAGTGCAGGGTGGGCTGCAAGGACACTTTGAGCAGTGCCAGCTCCACCGATAGGAGCAGGCAGTGTACGTCGCCGTGTTCGCTTGTGCCAAAGCTCTTTTCCAAACGGCTTCTCTGCCTTTCTGAAGGCCTTGCCTCAGTGCTTCAGCTGGGTGCTGCAAGCTGAAATCACTGAGAGCTTCATCTCTCTTCTCTAACCTGCTCTGCTTGCTTCTCTTGCAGCCTTTGGACATCCCCGACGGCCGAAGGGCTCCGTTGCCTGCTCACTACCGCAGCAGCAGCACACGAAGCATTGACACTCAGACCCCATCTGTGCAGGAGCGCAGCAGCAGCTGCAGCAGTCACTCTCCATGTGTCTCTCCCTTTTGCCCTCCTGAATCTCAGGATGGGAGCCCTTGCTCGACAGAAGATTTGCTCTATGACCGAGATAAAGGTGAGAGTAGAATGGCCCCCCCTTGCCTCTGGGCGGCATGCGGTGTCCTGCTTTTACAACTACCTTCATTTGTGCTCATTACATCAGTTTTTGGGTTTGTTTTGAGGGTTGTGGAGGGGCTGAGGATTTCTCTTGAAATGGGTTTTGTTTGTTTGCATATCTTTTTTCCCTCTTGTTTGTGAAACTTCACAAACATCTTCCATAAATACGTCAGAGGAGCACAGCAAAGAGGCTTAACTATTTGTGAAGAGTCTTAACGCGAAGAATTCAGAGACACTGAGGGTGTGTTTATGCCTGAAAAGAGGTTGCAAGAAGGTTTGTGGTAGAAAATGTTATCTTCATGGTGGGTGAGTTGCTTGCTGATCAAAATGGTGATGGAATTTTGGATTGCTTTTTTTAAAGTACTCCGCTTCCAGACACAGCCAAGGAGCTCAGATGAGTTTGGAGCAGCTGCTTGTCTGTGGACGTTGCATAACAACCCCAAGTTTCTGAGTGATTTCTGTGTTTATATGTCAATACCCTGCATTTATTTATTTATTTGCTTGTTTTCAAAGTCTGTAAAATGTTGTTTGGTTTTGTAAGAGGGAGTAGGGTGGGAGTGGCAGTGATGTAGTGACAGCTCGCAGAGTATAAAAACACAGGCACCAGTGTAAGAAGACTTTTTTTTGGGAGAACTGCTTACTGATGGATGAAATTATTCTCAGGCTCCTGGTCAGCTCTAGCTGGAGGCATGGACCTTAGTTTGGAGGGGTGCAGGGTTAGGATGAAAAGTGCATGCTTAGAGTTTCATAGAGGAAGATTTCCAAGGTTTAGGTAGCCAACGAGCTAAAGACAGTAGTGGTTTGAAGTTATCAGCAAAGTCAAACTTCTTCTGTAAGTATTTTTCTATTTAATAAACCATCAACTGATTTGGGAATAAGATTGGGGAAGGCAGAGGGAGAAGCACTAACTGGGTTCTGAAAAGTAATACTTTCCCATCTTGGATGTAAAAGGAAGTAGTGAAAAGCAAATCCACCTGCTCACATTGTGAATTGGGTGGGTGTAAGTTAACCACATCAAAGTGTCTTAGCTCAAGCTGGTAGTTGGCCATGCTCCAAAAACAACTGAGGTCTTAGTTACCCCCTGCACTGCTTCTCTTTCTTGTAGCAGTGCTTGTGGATTGCAGTGTGGTGGCAAAAGTGGATCACTATAGAGGTACAAGCACACAAGGAAGCATCTTGACAGCTAAATGTGTTTGTAAATGTCCTGATAACAACTAGGAGTCAAAACCAAAGGAAAGGAGCAATTGCTGTTGCAATTAGTAAGTACTCAGTTACCACAGTAAATTTTCAGTGGTGCCCAACTGGCAACCAGTGAAGCCAGTTTGAAATAGGTTAACTCCACTTCCTAATGCTTTTCAAGCCAGTCTTTGGGTTTTTAAACAGCTTATTGGAGTAAAATCTATTGCTGCATTTCACAGTGAGTTAGATACTTGTGGGTTTTGGGGGTTAAGGCTGGAAACCTGCTTTAGTAGTAGCCTATAGGTGATGGTGGTAAGCCAGGCATCTGTTGACTTTGTAAAGTTACTATAGTGGCATTTCTCTGTCAGTTTAAGGGGCTCAGTGCTATGCTTATGAAAGAGAAAAGCTCCAAGTGTTCATCACAGCTCTGCTCTTTAGGAACAAAGTGAGAACTAGAAAATTGCATAGCAGTTTTCCAGGAGACAGGAATCTACTCAGAGGTTGTGAAAGTGTGATCTGAAAGGTGCCTTGTACTCTCAGATCATTGAGATCCCCCAGGGTAGGAGTTCTGAATGAGAAGGTTATCTCAGAGTAGTTAAGTGATAGGTGAGTGAGGGGCATAGGTAGAAATGATAGAGAAATAGCAACGTTTTGGGAGGTGGTTTATTAACTTCTGCCGTGGCGGTTAACCCATCTCTAAAACTAAGCTCACCAAATGTTTCACACCTTTGTTTTGAAGGTTTTTTGTGATGCTGAAATGGAAGCATTGTGAGCTTGCTTGTGAGGCCTGTTAAGCTCTGAAAACTGCATTGTCTAACCATCTGTAGACATTTTAAACCCAACCCAAGATCTTTTCCTGTTACTTTGCTCTCGTTGAGTTTTCATGTCGCTCTCTGTGGGCATAGCTTGGGCTGCTTTACCATGAAACACACGATTATATCAGCTTTCTGAAAGCTCCTGAGTGTGCTGCTGAATAGGAGGGGAAGGTTACTTAGTCTGTCTGAGAGACATGAGCAGTGAGAGGAGCCAGCAACTCCCTACAGCCACAGCACTGCTTTACATTTCTAAAGCATCTTTTATTTCTTGTGCAAAGCTACGCTTTGGCCTGAGGCCCTCGCAGCTGCTCTTTGGACTGGATCAGCTGTTTGGTTTACATTCCTGCAAGGAGCTGCTAAATCTATTGAATTTTTCAAAAGGCAGTCAAAGCTACATTTGAGGAAAAGGCCCACAGTGGAGCAGTGATACCGAATGGCACTGAGTGGAGCAAGAGGGGAGGGTGGAAGGGAAAGTGTTTTAATGGCACCTGGCGTGATGGGTTTGTTCTCACATAGCAGCCCCTTGCAAGGTGAGTGACTGCTTTGCTGCATGCAAAAGCCACCCATGGAGGTGAGGTTTGATACTCTCATCCACCAACAGATCAAGGGAGGTTCTCCTCCCCCTCTGCTCTGCCCTGGTTAGACCTCATCTAGAGTACTGCCTTCAGTTTTGGGCTCCCCGGTTTAAGAGGGACAGGGATCTGCTGGAGAGGGTCCAAGGCTACAAGGATGGTGAGGGGACTGGAGCACTGCCTGCTGAAGAGAGGCTGAGGCACTTGAGGCTGCTTAGTCTGGAGAAAAGAAGACTGAGAGAGGGGATCTAATAAATGTTTATAAGTATCTGAGGGCTGGGGGTCAGGAGTGGGGGGACAGGCTCTGCTCACTTGCTCCCTGGGATAGGACAAGGAGCAATGGATGGAAGCTGCAACTCAGGAGGTTCCAGCTCAACACAAGGGAGAACTTTTTTACTGTAAGGGTCCCAGAACACTGGCATAGGCTGCCCAGAGAGGTTGTGGAGTCTCCTTCTCTGGAGCCTTTCAAGGCCTGTCTGGATGTGTTCCTGTGTGCCCTGAACTAGATTGTCTGGTCCTGCTCTGGCAGGGGGGTTGGACTGGATGATCTCTTTAGGTCCCTTCCAACCCCTGTGTCATTCTGTGAGCCTGTGCTGTGTTTCAGGCTCCTACACTGCATACTAAGCAGCTGTGACAAAGTTCAGAGGCATCCTAATGTAGAAGCAGATGAATTTTGGAACCCTTTAGATAGTCCAACCTGTTTCTAAGGTTCTGATCTAGATGCCTTTGTGTAGCATATTGCCACAGTTGCCAGCAGGCCGTTACAAGCAGCACGAAGATGAACTGGAGATACCTTTTAACTTCTGGGTATCTGATTCATAGTTTTAAAATGAAAATTGTATATGTGAGGTCTTGAGATAGTCTGGAGAAACAGAAGGTATTTTCCAACTTATCAAAACACATCCCAAGGCTCACTGGGAAAGTTTCTTGTTTCCTTTAAGCTTAGTCACCCAAATTGTTTTACAGATTCTTTTTATTTATTTATCGTTGCTTTCCTCCTTTGTTCATCTAATACATGCATGCTGAAATCTGTGGTGTTAAAGTCTTCTGGTTGAAATAGTATTTTTTTTTCATGTTTGGATACCATCTTAAACGTTCTCAGATAGCAGAATGTGTCCATTTGGAGCCCTTGCGTTCAGGATTTCTGTGTAATACGGCTCCATGTCGTCTGCTGTGTGGTTACAGCCACGAAACTCACTTTAGAGGTTAACATCTGTTAATCTTCAATCATTGTCATCCTAATGAAATCTGATGAGTTGGCTGAGGCACACCAGCAGTACACCCTGCTGGTGGAAGCCTGGAAGATGCAGCTGTGTCCTCTGACGTGAAGACCTTGGAGCCTCTGGGCCGGTAAAATAACGCAGCGTGCAAATAGTGCAGTTTCAGAACACATCATTTGCAGTGTCATTAATAAATGAGACTCTAAGCACTGAAGAGCTTACAGGATGCAAAAGTGGTGACTGTAAACTGCACCAGCACACCTTGGGAGGTGATCTGCTGGAGAGCAGCCCTGTGGAGGAGGACCTAGGAGTGCTGGTGGGCACAAGTTCTCCAGGGACAGCAATGTGCCCTTGTGGCCAAGAAGGCCAATGGGATCCTGAGAGGCATTAAGCAGAGGCCTGTCCAGCAGCTTGAGGGAGGTTCTCCTCTCTTTCTTCTCTACCCTAGTGAGACCTCACCAGGAATAGTGCATCTAGTTCTGGGCTGCCAAGTTCAGGACGAACAGGGGTCTGTTTGTGAGAGTCAAGAGGAGAGCTACAGGGATGCTGAAGGGACTGCAGCACTGCCTGATGAGCAAAGGCTGAGAGCCCTGGGGCTGCTTAGTCTGCAGAGGAGAAGGCTGAGAAGGGATCTGAGCAATGTCTATGAATATCTGAGGGCTGGGGGTCAGGAAGGAAGGGACAGGGACAGCCTCTGCTCACTTGTGCCCTGGGATGAGACCAGGAGCAATGGATGGAAACTGCAGCACAGGAGGTTCCAGCTCAACATGAAGAAGAACTTCTTTGCTCTAAGAGTCCCAGAGCCCTGGCACAGGCTGCCCAGAGAGGCTGTGCAGTCTCCTTCTCTGGAGCCTTTCAAGCCCTGTCTGGATGTGTTCCTGTGTGACCTGAGCTAGATTGTGTAGTCCTGCTCTGGCAGGGGGGATGGACTGGAGGATCTCCAGAGGTCCCTTCCAAGCTCTAACATGCTGTGAACCTGTAAGTTCCATATCTTAGCAGTACCTCATGGCCTGTTTGCCCACAACCCTTCTGTTCTCACACCAGTGCTGCACTTGCAGAACCAACACTAAGCTCATCTGTGTCAGCCTCCTGCTAACCACACATAGTAGTGTGGTGTGTGCTTGGTCAACATGAAAAGCTTTCAGCTTAGGAAACTGTGACAGCAGGGAGGCTACAGAGAGAAAGAGAATGGTTAAATTATACAATATCATTTTGCTTTGTTTTTTTAGCTGTCTTATATGGAAAATTTCAGCCAAACAGAGCTAAGCAAACTGCAGAGCTGATTGAAAGCTGCACTGGCCAGACGAGGCTCTAAATCTTCCAAGGACTGGCTTAGTTTTGAATTCAGTTTGATTCTTCCCTTGGATGTACTTCCACAGTTTTCCACTCTTTGGTGGAATGAACAGTAGCACATTTTATGTCTCAGTTTTGGGGTTTGTTTGGGGTTTTTTTGTTGGTTTTTTTTTTTTTTGGTTGTTTAAATAGAAACTTGGATCTTCCATTTTTAAATATTAGGAGGAGGAAACAAACTGTCTGGGTTCTGTTAATGATTTCTCTGTTTGGAATGAGCTGTGTGGGCCAACAGTGGAAAGATGCCAACAGGACCATCATGCTTCCAGCTTAGCAAATATCTGCATTGTCTCTAAGATGGTTTGGTTTTTTTTCCCTGCCTTCCTACAGTTGACACCTAAAATGCTGTCAGGAGAAGCTGTGTGTGCACTCTGCAGAAGGGAAGAGCTGAGTAATTGATACCCTGCTGAGGTCCACCTCAGCTGGTCACCTTCTCCTGTCTTCCCTAGCATATCTCCAAAGGGAAGTGTGACATCTGAGTGTATTTGTGCCTTGTTGTAAGAGGAAGCAGAGCTGTTTCAAAAGCTCTAATGATTAGCCTTTGTGTTTATGTCAGGTAGTACAGAAGCTTGTGCAGTTGCTGTTTGCAAGCTGGTAAAGGTGATCTGATGGGCTTCAATGAACCCACATCAAAAGCAATCTTGCCAGCAGATCCAGAGGGGGGATTCTGCCACTCTGCTCTGCTCTGGTGAGACCTCACCTGCAGTACTGCATCCAGATCTGGAGCTCTCAATACAGGAAGGACATGGACCCTGATGGAGAGGATCCAGAGGAGGACCATAAAAATGATCAGGGTTGTTGGAGCACTTCTGCTACAAGGACAGGCTGAGGGAGCTGGGAGTGTTCAACCTGGAGAAGAGGAGGCTCTAGGGAGACCTCGCAGAAGCCTGTCAGTACCTGAAGGGGACTACAAGGAGGTTGGAGAGAGACTGTTTACTGATGCCTGCAGTGACAGGACAAGGAGCAATAGCTTCAAACTAGAGAAGAGCAGATGTAGATTGGATGTTAGGAACAGATTCTTTACTATGAAGGTAGTGGAACAGCTTGCCCAGGTTGCTGATTGGGGCCCATGACTGGAGATAGTCATGGTGAGGCTTGACAGGGCTCTGGGCAACCTGATCTAGTTAAGGATGTCCCTGCTGGCTGCAGAGGGGCTTGGACTAATTAGACCTTTAGAGGTCACTTCCAGCCCAAACCATTCTGTGATGATGGTGCTTGAAGCTTTGGTTGGTTTTCCACCGCTCCTGAAAGGGCACATGGGAAGGGCAGCAGAACAAAGGTGTCTGAGTTAAAATTGGTAGGCTGCCCCACATCAGTGCAAAGACCTGAAGGAGCTGAAGCAAGAGCAGTTATTTCTCTCCCAATAAGATATATTTGTAATTGGGAGGATCCTCTTCAACCTTGTTCTTAACTGGAAACCCAACCAGAAAATAGGGAGCCACAAATACTAGCTTGAGGTGGATGTTGCTCACTGAAAAGGTAGAAACCACTGCAGACAACAAATTCTCTGTGAGGAATCATTTTTGTACTGCCTTTATTTCCTTGATGCATTGAGTGCTGTGTTGTCAGAATGAGTGCTTGAAGTGAACCTGTTCATACCCCTAATTCTTCACCCTTCTCT
This sequence comes from Eubucco bourcierii, assembly GCA_013396675.1. Lineage (NCBI taxonomy): Eukaryota > Metazoa > Chordata > Aves > Piciformes > Ramphastidae > Eubucco > Eubucco bourcierii. The sequence continues at coordinate 388,518 of VWZE01001190.1, read as the reverse complement.
GCATCTCATTACCAAAGTTGAGCCTTCTCTTAGATTTTGCATTGGGTTGGAAGGGGCCCTCAAAGCTCATCTTGTCCAACCCCCCTGCAGTCAGGTCTGCCTGTTGCCTTATGTTCAAGGTCTTTCACCCTTTCAGTTCTAGGTGTGTCTAGTGAAACAGAGCTACAAAACCTACCTGTATCATATAGCTAGTAGTAGTTCATTGTGGAAATTCCGTTTTGGGTACTAAATCACTCTCTGTTGGTGAAGCAAGTAGGGTAGGGGAGGTTGTAATGCTGAGGCATCAGCGCCTGTGTTACGAACATGCTTCCTTTCTCTCCTGAGACAAATGAGGTCAACATTGCCCTGAAGAATCCTGCTTTCCAACAAGCTCCATGCTGCCTACACACACATCTTCCAAGAGCTGTGTTTGCACAGTGTGAAGGTGTTTTTTACCATTGCCACTCGTAACCCTTTTGCATGTATTAATGCCTCTTTGCTTCCTTAATTCGCGGGTGTGGAAAATGACGTCATGAAAGAATGTATTTGTTCGCAGGGTCACAGCTCTGCTTTTGTTCCTTGTCACAGCGTTCTGGATGAAAACACCCTCCTGTTGTGTGTTGTTATGTGATAGATTTGCTGCTGCACTGAAGCTTTTTTTATTTTTTTTTTTTTAATCATCATTATTATTTTATTCAGAAGAAATGTGCTTAGAGCAGGCTTGCAATAAAAGGAAGCGAACTGGCGCGGTGGCGAAACTCTGAAAAGAGGAGGAGGGGGAAAAAAAAAATAGCCAAAGCAAACCAAAACCAAAGCACACAACAACAGGCATCGTGTTTGGAAATCAAACTTGATCAAAGCACTCTCAATCTCTAGTAATATAACTGCTTTAAATTTTCAGACAGTGGGAGTAGCTCACCGTTGCCCAAGTATGCCTCATCTCCCAAACCAAACAACAGCTACATGTTCAAACGAGAGCCCCCAGAGGGATGTGAGCGAGTGAAGGTCTTTGAGGAAATGTCGTAAGTAAAAAAGCCTTTTATATCAGCTGGTGTCTGCAAAGCAGTAAACCTGTTTACTGAGCCCGTTCCAACTGCAGATGGATAAACTATTCCAGCTGATGAGTTTTCTCAGGAGCAAAACTTACTGCTTAAAAGGAGTTTGTGACAGAAGTTTGAAGTGGTTCACGTTGGGTCGAAGAGGAAGTGGAGGCTTGGTATGCTTTTTGTGCGTGTTATAAAAGGCAACAAAAACCTGAGCAGTAAAGGTACATTAAATTTCCTAAGCATTTATAAACCTCTTTCCATATATATATATATATATATATATTTATGTATTCATTTTTTTATTATTAACCTTTTAAATGTTCATGGCTTAAAGCAAACCCCCTCCTTGTCATAATTCTGTATCAGTTCCAAGCATAGAGGTTGTGTTTTGATAACGTCATCAGAAGATCACCACATGGAATGAATGCTGTGCAGAGTGTTTGTAGGCAGCAGCATACTTATGGCAGAGGCTTGGCTCAGGGTTTTTTGCTGAGTAAGAAACTGGAAATTAAACTTCTGAGCATCATACCTCTTTCCCCTTAGACCCAGCAGCGTTTGAGCACGTGCTGTTGAGGTTGCATGCTTAGCCCCCATGGATGAAAGAATCAAGGAGGGGACATTTCCTCGCTCTAACAGCACTGCTGGGTGCTGGAGGAACAATATTTGGGGTTGTGGAGAGGAAACCTCCAGACAGATTGCAGAATATGGGAAAGGAGAAGTCTGTTTCCTGAGAGGTTCTGAAAAGGGATTGAACACCACTTAAACGTGCTGTTGCTGCATTGCTTTTAGCAAAGAAGAATCTGTGCCCAGCCTAAATTACCAGGAGGGTTGTTTTTGTTGGTTTTTTTTTTCCATCATCTGCATCTGTCCTGCAGATTTTTCTGGCTGGAAGTTGCATGTAACTTCTATCAGGTCCTTTTTGTGGCAGTAGTGGTTTTGATGCTGTGGATCAGTTAGCTGACTACCAATATGGAAGATGTTTGCCCCTCTGTCCGATGAATCCCCCATTCCTCGTCATCCGCATTTTAGCCACCCGTAGAACCACAAAGTTCATGACCTGTAGGTAGCTCTTGGCCAGGCAGCTTTGCCTAATCTTTGTTTTTTCACCTCTGGTCTTAGGTCTCGTCAGCCTGTCTCAGCCCCTCTCTTTTCATGCCCTGACAAAAACAAGGTTAATTTCATCCCAACCGGATCAGCTTTCTGTCCTGTAAAGCTTCTGGGCCCCCTCCTTCCCGCTTCAGACCTGACGCTGAAGAACTCTCCAAGCTCTGGTCAAAGCACAGCTCTGAGCACCCTGACTGTTGAGCAGCTTTCCTCTCGGGTCTCGTTCTCATCTCTGTCAGACGACACCAGCACAATGGACTCGACGGAGGTCGCGGCACAGCAACCGTCCCCACAGCAGCCGCCGCTCCTGCAGGACATCCAGCCCGAAGACCATTCCTCTCCTCACAGCTATGTCTTGATCTAGACCAAGGTGGAGCAGGCCTCTGCCCTGAGGAGATGGAGGAGGTGACCGGTGCGTGAGGTTGGCAGCCTTTGAGAAGAAGGTGGAAATGCTTAGCAGCCTCCAGAAAGAAAACTCAACCAGAGAGTCTCTCAGCGTTGTTCTTGGCAGGGACAGAATTCCTACTCAGCATTCCTGGTGAGAGAGCAGCAATGCCTGCAGTACCCCATATATCATTAAAAGAGTTTTAAGTGGAGACTATGCATTCCATAGTATGTTTGACCAGATTTAGTACTGTGTCCTGTGTTCTGTTTCAAATTCCTCCAGTATAAATAAGCTCTATGTGTATATATATATATATATTAATAAAAGGAAAAAAAAAAAAAGGAAAAAAAGGAGAAAAAAAAAGGAAAAAAAGAAAAAAAAAAGAAAAAAAAAAGGGGGGGAAAAATGGGAAAAAATTTATAAAAAAAAAAAAAAAAAAAAAAAAAAGTTTAAAAAAAAAAAAAAGTTGCCTGTCTGAATAGAAAATGTCTTGCTGTGTTGTGTCCTATGGAAAATACTGTACTTCAGGATTATGTTTACAATGGATCCAGGTGTTTATGTTTCTAACTTCTGTAATACACACAATGCAAAAAAGAAAAAAAAAACAAAAAACAAAACAAACTACACACACACACACACACAAAAAAAAAAAAGGAAAAAAAATTAAAAAAAAGAAAAGCTAAAAAATAAATTAAAAAAAAATGGCCACAACAGTTGCACAGTGCCCACCCTTATGGCCTAGCTTCAGGTACTTCTCTGGAAGTGTAAACTCAGGTAACTTGGAATGTATATCATATTGGGATAGAAAAACAAAAAAATGTCTTTTACAGCTCCAAAGCTAAAGAGGGGAACATCACTCTTTTGCCTTTTCCTTGTTTTATGCATTGATATTTCCTCATTACATTCCACTTTCTTGGAATTAAGTGCATTCAGATCCCCAGGCGAAGGACGAGCCTCGGGCATGGGTGACCCATGAGGAGAACCAGCAGCAACTCTGTGATGTTTATATCTCACTTTGTCATGTGCTTACAAGTTAAAAAAAAAAAGAACAAAACACCCCACAAACCCAACTGTTGCATTTGCTGTCATTTCAATAGATGTACAAGAAAAACAAATAACAACAACAACAAAGATAATAATAATAATAATGATGAATGATGATGATGTGACATTTAAAGGTTTCAGGTGTCGCTCAGTTAATGACTGTTAAACTGTTTGCAAATCAAGTGTCCAGTACTAGACTGTACATGAGAAACATTCCACGTGGGGAGTGTGTGTGTGTGTGTTTGTGTGTGTGTGTGAGAGAGAGAGGATTTTTTTGGGGGGAGAAAGACAAGAATGTGGTTTTGTTGTTGTTTGTTAAAGGACAGAAACTCTTTTCAGGTTTCACAGGGGGGCGATGGGGATTTCCTCACACGGTTTTGTGTTGGCAGTTAAGGATGTGAAATGCTACTGTTACCGTCTGGAAATGAAACAACAGGGGGAAAAAAAAAGGACAATTAATGTTTAGTTTCTCTTTTGGAAGTGTCCACTTTCTCTTCTGGAAGCATTCAGTTTCTCTTTTGGAAGTGTTCAGTTTCTCTTCTGGAGGTGTCCAGTTTCTTTTTCTTCTGGGAGTGTTCAGTTTCTCTTTCTTCTGGAGCTGTTCACTTTCTCTTCTGGGAATGTTCAGTTTCTCCTTCTTCAGGAGCTGTTCACTTTCTCTTCTGGAGGTGTTCAGTTTCTCTTTTTTCTGGAGATGTTCACTTTCTCTTCTGGAAGCATTCAGTTTCTCTTTTGGAAGTGTTCAGTTTCTCTTCTGAAGGTGTCCAGTTTATTTTTCTTCTGAAGGTGTCCAGTTTATTTTTCTTCTGCAGGTGTTCAGTTTCTTTTTCTTCTGGAGATGTTCACTTTCTCTTCTGGGAGTGTTCAGTTTCTCTCTCTTCTGGAGCTGTTCACTTTCTCTTCTGGGAGTGTTCAGTTTCTCTTTCTTCTGGAGGTGCTCAGTTTCTCTTTTGGAAGTGTTCAGTCTCTCTTTTGGAAGTGTTCAGTTTCTCTCTCTTCTGGAGCTGTTCACTTTCTCTTCTGGGAGTGTTCAGTTTCTCTTTCTTCTGGAGATGCTCAGTTTCTTTTTTGGAAGTGTTCAGTTTCTCTTTTGGAAGTGTTCAGTTTCTCTCTCTTCTGGAGATGCTCAGTTTCTCTTCTGGAAGTGTCCATGCTTCTGGAGATGTTCAGTATCTCTTCTGGAAGTGTCCACTCTCTTCTGGAGGTGTCCACTTTCTCCTCTGGAAGTGTCCACTTCTCTTTTGGCAGTTGTTCCTTTGGTTGCTGGCTGGAAATAGGTTTTCAAGTTTTTGCCAAGCGGCATTTTAGTTCTGTAGCAAGCAACTGTGGGTTAAAGGCCCAGGAGCTAGCAAGTTGGGTTGTTCTAAAGAGGGGTTGGAGGGGGGAAACAATGGGTTTTGAGTTGGTGTTGCTTAAAGCTTCTCCCAGAACTTCCAGCTCCCTATGTGTGTGAAAGTTTGTTTCCCCTCCTGCTGAAGTGTGAATAATAAGAACAGAACCATGGTAACTTGCCCCCAGCTTCGCAGGCTGGACACGGGACAGAAGGTGGCAGGAAGGGGCTGGTGATGCTCTTCTCTTGTTCCATTGCTTTCAGAGAAGATTTCCTGTCATACCCAGAGGACCCCAGAGGCAAAATAAAATCTTGATGTTCTTGCCCCGTTGCTCTCTCATCTTGCTGAAACTACAGTTCTACTCTCTTGCTCCTAAGAGAATCAAGTTCACCTTTCCCAGGAATTGAAGAGATTAGTAGCCTGCAGCTACTGAACATTTAAACTTGCTCCATTATGGCTTTTTTTTTTTTTTTTCCACTTTTGAAGATGAGAGTGGAGTAGGGGAGGGAGGAGGTGAGAGTGAGCCACCAATAACTCACTAACTATGTGCTGGCTTTGGAGATAAAGCTTTGTATCGTGGAGTTTTTGTTAAGGCTCTCTTAGGAGGTGGAATTTGCAGCCTATAAAACAGTCACTGGGTTGGAGGTGGTTTTGGTTTTTTTTTTTTTTTTCCTTGACTCCCCTTGCAGAGGGCTGCTTCTCCTTGTGGAAAAACCTCCTTGCAACACAGCAGCCTTCTTAAACCCTGCTAATCTCAGGCCTCGGTGCAAACACTCTGTGTTTTATAGACTGAAGAGAAAGGGGAGAAAAATCCTCCTGACGTTAGAAGTATCAATTCCTTTTTAATGGTTGGGGTTTTTTTCCTCCCCCTCCTTTTTTTTTTTTTTCTTTCTAGATTAACACTGCAAATGTGATGACCTTTTATGATGCTCTGGCTCTGTGTGTCCAGGGGAAGAAATTGTAGCCTCAGTTCTTGGTGTTAGGTTACCCAGGGGTGGTGGTGGTGGTGGTGGTGGGGAGGGTGTGTGGAATCCAGTGAGTGCTTTTTAGAGCAGTGATGAACTCTGTACAATATTTGCAATGCCTTTTATATGTTGTCTTTTTTAATTATTGTTCTTTTATTTGTTTTTTTTC
>VWZE01001190.1:349802-381662 GCA_013396675.1 Eubucco bourcierii | reverse complement strand
TGGCCACAACCACCCTTCAGGTAGTTGTAGACAGCAAGAAGGTCCCCCCTGAGCCTCCTCTTCTCCAGGCTAAACAGTCCCAGCTCCCTCAGCCTCTCCTCATAGGTCTGTGGTAACAGGTTGGACTTGATGATCATTGAGGTCTCTTCCAACCCTGGTGCTACTGTGAGACTGTAACATCTTTGGGCAGCCTGCCCCAGGGTTCTGGCACCCTCACAGAGAAAAAGTTTTCCCTTGTGTTCATGTGGAACCTCCTCTGCTCCAGCTTGCAGCCAGTACCCCTTGTCCTGTCATTAGGCATCCCTGAGCAGAGCCCGGCTCTGTCCTCCCAACACTGCCCTGCACAGCTTGATCAACATGACTGAGCTCACCTCTCAGGCTCCTGCTCTCCAAGCTAATGAGCCCCAGCTCCCTCAGCCTGTGGCCAGCAGGGAGAGGTTCTAATGCCTGGCAGTGGACTCTTCAGAGACCAGAGGACTGCTTAAGGAGCTACATGCAGCATGAGTAGGGGCAACAGGTAGTGGCCTGCTTGTTTTAGGAAGCACAGAGCTGTCAGGGAAGTGATTTATGGCTTCCTGAGAAACCAGCCCTTGGGAAGGGGCAGATACCAGCCCAAGGGTAGATAGAGCCTTGGTAACTTGGTAGTATTTAAATATAAACCTGGAGTGATAGAAAATAAACAGAAGAAATTGAAGGGGTTAGTGGTGTTGACTGACACCAGAGCAGCAAGCAAAGATCACTGAGGCTCAGCAAACCAGCTCCTGGCCATGCCCCATAGTAATGCTTCAATACCTGCATCTGTTACTTGAGGGAAAATCCAAGCAGCTGGAAGATGGCAGATGAGCAGTAGGAGAAGGAATCTGTGTGGGCAACCAGCCTGGCTTCTTGTGCACAATCCAGCCATGCAAGCAGGAATCACAGAGTCACAGAATCAGTCAGGGTTGGAAGGGACCACAAGGATCACCTAGGTCCAGCCCCCCTGCCATGGGCAGGGACACCTCACACTAGATCAGGCTGGTCACAGCCTCATCCAACCTGGCCGTAAACTCCTCCAGGGATGAGGCTTCCACCACCTCCCTGGACAACCTCTGCCAGGCTCTCACCACGCTCACACTGAAGAACTTCTTCCTAACATCCACTCTGAATCTACCAATTTCCAGCTTTGTTCCATTCCCCCCCAGTCCTATCACTCCCTGACATCCTAAAAAGTCCCTCCCCAGCTTTCTTGTAGCCCCCTTCAGATCCTGAAAGGTCACAATAAGGTCACCTTAGAACCTTCTTCTCTCCAAACTGAACAGCCCCAACTCCCTCAGCCTCTCCTCATAGCAAAGCAGCTCCAGCCCTCTGCTCATCCTCGTGGTCCCTTCTGGAGCTGCACAGCTGAGAGGAAACAACCACAGCTCCTGCAGTGCATTCCCACAACCTAAATGCAAGGAAAAAGTAACTGAAAGCTGGGAAAGTGAATCCCATACTGGGATGTAATGCTGCAGCCATTCACAGCTGGTGCTTGGCTAAATGGGGTCCACAGATTCATGGATAATTTAGCTTGGAACGGACCTCAAGGATCATCTAGCTCCAACCCCCTGCCATAGGCAGGGACACCTCCCACTAGTACAGGTCACTCAAGACCTTCTCCAACCTGGCCTTGAACACCTCCAGGGAGGGAGCAGCCACAACCTCCCTGGGCAACCTGTGCCAGTGCCTCACCACCCTCACTGCAAACAACTTCCTCCTAACATCCAGTCTAAATCTTCCCTCTGCCAGTTCAAACCCATTGCCCCTTGTCCTGGCATTGCAAGACCTTGTCAATAGTCCCTCCCCAGCCTTCCTGTAGCCCCCTTCAGATATTGGAAGGCTACTATCAGGTCTTCTCAAAGCCTCAAATCTAGTTGGTTCTTGAATATCTCCAGAGAGGGAGACTCCACAACCCCCTGGGCAGCCTGTTCCAGGGTTCTGTCACCCTCACAGGGCAAAAGTTCCTCCTCAGGTTCACATTGAACCTCCTATGCCTCAGCTTCCACCTATTCCCCCTTGTCCTGTCACTGGGTATCACCCAGCAGAGCCTGGCTCCAGCCTCCTGGCACTCACCTTTACATATTTATAAACATGAATGAAGTCAAACTGACCTCTCACCCTGCCATGGTGAGAGCTGCTCTCTGTTGACAGCCTCTGGTGTTCTGAAGCTCTGGTGCTCAAGTTCAAGGCAGAGGTAATGCTGGAAGACCACACAGAGTGCCTGAACAGCCCAGGGAAATGTGCAGCTGTTCCAGCAAAGCAGTTGCAGTGACCCTGGGTGCTAATTTCTGTATTTTATGTGTGGAGGGTTGGTGCTGAGGAGTGCACTTGGAACAGCAGTGGGAGTTCTGGTCTGTTCCTTGTTGGATCCTTGCTCCTGTTACATTCATGCTGGTTTCCTGCAGCCAGCTGTTATCCACCCACCTAGCTGGAGCCAGGGTGGAGGATAACTTCATGGAGCAGCATTTTTAATGCTCTTTGCTTCCCTGCAGCCTGTTGATGAAAGAAGCATAAGGCTCCAGCACCTGTCCTGGAGCCCTCCCTGCTGCCCTAAGAGCTATGGAGATCCAAAATAAAAGAAACACCCTACAGAGTAGCTTTCTAGGCTAGATGAAAGACTTTTGTTGGAAGGGAAGACTTGAGTGGAACTTCTTTAACAGCTTAGTAGGGCTGCAGTCACTTCTGAAATCCATTTTTTGGAGGTTTTTTGTGTTTTGGTTTGGTTTTTGTTATATTCATTGCTCCATAAAGATTTCAATGAGCCAGAGAGTCCCCATCTCTGGAGGTGTTTAAAAGGAGGCTGGATGAGGCACTCAGTGCCATGGTTTAGTTAATTTGAAGGGTTAGGTGTTAGCTTGGGCTGGATGATCTTAGAGGTGTTTTCCAGCCTGGTTGATTCTGTGATTCACCTCCAAGCTGCAGCACCCTTCTCTTTTTGATTTTCCTGTTGCCAATCCTTCACACCCTTCTACTGAGGCTTAATTGCTACAAGGTTGGGCACCTCAGGCTCTTGCTCTGGCAGAGCAGAGCTGTGCTGATGCAGTTGTACCCAGCTGCAGCCTCCCCATGCATTGCAGGCTCACAGAGGTGTCTGGGTTGAAGAAGACCTGTAAAGTTTTCTAGTCCAATCTCTCCCTGCTGTGGGCATCTTTCACTAGGTCAGGTTGCTCAAAGCCTCTTCCATCCTGATCTTGAATACTTCCAGCGATGAGGGGCACCTGCAGCTTCCCAGGGCAACCAGTGTCAGTGTCTCACCCCCCTCATGCTAAAAACCCTTTTTCTTCATATCCAATCTAAACCCTAACAGTTCAAAACTGTTGCACTTTCCCCTTTACCCTGGTTTAAAAAAAAAAAAAAGTCTCTTGGTCTTTCTTCCAGGCCTCCTTTACATAGAATCATTTTGCCTGGAGAAGCCCTTGAAGACCACAAAGTCCAAGCACTCTCCAACTCTACCATTCCTGTGTGATCTGCTGTAGGTGAGCCTGATCTGGAAGGGGGCTTGGACTGCATTAGCTTTCAAGGTGCCTTCCAGCCCCTGACATTCTGTGATTCTGTGGTTCTATGGTTCTGTGATTCTATGGTTCTATGATTCTATGAAACCATGTCCCTTAGCACCACATCTCTGCCTTTTTGAGACACCTCCAGGGTGTTCAAAACCCACAGTAAGATCTCCCTGGAGTCTTCCCTTCTCCAAGCTGAACAACTCCAACCCTCCTGGCCTTCACAGGAGAGATGTTGCAGTCCTCTGACCGTTTTTGTGGCCCTTCTCTGGACCTGCTTCATCAAATAGAGGTCTCCTGTGCAGCAAACACCTTGTGTTATTTAAAGGCAAAACTAAAGCTGAGAGACCTGGTGCTGTTTTATCTGGAGAAAACTGATTAATGTCTGCTCTCCTGAGACCCCACCTGGTGTCCTGGTGCAGTTCTGCAGCCCCCAACACAAGAAGGACCTAGAACGTGGTCCAGAGGAGGCCATGAAGATGCTCAGAGGACTGCAGCAGCTCTGCTCTGAGGACAGGCTGAGAGAGTTGGGGCTCTGCAGCCTGGAGAAGAGAAGGCTTCCAGGAGACCTGATAGTAGCCTTCCAGTATCTGAAGGGGGCTACAGGAAGGCTGGGGAGGGATTATTGACAAGGTCTTGTAATGACAGGATAAGGAGTAGTGGGTTTGAACTGCAGAGAGGAGACTGAAACTGGATGTTAGGAAGAAGTTCTTTACATNGTTTTGAGGTCCCTTCCAACCTAAACCATTCCATGACTCTGTGAAATTTCTGACAGGTGGGTGTCAAGAAGAAGGGTCCAGGCTCTTTTCAATGGTGTCCTGTAACTGGACAAGGCCCAGTGGTTACACACTGGAACCCAGGAAGTTCCACCTCAACATGATTTAAAACTCCTTTACAGTGAGGGTCCGAGAGCCCTGGAGCAGGCTGCCCAGAGAGGTTGTGCAGTCTCCTTCTCTGAAGACTTTCAAAACCCACCTGGACACCTTCCTGTGTGACCTGCCCTGGATGATCCTGCTTTGGTAGGGAGGTTGGACTGGATGATGTTCTGAGGTCCCTTCCAAGCCCTACCATTCTGTGATCCTATGCTTGTGCTGGTTGCTGCTCAGGCTGTGAGAGGAGGAGTGAATTCTGCACTTACGAGAGCACTGTCAGTGAGCTCCTGGGTGATGGCCTCACTGCAGAGCCATTAGGGCTGGCTGAACCTGTAGGTCTGGTCGTGGTGCTCTTGTGTACTGTCACAGGAGAGTCTCTGTGTGTGTGTGTGTGTGTGTGTGTGTGTGTGCTGCTATCCCAGCCAGGCTCTGCATGCTAAGCACATGCTGAGTGAGGATGGCAGCCCCAACAGTTGGAGGCAGCTGCTTCGTGCCTGCTGTGCTAAGGTGGTGCTAGACTGTCTCAGCGTTTTTGCCTTCTCAGCTGAGGCAGCTCCTCTGCTGCCTGGCTGTTGGCAAGCCTGGGTGTTGCTCTGCTTCCTGACTCCCCATATGGTGGCTTGTTTAAAAAGAAGACGTTTTACAAGGAGCAGAAATTGCAAAAGCAGGCAGAGCAGAGCAGGATTTACAGCTGCCGTGAGCCTGGGCTGCAGAGGGGCTCAGCCTCGGCTTCCTCACACACCTCTGCTGTTGAAAAAGCCCCTAGGAGGACACTGGGTCCTTGGCTAACCAGGGCTTACTGTGGCAGAACTCCAGCTCCTGCAGCCAGTCTCACTGATGAGGTCCCAGCTCCTGCTGAGCCTGTAGGCACATCACAGAGAATCCCCTCCAGACAGCACTGGGGTTTGGAGCTGCAGCTCAGGCTGTGGAGAAGCACATGCTGGACCCCTCAGCAGAACCAGGGCAGCACTGTTTGGAATTAAGATTTTTGTCTGAAAAATGCCTGTTTGCAGGTCTGGAGGAGGACAGGACTCGTGAGGTGAGGGAACTGGAGTGGTTCGGTCTGGGGAAAAGGAGGATCAGAGGAGACCTTCTTGCTCTCTACCACTCCCTGAAGGGAGGTTGGCATGAGGTGGGTGTTGGTCTCTGCCCTCTAGGAACAAGTGATAGGACAAGAGGAAACAGCCTCAGGGTGCACCAGGGGAGGTTTAGGTTGCACATTAGGAAAAAAAATCTTCCCCAGAAGGGTTCTCAAACCCTGGCACAGGCTGCCCAGGGCGGTGGCTGAATCCCCATCCCTGAAGGGGTTTCAAAGAGGCAGAGATGTGGTGCTGAGGGACATGGTTTAGAGAATGGTTGGACTGGAGGATCTTAAAGGTCTTTCTCAACCAAAATGACTCCACATTATCTTTCTTGCTCTACTTTTCACCCTCACTAAATATTCATGACAATAATGCATTGTACATAGAATCATAGAGTGGTAAGGTTGGAAGGGACCTCAAGGATCATCCAGTTCCAACCCCCTGCCATAGGCAGGGACACCTCCCACTAGCACAGGTGGGATTGAAATTGCTTTTCTTTAAGCAAAATTAATTCTATTTTAAATACCTCTGGCTCTTTAAAATTGTTGGGTTTTTTTGTTTGTTTGTTTTCATTTGAAGGAAGGTGTGAAAAAATTGCCTGGGCTAAAGACTAAAAATTCAAAGTGAATTAAAAAAAAAAAAATAATTAAATAAACTACATATGAGAAGAAAGAAATTAATGCTTAAAAGGCACCCATCAGGAGGAGAAAATAAAAACCAATCAAGCCTGTAGCCATGTTTTGCATGCTTAAATGAACCAATGCTTAAAATAAATGAACCAATGCTTAAAATGAACCAATCAGGAGGAGAAAAAGGGTGGAGGGAAAAAAAACCCAAACCCCAACACAACAACCCTGCAGCCATGGTTTGCTTCTGTAATGCCATTAATGATGCCAATCAACAGAAGAGCTTTTTATTTTATTTCTTTTTTAAACCCTGGCAGTCTAGAATCTGTGCCCTGAAGAAAAAAAAAAAAACAAAACAAAAACCCAAACCCCACCAAATAGTTTTTAAGATTCAGGAAAAAAAACCCAAAACCCAACAAAACCAACAACCCCCAAACATTTAATGAGCTGTCCTGAAGTCAGTACAGCCTCATCTTTTGCTTTAAACCCAACTGCTCCAGCTGCTGAAAACTCTGGAGTGGGTTGTCCACAAGGGTTTTAGCAACCAGCAAGGCAAACATAACCCAGAGCAAGTTTAGCAACCACAGACTTGCTTCAAGCTGCAAGAATCTGTTTAATGATTTCAGTGGTAACGAAGCTGGGCTGAAAAGCAGCCAGTCTATTCCCTTCAGCTCCTGACAGGTTTTGGCACTGCAAGATAATTACAGCCTAAGATGAAGAGGATTTCAGGCAGGCATCCTGTGTTGTGAGTGCAAACCAGCACTCCTAAGTGAGGTGTAAGTGCACCCCAGTGTAACCTTTAGGTATTTCCCAGTTGATCTACTTGGTAGGTGTCTTAATTCCTGCCAGAGACTGCAGCCCAGAGTCAGGAGTTCAGGCTCAAGATACACATTTCAGGAATGATGGCTTCTTGAGCCTGGAGCTGCCACTACCCAACTGCAGGAGATGCTGGGGAAGGACTCCAGTTTGATCTTTAGGCATCTACAGCAGCTTCCATGACTTGAGAACCAGCCTCAGCACTGCTGACCTGTGTGAAGACCAGACCAGAACACAGAATCATAGAATGGTAAGGTTGGAAGTGACCTCAAGGATCATCTAATTCCAACCCCCTGCCACAGGCAGGGAGACCTCCCACTAGTACAGGTCACTCAAGGCCTCATCCAATCTGGCCTTGAACTTCTATATTTATATCATTATTTTCCTGTTTCCAATGCAGGTGCTTAGTCAAAGAGGCAAGGATTAATTAACTAAGGTGTTACAAAGCTGGGAGGCTTGGCTGAGACACCTGAAGGCTGTGTGGCTGTTCAGTGAGACCTGGACAGACTGAGAGCTGGGCACAGAGGAACCAAATGAGGTTCAACAGGGATGAGTGCAGAGTCCTGCACCTGGGGAGGAATAATAAACTGCACCAGGAGAGGCTGGGAGGTGATCTGCTGGAGAGCAGCCCTGTGGAGAGGGACCTGGGAGTGCTGGTGGAGAACATACATGGACACAGCAATGTGCCCTGGTGACCAAGAAGGCAAATGGGGTCCTGGGGTGCATGAAGAAGAGTGTGTCCAGCAGATCAAGGGAGGTTCTCCTCCCCCTCTACCCTCCCCTGGTGAGACCTCACTAGGAATACTGCATCTACTTCTGGGCTGCCCAGTTCAAGAGGAACAGGGATCTGCTGGAGACAGTCCAAGGGAGGGCCACAAGGATGCTGAAGGGACTGGAGCACTGCCTGGTGAGGAAAGGCTGAGAGCCCTGGGGCTGCTTAGTCTGGAGAGGTGTCATGGAAGATCCATGTCCTGGCTTGCCCAGGCATGATCCCATCATCCCCCTTCCCCTGCTGGGGGTGGGGAAAGCAGAGCTCAGGGAGAAGACAAGACCTGCCCAGACTTGTACTCCCCCAAGAAGGGAGAGCAAGCTCCTGAGTTCACCTAATATGGGCAGGTGTGGCAAAGTGCCATCCTGCTTGGTGACTCCATGTGCTCCAGGGCACCATCACATTTCAGGCTATCAATAAATAGGCTTTGGCCACTTGGCTTTGGGCTTTTGGCTGCTGAGTCCTCCCAGGCTGTGTTCTGCTTTGCCTGCAAGAACTCTCAAGGCACTGACAGAATGCCCTTTGAGTTGTGGGTACTGTCTGATACTATTTTGTGGGTAAATATTCAAAGCCTCTCTGTAAGAAACCCTGTAACTAGATTTTGTTGTGCTTTTCTTAGCAGAAATGTCAAGTCTTAAGGTGGGCAAGAGGGATAATTGAAACTAAGAACCTCTTTCCACTTCTGATGTTTGCATTTGCCAGTTATTCCTTAAGAGTGTTCCAGTTTTGCCTGTTCCCTGTGTGTATAAACACCCAAACCCTGCGTTTCAAACCTTGTAAAGAAGTGTTTCAGCAAGATCAATAAACAGCTTTCATAGTTATTAACAATCTTTGCCTGGATATTAAAAAAATATTTATTATTAATTTTGCATAATTCATAACAAGAGGAGAAGGCTGAGAAGGGATCTGAGCAATGTCTATGAATATCTGAGGGCTGGGGGTCAGGAAGGAAGGGACAGGGACAGCCTCTGCTCACTTGTGCCCTGGGATGAGACCAGGAGCAATGGATGGAAACTGCAGCACAGGAGGTTCCAGCTCAACATGAAGAAGAACTTCTTTGCTCTAAGAGTCCCAGAGCCCTGGCACAGGCTGCCCAGAGAGGCTGTGCAGTCTCCTTCTCTGGAGCCTTTCAAGCCCTGTCTGGATGTGTTCCTGTGTGACCTGAGCTGGATTGTGTAGTCCTGCTCTGGCAGAGGGGATGGACTGGAGGATCTCCAGAGGTCCCTTCCAAACTCTAACATGCTGTGAACCTGTAAGTTCCATATCTTAGCAGTACCTCATGGCCTGTTTGCCCACAACCCTTCTGTTCTCACACCAGTGCTGCACTTGCAGAACCAACACTAAGCTCATCTGTGTCAGCCTCCTGCTAACCACACATAGTAGTGTGGTGTGTGCTTGGTCAACATGAAAAGCTTTCAGCTTAGGAAACTGTGACAGCAGGGAGGCTACAGAGAGAAAGAGAATGGTTAAATTATACAATATCATTTTGCTTTGTTTTTTTAGCTGTCTTATATGGAAAATTTCAGCCAAACAGAGCCAAGCAAACTGCAGAGCTGGTTGAAAGCTGCACTGGCCAGATGAGGCTCTAAATCTTCCCCTACCACCCTGTGATCCTGTGCAGTGGTATTTTACTGACAGTGAAAAACTTTACCAACACATGAACATGAACTGAACCAACAGAGGCCAAATGCTGCAGATTGAGCTCAACCCATGGCAATGGCAGAGCTGCTTCCATAGAGCACAACGAGCAAATATGCACAACTTCAGATCTTAAGCAGCTGCTGACACATCCTTCTTACCTTCCTCTGCTGTAAGAAGAGAGTGGGGAGGCAAAGTGATACAGAATGAAGTCAAATTTTCTTACTGCCATGCTGGGTTACTGTTCAGAAAGAGTGTAGGGGAAGGATACAAATTAGCAGGCACTGCCTAGAAACCCAGTCAGGTATTTTTGTTTGGAGATGCTTTTTAGGTACCAATTCAACAGCAGTTTAGGCAAAATCGTTTTATTAAAGAGTTTCTGTCACAACAAGCTCAAAATAACACATGCTGCAGAAAAAGAGTCCAAACAGAAACAGGATTGTTTTGAAGGCATCCATCAGTAGAAACTTCTGCCAACAGGTGCAAATTCTGTCGGTGCAATGGAGAAGAAACCTCAGCCAATCAACCTGCTGGGCAGGACTTCTCTTTATGTGGAGCAGTTAAATCAGGAAGGGCACAATTTTCCATGGCTGCACAGGCCCCAGTGTTGTTTCTCCTCAATAATTACCCCCAGCACAGGTTTGGGGTTGTTTTTTTTTTTTGTTTGTTTCCTCACTGTGAGTACTAACAAAACAAATTCTCTTTGACAGCTTAACAAAGCAGTTAATATCTATTATATACATGATAGGTGTTGGACTCATGCAACCTCCTCACTTACATGATTTCATTTATTTATGTGTTTATGTGTTTCTTTATGCATTTCTTTGTGTGTTTATGTATTTCTTTATGTATTTGTGCATTTATGTATTTCTTTATGTATTTATTTGTGCATTTATGTATTTCTTTATGTCTTTATTTCTTGATGCATTTCTTTATGTCTTTATTTCTTGATGCATTTCTTTATGTCTATTTCTTGATGCATTTCTTTATGTCTTTATTTCTTGATGCATTTCTTTATGTCTTTATTTCTTGATGCATTTCTTTATGTCTTTATTTCTTGATGCATTTCTTTATGTCTTTATTTCTGGATGAATTTCTTTATGTCTTTATTTCTGGATGCATTTCTTTCTTTCTGTATTCATTCCTTGATGCATTTCTTTCTTTATGTCTTATTTCTTGATGCATTTCTTTATGTCTTTATTTCTGGATGCATTTCTTTATGTCTTTATTTCTGGATGCATTTCTTTATGTCTTTATTTCTTGATGCATTTCTTTCTTTCTGTATTCATTCCTTGATGCATTTCTTTCTTTATGTCTTATTTCTTGATGCATTTCTTTATGTCTTTATTTCTGGATGCATTTCTTTATGTCTTTATTTCTTGATGCATTTCTTTATGTATTTCTTGATGCATTTCTTTATGTATTTATTTCTTGTTGCATTTCTTTATGTCTCTATTTCTTGATGCATTTCTTTCTTTCTTTCTGCCTTTATTTCTTCGTTTTCAACTTTGTTTACTCAAGAAACATTGTTAAAAAAATAGCTTTGCAATTTTCTTATCTTTCTCACTCCCTTGTTAGCTTCTGATCACCTCAAGGCAAAGACAGTTTTGGTGTTTTGTTTTTTTTTTTTCCCCCCTCCAGCAGACAATCTAATTTGGCAAGAAATCTGCCCTAATTCTTAACCCTCTTTGTTGTTGTTGTTGTAAATCCATGTAGAAAATAAATGCAAACTCTTTATACAAACAACAAAGCCCCCAAAAAAAACAAAAGCAAATAACTTGTACCTCTATAAAAGGGGATTCACTACCTTTAGTTTTTATTCTCATGGCACATACTTTATAGTTTCACAACAGCATATTTAATTCCCATTTAGTTGTTGTTTAAACACCCCCACCCCCCCCAACTGTGTTGGTGAATGGAAGAATGTGAGTTACCATAGGGCAGCTGAGTCATGCATTAAGCAATTCATGTTCTTTATCAGTCTTCCCCACAGCATCAGGATTGGATAAGGGGTCAAGGTCAGCAAAGAGGCTGAACCAGGCAGTCAGGTCTTTAGGTTTCTTTGTGGGTTCTGGAAAAAAAAAATAAATAAAAGGAAAAAAAATACAGACTTGTGAAATATTTGAAAGCAAACCTGAGTGAGGGTTTGACTGAGGTCACACAAATGCCATGCAATTGTTTCATTTATTACTAAGGGCACTTCTGACAAGACCAGCAGAAGGAGTGATGGCATTTTAAAACACTGCAGAAGATGAGGCTTTAGCAAGAAGGGAGGTTTTACATCTGCCTGCCTGCCTATTTTGTATGGTGCCTGCCATGAGGAGCACAGGAACAGTTTAGTTAAAAATAGAAACAACCTTGCTCTATCCAGCTTTGTTTCCTGAGGGGTATTTTATTTGTGTGTGCCCCTGCATGCCTGCAAATAAAGGAAAGGCAAAGTGAGGGCAGATTTTACCTTCAGTTTCTCTTACAGGACTGAATTCCTTTGCCTAAATCCAGCTCATGTGACTGTTCTGTCCCTCTTGTATAGGACCACACAGGGTCATTACTTATCTGGAATGAAGTTTTAATGGGAAGGTACTGGCTGGAGACACAAGGAGGGGGTGGGGAGGTGAGGATGTTTGATAGCCAGTCCCAAGTACAGCTTCTAGTACTAGGCTGTATCTTTTGGTGGGGGATAAAAAAGGGTATTGGAGCTGGCAGCAGCTGCTCTGCTGCATTTCTGTGTCTATATTGGCACACAGCTTTCACAGAGGTCTCCTATCCTCCTCTGTTCCAAGTTAAAGCAGCGACAGCTCTGGCTGCCATGAGGGTGCATCACCACTCGCTTTGGGTTTTGTGCCCCTGTGCTTAACACAAGCCACGCTGCTAGTGAAACAAGCTGTGCTCTTCCACTCAGACAGGTAATGTCACACCAAAACATTCTTTGTGACACAAGGAATTCGCAGACTAGGCTCTGCTTGGCATCACTTGAATCTCGGTGTCTGGAGGGCTGAGGTTATCTGTCACTTTCATCAGCAGAAGGCAGCTGAAGGCCGTTCCTTTTGCCGGCGAAGGGACCTCGCTCATTTCCAAACCAGTTTCTGAAACACCCTCACCCTCTTATTTTCTGTTCAGCTGAAAAAAATGACAGTCTTTTAATTCTGGGAGGCAAGGGAGGAGGGAATATTTTCTTTCTTGCTCCTTTCTTCTGCACTCAGCATCTTCGACATAGCATCTGATTAAGTGAGGTTGCACAGAATAGGCTACAAACCAGGGGGAAAGGACTCTACATGTTCCGGTTCACTTCTCCACAAAACCCTGGTCAAAATCAGCAGGGCTTTGTCTCAGTAGATGGCAAGGACTAAGCACTCTTGGCTCTGTTGCAAGAAGTGAATTAAGTCTCAAATAGATGATTACTGATATGATGCAAGTTATCAGCAAAGTTTGCAATTAGGGCTCTTCTTCCTTACCAGCAGAGCCACAATGTCCTCAAAACACTCTTTAGCTCAGACAAAATGCATGCAGATGCTCTTCTGTGTGACTCAAAATTAAAGCAGCAAAAGAAACTGTAGTTTCAGCTCCCTCATTATATAGTAAATCACCCTTTTGGCATACTACTAGCCCTGAAGATGATATGAGGAAAAAAAAAAAGAATAATGCATGCACATATCATACACATAATTAACGCTGAAACAGAGGAACCCATGAGTGATTCTTGACATGCAGCTACTACCAAAATAGGTTTTTATTATGCCAGAGCAACTGAGAAGCCTGGACAGGTACAAGAGGCACAGCTAAAAAAAAAAAAGCAAAGCAGTCTTTTGTTTAGGTGTGGACATACAGCTTAAATTATCTCTGACAAGCTCTTTTCACTCCTTCCTCCCCATTGTCAGGAGAAAGCTAGGAAGTAGGACATAAAATTCACAATATCTCCTCTCTTTTTTTTTCCCCCTCCCCATTAGGAAATCAATTCCTGCTGTCTAACACAGCATTAAGAGCTGAATGGGCACGAGGTTTTGTTGTGAAAATGACTGTATTGAAACATCAGTAGGACATCAAGACAAGACACGAAGTGTATCACCTTTCACGGGCGTCTTGTTAGCATTCACATTCAGGCTGTCTGGTTTCTGCGCTGGCTGCGGTGCAGGCTGTGGGCTCACACTGTGAGCTGCCCATCCTAGAATTGAAGAATACAGCAGCGTGAGTGTGAAGAATGCCTTTAACTCCAGCACCCCATTGTCTGGCAGCACAATGCACACATCAGAGGAGGGAGCAGAATAGGATGGTTGCGGCTGTTTCCTCACACACGCTCACACACACGCACACAAATCAGCAGTCAGATGCTGCAGACGAGCAAAAACGTCCTTAAGAAGAGAAGAGCTGTGGATCAGTTTCACCACCTCCAGATGCAGGCAACTGTACTGTTTTCAAACTTTTAACCTGGTTTAAAACCAAAACCAAACTATTTTTTCTCTTGTTCTTGTTACTTTGATCACAACGAGTATAGAAAGTAAGACTGAGCAAGTCAGAGAAGGTTATCGCTTAGATTTGGATAAAAATTACCACAGATGACCAATTTTATTTTTTTTTCTACCCTCCTTTATTTTTACACTTCCAAAGATTTTTCACCTCATCAACTACTCAACAACAAAAAAAAAATAGATACCCTAATTTTGTTTGGTTTTGTGTTTTCCACTCGACTTTGAAACGGTTCATGCTGAACAAAATCAGTTTTTGTTTTGTGTTTTGCCAAACGCTTTAAAGGATGAAATTCAAGATGCACTACTTTGAGTTCACTTAAAACTAGGTTTTAACAGAACATTTCCTTTGTTTGAAAGGATCTTTCTCAGCAGGGAGAGGGTGACAAAGCAGGGAAAAGTGAAACTAGATAGTCACAATTTTTTTTTTTTTTTTTTTTTAATCTTGTGTCCATATTCCACAGCCACAGAAGAGTAAATGCAGTTCATGAAGGACTTAGGGTGGCAAAATGAACTAGGGGTGGGCTATGATGATGGAAACACACTAGGAAAAAAAAAAACCAGAGCATTTTTATCCCTGGCTTCAGATATTGACATTTCTTGTGCTTTGTCACATGCAGAGGGCTTGAGGCTGTATTTCTAGTTTCAAGAATATCTCCCTGCAGTGGGGTCTGGTCAATAATGCACCCATCTCAGGGAGCTAGTGCATCTAGCTGTGCAGGATCACCAACAGGATCATCATCTGTGCACACAGCAGCTCCTTAGGCACTGTTTTCTTTCCCTACAAAACCATGCTCACACCATTTTCTACCCTCTTTGTCACAGAATGGCTCAGCTTGGAAGGGACCTCTACTACAACTTCCCTGCCACGGGCAGGGACATCTCACAACTAGACTTGGCTGCTCAAGGCCTTCCTCTCCTTACCTTTTTCCCCTTTTGAGAGCCCTGTCAAACACTGGTACCCTCCAGTGCCCTGATATCTCTTTGCCCTTCCTCTCCCCATTCTTGCCCTTTTGAGAGCCCTGTCAGACACTGGTACCCAGTGCCCTGATATCTCTTTGCCCTTCCTCTCCCCATTCTTGCCCTTTTGAGAGCCCTGTCAAACACTGGTACCCAGTGCCCTGATATTTCTTTGCCCTTCCTCTCCCCATTCTTGCCCCTTTTGAGAGCCCTGTCAAACACTGGTACCCAGTGCCCTGACAGTTCCTGTACCAGGCAGGTAAGTCAGTTTCTGATCATCACTTTCTGATCTTACTTTGACTATAAAAGCTCCAAAGCCAGAGTTGTGTTATTAAAAAGAGACAAGAAGAGTATTTCTGTAAAATCCCATGAATTAGGAAGGAACTCTAAAGCCACAAACATCCTCTGTATCGTTAAGGAAACAAACCAAAACCTTTCAATGTCTGGATGCAGAAGGCTCACAGATACTTGTTCTAGGAATAAAGGTGACTGAGCCAGGCTGTGTGCCCCCTGAGAATGAGATTTTAGTTTAGTCTCTTAAACAAGCAAATTTGAATCATAAATGATGAAAGGCATGGCATTAATGCTTCAGCCTGGTATTTTGTCAGGCTGTGTTACAGAGGACTGAAAACTTTGATGCTTTGGGGCTTTGTAGCTGTAGCACCAAAAAGTGGTTTTCTATGTCAGTGGATAATTCAAGCAACTTAAGCAAATAGGGCCAAATCCTGATTTCATGGAAATGAGTGGGAGGGCTGCCTGGAAACTCTCTCCCAGTGACTTCAGTGAGCTCAGGAGTTGGCTCCCTCAGACCTCACTGATGCTTGGTTACGCTGCTGTGTTGGACTGGCAGACAACAGAGTGAACACCACAGGCCAGCTAAATCCTTGGAGCCCTTCTTTTGAGTCTCTGGACCAGGCTTGGTTAAGTGGCAAAGCGCCGAGAGGTGCTGTGGTCTGCTTCTCTGTTCACTGAAATGCAGGTGGCTCAAGCACCACTTGGGAAGCAGAAAGAACCTAACAACAGCTACAAAAACATCCAGGCAAACACAGCTCCCGAGACCGCGTGAGGCTTCGGTAATGAACTCGCTCATCTCTGAAAGGCTGACACAGAATCTTTATTAGACACTTTTGTGAGTTATGTGTTCAGTGGCCACTCACAGTGAGCTACAGAGAACCACTCTGCCTTGCAAAAAACCAAACTGCAGCCTGTCATTTTGAAAGCAGTTGTTGGTCATAAGCCTGTCCTGGTTTGCCTGCCCACAGGATGGCTTTGTTACGTGACTAGACAAAAGAGTATTGCAAGGCGGTGAGGAAACCAAAGAGCTTCCTCTTCAGCTGGCATCTCCAAATGTTAGCACAGTGAAATGGAGGAAGGGAAAGGGTGAGCTGCACATCTCCTTTACCAACTGCAACACAGAGAGAAGACAAAGCCCTTAGTGGCATCACAGAAACATCCAGGTTGGAAAAGTCCAAGCAGAACCCTACTCTACAAGGTTCACCCTAAACCGTATCCCCAAGCACACATCCAAACCACCCTTAAACACACCCAGGGTGGGCGACTCCACCACCTCCCTGGGCAGCTCATTCCAGTCCCTGACCACTCTCTCTGTGAAAAAGTTTTTCCTAATGTCCAATCTAAACCTGAGGCCATTCCCTCCTGTTCTATCACTAATTCCCTGTGAGCATAGCCCAGCAGCAGTCTCTCCACAACGTCCCTTCAGGTAGCAGTAGACAGCAATGAGGTCTGCCCTCAGTCTCCTCTTTTTCACACTAGCCATCTTCAACTCCCTCAGTCTCTCCTCATAAGATTTATTCTCCAGGCCCTTCCCCAGCCTTTTTATCCTCTTCTGCCCTCACTCCAGCACCTCCACATCTCTCTTATAATGAGGTGCCCAAAACTGAACACAACACTCAAGGTGTGGCCTCACCAGAGCCAAGTCCAAGGGCACAATCACCTCCCTGCTCCCTCTGGCCACAGCATTTCTTATGCAAGCCAGGATGGCACTGTATGAATAAGTAAAGGGAGCCACAAACATCGGGATGGAGAAAGCTCTCTCTGAAACAGTGGAAAGGAAAGCAAACTACTGAGCTATACCTGGAGGAGAATCCAGAAGATTTGCTGAGAGCATGCTTTGTTTCTAGTGTATATCCACACACACATTTATATGTATTTTAAACCAGCACCTGGTAGTCTTAGAGCAATTCAAAGTCCCATTGTGCTACAGCCTGCCTATAAATACAGCCAGAGAACACTCTGAGCTGGGAATTCCTGACTGTAACAGTTTATAACCTGCACAGCATTGTGCCTGTTTTACAGATTAAGATCTAAGGCAGGGAGAAAACAAAGCCCCAAAGATTTATGAGCGTGCTTAACATAAAATAAGTAAGTAAATCCCACTGAAGTTAATAGAAAAGCTAATGTGCTTAAGGTTGAGCATGTGAGTTTTAAGAATCTTTATGGTCTCAAGGCCAAAATTCACACAGGAAGTATGCAACATCGAGGCTCCAGTGTAGCACCTCACACTGATTAATTATTAAGCAATCCTACCAATTAGAGAGGGGGCGGGGGGGAAAAAAAGGTGTAGGAGATGTAGAAGTATCCATAGTTGATATATTCTAATACTCCCAACTTGTATGCTTAGCTGTGTCTATACTGCAGTCAGTATATAATTATATATATATACATATAAAGTCTCTATTCCCAAATTCATTGGTTAAGATCAAATTGTGACAGAAGTGCCATGCAGGAAAATGAAATGCAGTTCGAGATTAAAACTGAGATTCCATAAAAGCTAAAGCAGGCAGAATTCCAACCTCTGGTTAAAAAAAAAAAAAAAAGAAAAAAGAAAAAAACAAACAAACAAAACAAAACAAAAAAAAAACAAAAACCCTCCACTTCCATGTCCTTCCTGTGCTGGTGTGCTGGGGNAAAAAAAAAAGAAAAAAACAAAAAAAAAAAAAAAAACAAACAAAAAAAAAACCAAACCCCTCCACTTCCATGTCCTTCCTGTGCTGGTGTGCTGGGGGCTCCAGAACTGCACACAGTACTCCAGGTGGGGTCTGAGGAGATCAAAGCAAAGGGGCACAATCCCCTCCCTTGCCCTGCTGCCCACACTGCTCTTGCTGCAGCCCAGCACACAGTTGCTGTCTGGGCTGCACTCACACTGCAGACTCATGTTGAGCTTTTCATCAACCCAGACTCCAAGGTCCTGTTCCTCAGGGCTGCTCTCAGCCATTCACCACCCAGCCTGGAGTTGTGCTTGGGATTGTGCCTACCCAGGTGCAGGACCTTACACTTGGCCTTGTTGAATGTCATGAGGTTGGCCTGGGCTCAGCTCTGTAGCCTATCCAGGTCCCTCTGAATGGATCCCTGCCCTCTAGCAAGTCGACTGTGCCACACAGCTTGGTGTCATCTGCAAACCCTATCTTGCTTTAGGGTAGTAACTGCATTAATTAGAAGGTAAAGTTGACTTCCTTGTTCCATCACAGATCATTTTATACCCTGTATGTCTGTACAAGAAGTTCCAAGGAGTCTTCAGGATGGAAATGGTCTGCTAGTCTTTGCCACATCACTCTTTCCCAAATGAGCTGGGACAGAGCCCAAAAGGAGGCAAGGTCCTTCTCCAGCTTAAAAAAAACCCAGGAGAAACCTAGCCAGAGTGTAGGGAGAGCAAAGGTAGTTGTTGTTGGCTGGCTATCATCAGCCTGTCATCCTGCCTGCCTTTATCAAGGCCAAAACAGCAGCAGGAAAGCTCTGCCCCAATTCCCCTCTTTCCTGTCCTCTCCTCCCTCCCCAGCAGCAGCTTGGAAAAACCAAGATAATGAACTGCACAGAAGACAAGAGAGAGAAAGATAGCAGGTCAGCATCAGTGGCCAACCAACCTACAACAGGCATCACAGAATGGTGGGGATTGGAAGGGACCTTAAAAGATTATCCAGAGCACCTGGGCTCTGTTGGAGTCTCCTCCCACCCCAGGTGTGACCACTTTGCCCTCCCTGCCCACTCCCCTTTATAATCAGCCCCAGGAAAGGCAAGCCCCAAGCTTGCCCATCTGGGCAGAGGGATCCTCCTCCCATCAGGACTGGTGAGTGCCCCTGGTGCACACTGGGTGAATGGTGGAGGTGATCTCAAAGGCCGGGGGGCCTGGTGGCCCCCCGGTTAGATAGGGCTTAAACTTGATGATTGCTCTGACATCTGCCATGGGTGCTGGCTGCACCTCCTCACTTAGGCTGAGCTCCTCTGTGTGGCTGGGTGAGGGTCTTGCCCCAGGCAAGCTGTTCAGGCAGGGTGAGGGTGGTGGAGCAGGGGCTGCTTGGGGAAGGGGACAGGGAGGGTGGTGGAGCAGGGGCTGCTTGGGGAAGGGGACAGGGAGGGTGGTGGAGCAGGGGCTGCTTGGGGAAGGGGACAGGGAGGGTGGTGGAGCAGGGGCTGCTTGGGGAAGGGGACAGGGAGGGTGGTGGAGCAGGGGCTGCTTGGGGAAGGGGACAGGGAGGGTGGTGGAGCAGGGGCTGCTTGGGGAAGGGGACAGGGAGGGTGGTGGAGCAGGGGCTGCTTGGGGAAGGGGACAGGGAGGGTGGTGGAGCAGGGGCTGCTTGGGGAAGGGGACAGGGAGGGTGGTGGAGCAGGGGCTGCTTGGGGAAGGGGACAGGGAGGGTGGTGGAGCAGGGGCTGCTTGGGGAAGGGGACAGGGAGGGTGGTGGAGCAGGGGCTGCTTGGGGAAGGGGACAGGGAGGGTGGTGGAGCAGGGGCTGCTTGGGGAAGGGGACAGGGAGGGTGGTGGAGCAGGGGCTGCTTGGGGAAGGGGACAGGGAGGGTGGTGGAGCAGGGGCTGCTTGGGGAA
This sequence comes from Eubucco bourcierii, assembly GCA_013396675.1. Taxonomy (NCBI): domain Eukaryota; kingdom Metazoa; phylum Chordata; class Aves; order Piciformes; family Ramphastidae; genus Eubucco; species Eubucco bourcierii. Next base: position 362,084 of record VWZE01001190.1, on the reverse strand, counting down.
GGGGACAGGGAGGGTGGTGGAGCAGGGGCTGCTTGGGGAAGGGGACAGGGAGGGTGGTGGAGCAGGGGCTGCTCGGGAAAGGTGAAATAAACAGCATCACAGAATGTTAGGGGCTATAAGGGACCTCAAAAACTCATCCAGTCCACCCCCACCACCCAAAGCAGGGCCATCTAGAGCAGGTCACACAGGAATGCATCCAGGTGGATTCTGAATGCCTCCAGTGAAGACCACTCCACAACCTTTGTGAGCAGCCTGTTGTAGAGCTCTGTCACCCTCACACTGAAAAAACATTTTTCCTGATGTTCACATGAGAACCTCCTCTGCTCCAACTTGCACCCATTGGCCCTTATCCTGACATTACTGAGCAGAGTCTGGTTCTGTCCTTCAAAAACTGCCCTGCACATCTTTATAACCATGAATGAGCTGACCCCTCAGGCTCCTCTGCTCCAGGCTAAAGAGTCCTAGCTCCCTCAGGCTTTCTTCAGAAGGAAGATGTTCCACTCCCTTAATCATACAAACCCCAACCTGTATGGTTGCTGGGATGAGACATGCCATTCTACCATATCCCTGCACAGAACTATATGGGATGCTTTGAAAAAAAAACAAAACCAGGAAAAAACCAGTATGGATGCAATTGGTTTTCACCAGGTTGTTTAAAAATAGTATTCCCAGACAAAATATAGTAATCATCTTTGGTTCCTTGGCCCCTTAGCAGAGACAGAAGTTGTGATGTAAACAGTAAAACCCACTCAAACAGATTTTCTGTTATAGGAAAAAAAAACCCCATAAATCTCAAAAACCCACAGAATATTTTTGGGAAGCTCAATGAAAACATTCAAGACAGTAATTTTGACTTTAGATTTTTAGGGTACTTCATTCACAAACACTGGAGAAGCAGGGCTAGAAAAACAAATCTGCTACTCCTGTGTTTTCCTCCAGGCCACATTTTGCTTGAACTCCAGGGTGTCTGCAGCTACCATAGAATCATAGAATGGTAAGGTTGGAAGGGGTCTCAAGAATCATCCAGTTATAGCCCCCTGCCATAGCCAGGGACACCTCCCACTAGCACAGGTCACTCAAGGCCTCCTCCAACCTGGCCTTGAACACCTCCAGGGAGGGAGCAGCCACAACCTCCCTGGGCAATCCGTGCCAGTGTCTCACCACCCTCCCTGGAAAGAACTTCCTCCTAACATCCAGTCTAAATCTCCCCTCTGCCAGTTCAAACCCATTGCCCCTTGTCCTGTCATTGCAAGACCTTGTCAACAGTCCCTCCCCAGCCTTCCTGTAGGCCCCCTTCAGATACTGGAAGGCTACTGTCAGGTCTCCTGGAAGAGAGCTCTTCTCTAGGCTGTAGAGCCCCAACTCTCTCAACCTGTCCTCATAGCAGAGCTGCTGCAGCCCTCTGAGCATCCTCATGACCTCCTCTGGACCCACTCCAACACTTCCATGTCCTTCCTGTGCTGAGGGCTCCAGGTGGGGTCTGAAGAGAGCAGAGGCAAGGGGCAGAATCCCCTCCCTTGCCCTGCAGTCCACACTGCTCTTGCTGCAGCCCAGCACACAGTTGCTGTCTGGGCTGCACTCACACTGCAGGCTCATGTTGAGCTTTTCATCAGCCCAGATGAAATGGCCCAACAGAAAGTGTCACCACCAGACTCTATCACCTAACCCCAAAAAGCTGCTAGAACAAGATGAGCTCTTACCATGTAAAGATGACTGCAAATCATTCATGTTTTGGTCTAACAGCTGTGAGGGCAAATAGCCTGATGGTGTGGGTGCCACAGATGATGAAGTGTTCTCCACATCTCCAGCTGCAGAGTTCGTGGTGTGATCAGAAAGTGCAACCTGTCCGAAAACTGCTGTCCACTCCTTGCTGAATTCCCCTTCGTCCAGGGAGGAAGCATTGAGGATCTCATTCAGTAACACCATGTCATCCTTATCACCAGGTTCTGCCTCCAGGGACCTCCCAAATGGATCCTTTGAAGCTGTCTCAGGTGAAGAGAGTCAAGAGAAGTAATTTAGACAAATAAGGAAAAGAAGGAACCTTTAAAAAATATCTGCTCCAGGTTTTATATGTTAATTGAGATGGAATCATTTTGTCTGCTTGCTTGCTCTTTCAGACCCAATTCTCTTGGACATTTGGGCTCATAACTCTTTGATCATCATAGGTAACCTCACTGCTGTTAAGATTAATTTCTGATTTAAAAACAGTACTACAAGCATGCAATAAAAAAAACCCCAACTATTTAGCACCACATTGAAATCATGACATAGTCTAATATTCTAATATTGCTTTCTGAAACACTGTGTAAAACTGTCAAAGGAAATAATTATCACATTGCTGTAAATTGGAAATAAAGAGGTTGGAGACTATTGTAGAATTCTGTGAGATGGTATTTAATATGAGCTTCATCACCTTCTAACCAAGGCTTGAATTTTTATTCTGGGGACAGAGTGGCTGGAGAGCAACCAGGAAGAAAGGGACTTGGGGGGAGTACTGGCAGACAGGTGGCTGAACATGAGCCAGCAGTGTGCCCAGGTGGGCAGGAGAGCTGATGGCATCCTGGTCTGGATCAGGAACACTGTGGCCAACAGGACCAGGGAAGTCCTCCTGTCCCTGTCCTGTCAGGCCAAACCTTGAATCCTGTGTCCAGTTCTGAGCCCCTCAGTTTAAGACATGTCCAGAGCAGGGCAAGGCTGGTGAGGGGCCTGGAGTACAGCCCTGTGAGGAGAGGCTGAGGGAGCTGGGGGTGTGCAGCCTGCAGAAGAGGAGGCTCAGGGCAGACCTCATTGCTCTCTGCAGCTACCTGAAGGGAGGTTGTAGTCAGGTGGGGTTGGGCTCTTCTCCCAGGCAACCAGCAACAGAACCAAGGGACACAGCCTCAAGCTGTGCCAGGGCAGGTTCAGGCTGGATGTTAGAAAGAAGTTCTTCACAGCAAGAGTGATTGGCATTGGTATGGGCTGTCTGGGGAGGTGGTGGAGTCCCCATCCCTGGAGGTGTTTAAAAGGAGACTGGATGAGGCACTTAGTGCCATGGTTTAATTCATTAGAAGGTGTTAGGTGAGAGGTTGGCCTCAAAGATCTTTTCCGACCTGGCTAACTCTGATTCTGTTTGGCTGTTTCCCCAGCAGAGGAGGTTACTCCAAGCAGAGTAAGATTTCTATATTTGTCAATGCCACAGTAATTCTTTTCCCCCTCTCTTTCTTAGGCTACTGAGAAATAACTAAGGACAATTTTGTTCTGGTTTCCCTTGCTAGTTGTTGTAGCACCAGAACTGCAGCTGAAGAAGCTCTTAGGCCACTTGAGCCATTCCTCCTTTGAAACATTTTCCTATTTTAGAAATGTTAATAAATAAAACCAATACAATTAAAACTAAAACAGCTGAAACTTGTAACTGTAGTTCACAAAATATTAGGAAAGTGGAAGGAGAACACTCAAGGAACCCCAACTCTTGCTTTGCTTGGGCACACTTCGAGCTGCACTGTGGGGGTACGCAGAGGACACAAGGCAGCAGTTAACAATGTTGTTACATCACTAAACCCCAGGTTGGTTTATCTCAATCCTGCTTGTTTCAAACTTGTGGTAAGGCACACACAAGCAGCTCCACTTTTCCAAAGTTCAGGAAGTCCACCTCAATATAAGGAGAAACTTCTCTGCTGTGAAGGTGATGGAGCACTGGAGCAGGCTGCCCAGAGAAGGTGTGGAGTTCCCTTCTCTGGAGACTTTCAAAGCCCATCTGGGTGTGTTCCTGTGTGACCTGCCCTAGGGGGTCCAGCTTTGGCTGGGTAGGACTGCATGATCTCCAGAGGTCACTTCCATCCCATCCCATTCTATGATTCTGCAAAGATCAGTTGAGCTCTCTAAGCTTCATGCAGCTTGTAAAGATGTGTTTAACCCTTTTGGGTTGGGATAAATGATTGATAGCAACCAAATGGCTGCAACGAGGCGTTTGATTTAAATGCCAACAGCCTCCTCAGGAAAGTTGCCTTTTAACAGCCCTTTAATGATGAAATGGCTGAAATTGAGACAGAGGAGGAAAATAAAAAGTGCCAAATTGTGTGTCAAAATAGTGAGTCAGCACACAGCTCTATGTACTAAGGAACAAATAAAGCAGCACAGAGCATCAGGATTTTATTCCTGGCTGAAGGCAGCTCTGAGCTTCAGCTCCTTTCTCATTCACACTGTTCTGTGCTTCCTGACTGGGCCCCCAAATTAGAACCATTCCAAACATGTCGGTTCTCCTGATGTTCTCTCTAGGCTACAACTAAAATACCATAGAAAACAATTTGCTTTCAGGAATTTTCAGACTGCTCTCCTATCTTCAGACAGTAAAGATTGCTGATGTGGTCCGAGCACCTCCGAGCTATTTAGCAGGTGAGGCAGAGGGGGAAATCCCTCTGCAAGGGAAACACGCCTGCTGGTTGAAAGGCTCTTAGGAACTCTTGATCTCTATGGGGCATCATCACCTCAAAGCTGCTGTCAAGAGGCGCTTTCAAGAACTTGAAAGGCTTGCAGGGAGAGATGTAAAGGGAGCATCAACAGTAACAGATCTGCTGAGACCACAAATGACCTGTAACAGAACCAAAGCTCTGCGGTAAGACAGCCTTATTGTGGCCTTTCAGGATCTGAAGGGGGCTACAAGAAAGCTGGGGAGGGACTTTTTAGGCTGTCAGGGAGTGATAGGACTGGGGGGGAATGGAACAAAGCTAGAAATGGGTAGATTCAGGCCGGATGTTAGGAAGAACTTCAGCATCAGGGTGGTGAGAGCCTGGCAGGGGTTGCCCAGGGAGGTGGTGGAAGCCTCATCCCTGGAGGTGTTTAAGGCCAGGCTGGATGAGGCTCTGGGCAGCCTGATCTAGTGTGAGGTGTCCCTGCCCATGGCAGGGGGATTAGAACTAGATGATCCTTGTGGTCCCTTCCAACCCTGACTGATTCTATGATCTTACGATTCTATGACTCAGAGCAAAGCTCTACATCTACAGAGTTCTGCAGTTTTCAGTTCAAGGACATAGATCTACCATGAGGGGAGTAGAACACTAGAACAAGTTGCCCAGGGAGGTGGTTGAGGCCCCAAATATGGAGGTAATCAAGGTGGAGATAAAAAAGGTAACCACCACATCCTCTTGAGCTGGCAAAACAAAAGCATGAGGGTAGGAGTTGAAGCTGGAATGATTCTCATTCTCGTGTGTGTTTGAGAAGAGTGCAGCAGATTAAATTAAGTACCTGCTCATTTAAAGATGTGTCAATCAGTTGTTCCTCATACATTTCTGACATAAAACCCTGTGGTTACTAGAGTGCTGCCCAACAAAAAACAAAAAAAGATGTTTGTGAAGTGTTATAGGAAGGATAAGGTTTACAACAGAACCTACAAATGTGATAGAGTCAGGCATGCCTAACTTCAAACCATCTTATTTTATCCCCAGTGAGGTGTATTTCATATTATAACATCAGCAATAGTGCCTCTGCCTGTGTATGAAGCTGAGTTTCCTTCAGCACTGTTTAAATACTGCAGTTAAATGATTTCCTTCAGCCTTCCAGATGATGAAAAGAAGCAAGGTTTCAGATTAAAACAACACTTATTGCCTGTAATTGAAAAGCAAATGAAACCAGACAGACACAAATAGTTCATACCATTTTCTTCAGGCTGCAGGTCTAATAAGTCCTCTATGGCACCTAAAAGCAAAGCCAACAAAAAGAAAAAACATAACAATAAAGTAAAATAAAAGTGAAAGCAAGAAAGGAAGCTCTGCAGTATGCTGACAGTCACTGTGGATACATCTAAAGATAGTTTTTCTTAAGTCTCTTCACCTGAGTTCTGCTTCTGGTTATAATTTCCTTGTAATGTGGAGTGGACATCCTTGCCACTGGCATCTGTAAGCAAGATCCATAAACATGTCAAACTGCACTTGGCACAAGACTCTGCTTATAAACAGTTGTTGGCCATCATGTTTAAAATGGAGCTGGCCCAAGACACAACACACAAACGTCTCTGAGATGTGATGCAAATTTCTGGAGTGTAAGCTGGGGGAGTGTGCTGGTTTGAGGCTAATTGGAATATTTTAATAGAGGGAATTACACTGTAGGCTGTGAAAGGAAAACAATGGTGATGTCTACTTCACCCATAGGCTTGCTGAGATGTTTGGGAACTCAAAACATTAGATAAGGCAGTCTGTCTCTGGGGTACAGCGTCTCGGACGGTCTAGCTTCTGGCTCCTCTTTGCCGATTAATCTTCACTAACTACTTCCCTTCTAACCCCCCTGGCTGATCCTCCAAGCCGACCTTGTGCATGGGGCAAACCTTGGGGTAAGGTACAGGGGTGGGGAGAAGGTGGAAGGGTGGTTGGGAGCCCCTCCTGGGGTCTCTGATTTCTGGGAGGGGAGTTGTGTTTCTGTATTGCCTTTACCTTGTATATCTCTGTTAATATTCCTGTATGTAGTGTATATCTCTGCTTGTACATTGTGCTGAGCTGGAAATAGAGCTTCAGTCCTTAACTTCCAGCTGGCTGAGTTCTAGTCTGGGTCATTTTACAAAGTGTGGGGGGTGGGGAACTCCCAAACCATCACAGAGGACCTTCCTTTGAATCCCCACCTGCCACACCAGCATCTCCAGGCTAGGTTCAGCCAGCTAAGGCAACTGTGAGGATCAGACAGGTCTCTGCTGCCCTTCAGAAGCACAGACACATCTTCTAGAAGTTTGTACTCAGGTCAGGAGAGAGAGAGAGAGCACAAAAGTGCCAGAGCCTCATCACTCCCTGAATCCCCTTCCTTGGCAGTATGTTCTTCCTTGGGATGCCAGCTCTGGCAATGGAGGAAAAGGAATTTTACCCCAGAGCACCCGGGGCCAGGATATAAGCAACAACACTTCTTCTCCTGCAGAGAAAACAATGGGCTAAGAGCAATAGAAATGGACAGCTGAGGTGGAAAACACTACTGCAGCCCAACCATAACCACCTCAAATCCTGAGCAAATTTCTTAGCTTAGGCATAGGGTCCAAATCATCTGGATTCCATCTACCAATGCAGAGAAGAAAACCTCCCTCAAATGATTAACCCTGTTTAAGATACCTAGCAGAACAGGAGGGATGAGTTGCCTGCTGCACATGCCTTCTTCTCCCCAGTATCTGTGGAGGAAGTCTAGCTTCTAGGCAGCTAAGTCTGTAGCTCTAAAGGCATGCAAAGGGTTTGATCACAGGAGTGTCAGAGCTGGATGACAGATCTGCTGGAAGCCTCAAACTTGAGGCTGGAAAGGAGAAATAAAATTCTTTACAGGGGAATAAAAATTGAATGCCAAACCCTTTTGAGAGAAAATTCAAGGTGTGTTCAGAACAAAATGAAAGAGGACAGCTTGCTGTTTGAATCCTAGTACTTGAAGAACAACCAGCACTGGCATCAGCTGGTCATTTAAAGGCTCAGGAGCACATTTGATTACATTCTATACAGATATAGATAGCACAGGCATAAAAACACATGGCCAAATACACATAATGCTTCCATAAAAGGACAATACCTGAAGGGATCCTACAGGAAGGCTGGAAAGGGAATTTTCATAAGGGTTCAATCAATAGGACAAGGAGGAATGGTTTTAAACCCAGGGAAGAGTAGGTTTAGACTGGATCTTAGGAAGCAGTTCTTCAGTATGGGGGTGGTGAGGCTTAAGAATAGGCTGCTCAGGGAAATTGTGGATGCCTCCTCCATGGAGGTGTTTAAGGACAGGTTGGATGAAGCCTTGTATCTAGTTGTGAGGTGTCCCTGCCCATGGTAGGGAGATTGGAGGAGACAATCTAGGGGCAATGGGTGGAAGTTGAGGCATAGGAGGTTTCATGCGAACCTGGGGAAGAACTTTCTCACTGTGAGTGTGACAGAGTACTGGAATCAGCTGCCCAGGGAGGTTGTGGAGTCTCCCCCTCTGGAGATATTCAAGAACTGTTTGGATGCATTCCTGTGTGATCTGCTCTAGGTGATCCTGCTCTGGCGATGGGGGGTCTGGACCAGATGATCTTTCAAGGTCCCTTCCAGCCCCTGACATTCTATGATCTCTAAGGTCCCTTCCAACCAAAGCCATTCTGTGAGCCTATGCCAATGCAGAAACTGACTGGCAGTGGGGAAAAAACCAGTTCATGAAAGGTGGGATATGGATGTCCACAATTCTGAACAAAAAAAGCCCAACTGTTACTGAAAGCCTGCCTTAATTCAGGGGCAAACATGATGGAGCCAACCTTAAAAACATTCACAGTACACTAAGGGAAACTGCAGGGCAAATGAGAAGAAAACTTGGAAGTTTTAAGTAGAAGTAATTGGTGAAGAAAACAAAGAAGCACAGCTCCACCACTAGCAGCACTACATCTCTACTACACAGAATCACAAAATGTCAGAGGCTGGAAGGGACCTCCAAAGTTCATCCAGTCCAAGCCCCCTGCCAGAGCAGGATCACCTAGACCAGATCACACAGGAATGCATCCAGGTGGGTTTTGAATATCTCTAGAGAGGGAGACTCCACAACCCCCCTGGGTAGCCTGTTCCAGGGTTCTGTCACCCTCACAGGGAAAAAAATTCCTCCTCATGTTTCCATGGAACTTCCTATGCCTCAACTTCCACCCATTGCCCCTTGCCCTGGCATTGGGCATCACCCAGCAGAGCCTGGCTCCATGCTCTTGGCACTCAACCCATACATAGTTATAAACATTAATGAAGTCAGCCCTTAGTCTCCTCCTCTCCATGCTGAAGAGCCCCAGCTCCCTCAGGCTCTCCTTGTAAGAGAACTGTTCCATTCCCTTACTTTAGTCCTTGCAGGATACTTTAAGAAAAAAACATTAAATCTTAACACTGGCACAGCCCTACTGGTGTATGGAGATGGAAACATTTAGCAGGGCAGGCAGAAGTACTCCAAAATACTTCAGTTCCTTTAAGGGGTGATGGAGAAAGAGCCAGAACAAGGTGTTTATATTATGGATGCTGGTGAAATATTTTGCAGCCCATAAGAGGCCTTGAGTAACCTGTACTAGTGGGAGGTGTCCCTGCCTGTGGCAGGGGGTTGGAACTGGATGGTCCTTGAGGTCCCTTCCAACCTTACCATTCTGTGATTCTATGAAATAACTGGGACTCTAGAAAACATCTGCTCTGAAAGTACAAGTCAGACTTTGTGTCCAAGAACATTAAAATATCTCATGACAACCAGAGCTGATCTAATTAATTACCAAAATGGGTGAAACTCCAAAACACTGGCCAAGTCCTAATATTATGTCACCAGCACAAGAAGCACCCAAACCACCACACTTGTTAGGGACTCAAGTAATGGCAGGTAACTAGGAGCTAGCAGCTCAGTATTACTCCATCACCTGAATCCTGTTCAGTATGGATTCAGCAACAGAGTGTAATAAATGCTCCTCTAATAAAAGGGTGCTTTTATGGAAAGCAGACCTAGCTAAAAAAATCCCAACTAATTTCATCCTTTGAGAAAGTCAGGAGCTTGATTTTGCTAAAGATATTTGTTTAGAAACAACTTGACTTTGCACTGCACAGCCTTCCAGCTAAAATGTTAACACTGCATAATACCTATAATGAACATATTGAATGGATTAGGAACATGACAACTAACAGATGTCCCCCCCCAAAAAAACCCCAAAACCCAACCAACCCCACCCCAGTTGTTAGGAGAAATAATTGCAAAGCAGAAGTGTTTCTAGTTTAGATCTGTAAGGTTTAGTGTTATATCCATGGCTATTCAATGGCTTTAACAGTCATCTGGAAGTAAACACAAAACCACTCTTGAAAAACATGTGCAAACAACTACCAGCCTAATAGAGGTGGACACTCCAGCCAGTCCTTCAGCTTCTGGGGTCAGAGATGGAAGAATTTAATGTCACTAAGTTGTAAGCTGTATCTCTGAGAATAAGGAATATAAAGCTATGCTGCAGAAAGGAAGAATGATCCTGGAAAGCAGCTGTGACCAAAAGGAACTCAACTGCGATAAAAAACACATTCAAACATGAGCTTCTAGCTTGATGCTGCAGCAAACAGAAGTTGCTTCTGGGATACAGACACAGGAATGGGATTTCACCTTCTAGAAACACAACAGGAGAGACCTACACCACAAATGTCCAATTGTATATCTATCTATCCATCTATCCATCCATCTATCCATCCATCTATCTATCTATCTATCTATCTATCTATCTATCTATCTATCTATCTATCTATCTATCTATCTATCTCAAAATGAAGATTTGAGAGGAGGTTTCATTTTAATGTGGCACCTTTAAAGTATCTTCATGGAGGATAAAAGAAAATGGGAAGGGAAGGGAAGGGAAGGGAAGGGAAGGGAAGGGAAGGGAAGGGAAGGGAAGGGAAGGGAAGGAAAGGAAAGGAAAGGAAAGGAAAGGAAAGGAAAGGAAAGAANGAAGGGAAGGGAAGGGAAGGGAAGGAAAGGAAAGGAAAGGAAAGGAAAGGAAAGGAAAGGAAAGGAAAGGAAAGGAAAGGAGGAAGAAGGAGAGAAGAGAGGAAAGAAAGGAGGAAATAAGGAAAGGAGGAAGAGATGGAGGGGAGGAAGGTGGATGATTCTTTACTAATTTAAGAGAAAAACATATAAGCCATGGTATTATTTAGGCTGGAAGGACATTTGGGGTCAACTTATGCCTTGTTAGAGTCAGCTATGAAGTTAGCTCAGTTAGCACCTTTAAAGTCTCTTCCTGGAGCATAAAACACCACATATTAAAATGATTCCTCATTTATTTAGGAGAAAAAAAGATCTATTATAAGTCATGGCATAATTTAAGCTGGAAGGACCTCTGGGGGTCATCTTATCCAAACCCTCTGTCAGAGCAGAGTCAGCTCTGAAGTGAGATCAGGCTCCACAGGGACATGTCTTGTCAAGCCTTGAAGATCTCCGTGGATAAAGACTCCACAGTCCCTCCAGGTTCATTTTTCCAGCACTTCACTACCCTCACTGTAAACATTTCCCCCCCTAGTATACAATCAGAATTTCTCTTCCTGTCAGTTGTGTCCACTGCCTCCTCGTCTTTTGCTGTGCACCTCCAACTAGAGCTTGGCTGTCAGTGGGTGACAAGAACCCACCAGGTCATCAGCAGTGGCTGAGTATGACTCTGCCTAGCTTTTGGGCAGAAATGTCACTCAATTAATCAAGTCTTTAACAGAGCAGATGTCTAGCCACTGGAACAAGCTAGCAAGAGAAGTGACACATCCTCCCTGCCTCAACACCTACTAATCTGTAGCTCCATTCCTCAAAGACCTGCCCAAAGTAAGAATTAGTCCTTGGCAGACAAACTGCTCAACCTATCTCACAGCACCAGAATGAAATGCAGTGGGATGTATCATGTAAGAGATTAATTTCAGCAGATCTTCCTGGCCTTAAGGTTTATTCATTTGTAAGGATTTGCTGGGTGAAGCTGAACATACAGGAAACAAAAGTGACCCCAAAACCCCCAAAATTATTACAGCAGTTATGAAGTTATGATAACAGTAAATAAAATACCTGAATAGTCTGATTCCTTGGCATGGCTCTCCTCATCTAATGAAATCAACCTTAATTTGAAAGAAGAAGAAAAGGAAAAATTGAGGAAACAATTCTAAGCCTATAGAATAATAACAACACATTTTTCACTTTTGGGTCACATAATTGCACAATCACATCAAGAATAAACAAACTAGTTCAGATGGACTCTTTATTTGCTCTATATGCTGGTCTGGTGGTAACATTTATTGTTTCTTTGGCACAACCCAAATTACCTTGCAAACCAACTATAAAAACCTACCACTCTTCCTTTTTTTAGTTGCTGTAAGGAAAAGTACAATGCAGTCTGCTCTTTCAGATTGGAGTACCTACCTATGTAGGTAGGGTGTTCCTGCCTACGGCAATGCAGTCTGCTCTGCCACATTGGGGCTTTCCTAACCACTATGTAGCCATCCCAGATCCACCAAGAACCCATCATAGATCCGCCAAGAACCCATCCCAGATCCACCAGGAACCCATCATAGATCCACCAAGAACCCATCATAGATCCACCAAAACCCCATCATAGATCCACCATCAAAGATCCACCATCATAGGTCCACCAAGCACCCATCATAGATCCACCAAGTACCCATCATAGATCCACCAAAACCCCATCATAGATCCACCAAGCACCCATCATAGATCCACCAAAACCCCATCATAGATTCATCATCATAGATCCACCAAGAACCCATCATAGATCCACCAAAACCCCATCATAGATCCACCATCATAGATCCACCAAGAACCCATCATAGATCCACCAAAACCCCATCA
>VWZE01001190.1:315819-342555 GCA_013396675.1 Eubucco bourcierii | reverse complement strand
CTGCAAATTTGCTGGTGACTGACTCGATGCCCTCGTCCAGATCATCACTGAAGATGTTAAGGAGGATAGCAGCAATGAGGCCTTTCTGATTTCTCTCTTATAAAGCAGGGGGGAGAGCTATTTCACGTGTTCAGGGGGAGTCTTTGTTGTCCTTTCTGAATTGTAAATACATATGTAAATATATTTGGTACCTATACGTTGTGTTTTACACTTCTAGATTGTAGCTGGCTTGTAAACATAGCTTCATTTTGCTTCCCAAAACCTTCTGACCTAGTCTGGTGATTCATTTTGGGGGGAATTTCAACCCACCACAGTCTGACACGCTCACACAGGTGACTAAAAACACTTAATGCTGTGTGACCACATGCCACTCATTCCTCTTGCCAAGCAGGGAAGATGTGATGCTACGAGGACTACTAAATTAAGGATGTATTTAAGGTTTCCTTATTCTATTGAAGTTTTATTTTGTTTTTAAGTCTGCATTTTGCAGCAGCAGTGCAGGCCAGCCAAGAAAGAACCCCACATACCACATCAGCATGACCTTTTGCTTTTTAAGTGTGCTAATAAATGCATTTTCCATTCAAATTATTATTAGCCATCTTTTAAGATTACTTCTGGCTTCGATAATTAGGCATAAACCCTTAGTGCTTACAAAGCATAATCTGCTTAATGCTGCCCAAGTTATCAGAATGAACCTTTGGTTTTCTACTCAAGGGAAAGCTGATGTAATACATACTAATCTTCTCCTTTCTCTGCAATTACTCTCTAAGACATGAGAAACAGGACCTCATTGTGGTCTCAGGCCTGCAAATTTTTATCATACATTTAATAACTTCATTAAAGCTGAGCAAACAAAACTTCTTCAAAATCCCAGTCTGGAAAGTAACAGGATTTGACTGACTGTAAGAGACTGCAATGGTGAGGCACTGGCACAGGTTGCCCAGGGAGGTTGTGGCTGCTCCCTCCCTGGAGGTGTTCAAGGCCAGGTTGGAGGAGGCCTTGAGTGAGCTGTGCTAGTGGGAGGTGTCCCTGCCTATGGCAGGAGGTTGGAACTGGATGATCCTTGAGGTCCCTTCCAACCTTCCCATTCTATGATTCTATGCACTGATCCCAAATGCAACTTGGGCTTCTTGTGATGACAGAGCTCCTAAGCATCCCGAATTGTAGGAGCTAGTAGTGAGGTTTATGCTCAGCAAGAAAAATCTCATGGTAGTCTTGACATTGAAAAATTCTCACTCTTCATCTTTTTCTTTTGTTAAGCAGTGACCTGGAGCAACCTGCTTTTAATTTCTCAGTGCAAACATTTAATGACAATACTAACAGAATGGCATTCCATAAATGTGTAAGAAATTATCCATTTGGAGAGCAACATCTTATTAAATAGAAATTTGGAAAGCAACATCTTATTACAGAATCACAAAACTTTAGAGGTTGGAAGGGACTTACAGAGATCATCAAGTCCAACCCCCCTGTCAAAGCAGGATTCCCTGGGATAGTTTGCACAGGAATGCATCCAGATAGGTTTTGAAAGTCTCCAGAGAAGGAGATTCCACAACCTCTCTGGGCAGCCTGTTCCAGGGCTCTGTCACCCTCACTGTAAAGAAGTTTCTCCTCATGTTGAAGTGAAGCCTTCTCTGTTCCAGTTTGTAGCTGTTGCTCCTTGGCTTATTGCTGAGCACTGCTGAAAAGAGTCTGGTCCCAGCCACTTGACACCCACCCCTCAATGACAGACATCGATCAGATCCCCTCTCAGTCTTCTCTTCTCCAGACTAAACAGCCCCAGGCCTCTCAGTCTCTCTTCATAAGGCAGATGCTTAAGTCCCCCACTCATCCTCCTGGCTCTGCACTGGACTCTCTCCAGCAGGTCCCTGTCTCTCCTGAACCGGGGAGCCCAAAACTGCACACAGTATTCCAGGTGTGGTCTCACTAGGGCAGAGTAGAGGGGGAGAAGCATTTTATTAAACACAAATTTGGAAAGAAGTAGCTTATTAAATCTTGTTAAACAGAAATCTAGAAAGCAGTATCTTATTAAACGAATGGACTGATAAACTGTAAGACGCCAGATAAAGCTGAAATAATTGTAAAAGACCAAACTAATTAAGTAAGTAATTAAAGAAATGTTCAAATTCTAAATTCTGAGGGTTTGAAAAGTCCAACTTGGGAAGGTTTGTGTGCAAGGGCAAATATTTGCTAACTCAGGCTCCTAAAAATATAACTGCTCAGACAGAGTTAAACACCCCCACTCAGTATGTTCAGCTACTAAAATACAGACCTGTCATGTATTTCAAGAGATTTTTTTTTTCCCTGTCCTCTCCAGTACATCTGGGTTATTAATTTCTTTTAGTCTACCATAACATGCCAAATTTATTTTCAGCAGTAGCCCCAATTTCAGGGACAATTCAGCTGGTGAAGCATCATCTCCAAAATGCATTTATATTGGATAAATGCACTAACTCACTTTAGGTACAGAATAGTTTGGTCTCAGCATTTCCAGCACTGAAGCAGAAACAGATGCTTCCAGTCTAATTTGTCACCCAACCTCTCACTTACTTGATCTGAAAAGCATGCACAGAGTGTGTATAGGCTGAAAGGAGGAGAGGGGGGCAGGGTAAGTAAATCAAGGGGATGGGGGGAGGAAAATGCCTGGAATATAGCAAACCTTCCTGTTGGGGGCTCTGGGTAAACTCCGCTAGCAGATGGAATCAGCAGAAAGTTTTGCATTAAATAAGCACAGCACCTTCTGGTGTACCTGGGAGCTGTAAAGCCTACATGAAAACGAAAAAGCAAACTGAAGGAGGCTGCAGTTTTGAGGACAAAGCCTTCAGAATACAGCATTTCTAATGTATAGCACAGAAAGCATAAAGAAGTAGCTTCTCTGCTCACACAAACTTGTAGTAGCTTCACAGCTCGAGCGGTGTTATGACAAGCAGCACCCATTACACTTTTAACACTGATTTCTTCACTTTTATTCTCAATTCAAGATCAATGTTGGCTACTCAGAGGGCAGAAAAGGTAAAGTTAGATACAAAACCTGCTGGGCAACTTGCTGTGGGTAACCCTGCTTTAGCAGGATGGGTGGAATAGATGATCCCCAAAAGTCTCTTCCAGCTCCCACCATGTTGAGATTCTGTGATCGAAATAATGCTCACAGCTAAACTTTTCCATGTGCAAAGTGAGGATTCCCAACAAGTACTGCACAGTACTAAACCTGATTTCAGTATATTTTGGGATGATCTACATTTTGCAGACTCTCATTGACTCAATTGCTGCTTTGGGATGGAATAGTACTTATTGTATTCATTAATTGGAGAAGTAAAAGGTAAGGCCAATGGTTAAAGAAGAGGTAGCACACTTCTGTTCATCTGCTTCAGCCCTGGTTATTCAAAGCTTCATTTATGAGCTGGTGAGAAACCTGGATGAAAATTAATTTTAGGAGATGAAATTTCAAAAGCCAGAAATGTCCAGCTGAAAAGGAGAACTGCTTGGGCAGTGAAATAGATTTAAATAAGATGTCTTAGGTCTGAAGGCATGCAGCTGTACCTCATGGTTCTTCCAGAAAGGGAACTAGTCTTGAGAGTTGAAGTTAGAGAATCTAAAGTGCATATACAGATCTTATATTTGCCATTTTGGGCTTAATTATGTTTGTCTGTGCTTGTGCATGCACACACCCACCCACCCCATCATATCATAATAAGCCTGATTAAGCAAATTTGCAGTCATTATGCAATAGTACTGAGTCCAGCCCTGGAGCTCCCAGCAAAAGAGGGACATTGACCTGCTGGAGTGGATCAAGATGATCAGAGGGCTGGAGAACCTCAGGCTGGGGACAGGCTGAGAGTTAAGGCTGTTCAGTCTGGAGAAAAGAAGGCTCTGGGGAGAATTTCTAGTGGCTTTCCAGTACCTGAAGGAGACCTATAGGAAAGCTAGGAAGGGAGTTTTGACAAGGGTTTGTAGCCATAGGATGAGGTCGAATAGCTTGAAGCTTGAGGAGGGCAGATTCAGACTGGAAATTAGGAAGAGATTCATTAGAGTGAGGGTGGTGAGACACTGGAGAAGGTTGGCCAGGGAGGTCATGGATGCCACCTCTCTGGAGGTGTTCAAGGCCAGGTTGGATGGGGCCTTGAGCAACCCGGTCTAGTGGAAGGTGTCCCTGCCCATAGCACAGGGGTTGGAACTGGATGAGCTTTGAAGCCTCTTCCAGCCTAAACAATTCTTCTGTGAATCTATGAATCTATGAACATAAAGGACTTAATTACCATTGCAGGTCTACCTGTCTTGTAGTGGACAGCAATAAAAGCACTGACTGCTCTGCCAGCTCTGAAAGAGAAGTTGTGTCTGTGTGAGGACAGAAACCTGCCTTTTTCTTCTCTCCCTATGCAGAACTAGCAGAGTGGAGCTGCTGCCTGTGTCTCAGATCCAGTCACTACAGCAGTAAAGCAAAAGCCACTTTGAAACATGTCCTGTACTGAGGTAGCTTAAATGTATCAGCAAATTCACATGGAAAGATGGTAGATGAGTGAAAGCTGAACTAAGGATGTTTTAGTCTAGTTGCACTGTAAAAGATAAAGATTCTAGAAAGGAAACTGGCACAACTTTCTGGCATTCTCAAGTGGAAAACTCTCACTACACACAGGCTTGATCAAGGTACATCTATCACAAGGTGCAAGACAGTACAAAGACTTTTCAGTCACCAAAGACCATTTCCAAGTGGCTGAAACATGAGAAACAAATGAAGTATTCAACTGATACACAGTGGTCACCAACACAGTCCTACCCAATGCCTACTCAAATAATTGCATAAATCCACTAGTAAATTATCTGCCATAACTACCCAGATATTTCATTGAAGTACCTAATTCATCTGCTCAGACTTCTCAGTAGAGGATGCAGGATGTTCACAAGAGTGTTGGAACTGAATATAGGTGACAGAAGGAAAGTAGTGAAGTACAGCAAATAGAAGGAAAGGGAAGGGGAGAAGGGGAAAGGGAGAGGAGGAAGAGGAGATGAGGAAAGGGAGAGGAGGAAGAGGAGATGAAGAAGAGGAGAGGAGGAAAGGGAGAGGAGGAAAGGGAGAGGAGGAAAGGGAGAGGAGGGAGGGGAGAGGAGGAGAGGGAGAGGAGGAGGCAGAAGTTCTATACCATTCCATAACAGAATACAGAGAAATGCACTTAAGTATAGAGTTAGTAGCAGCATTTCACTGCATTTCCTGGGGCCAAGAACAATCATGTATCTCTGTCAAACACCTCAGCCTGAAACATCAGTTGTCTACAAACATAATGACAATAAAGTCAGCATAGGATCATAAAAAGTTTCTTTCTTTCAATCACAACATTTTTGTTTCTAGTCAGAACAATCAAACCCCCATGATTCTAAGAGATATTTTGCTCTCCTTGCACTATGATGAAGCAACCTAAAGAACTCCTAAAAGTCACATTATAACTGAAATGTTCTTTCCTTACACCCAGCAGCTTTCATGTAAACTTTTCTCATTCAAACCCAATATATTTTAGCTATTTTCACTACCCTACCCTATTTGAATTCCCACGATGGAATCATCCTTACATGGAGTTTTCCTTCTCAACAAAGGAATTGACTCCCACCCAGGAATTTTCACCTACCTCTGCAATCAGAATGAGAGGCAAAATAACAACTGTGATAGTTTGAATTCACACACAAGGACAATAGCCTCTGATGATAATCCACATTTTCATTTGACTGTGACTGTTGCCTCTGATTTCAGCAGTGGTGCTGATTATTATTTGACATTTGTATTACAGCAGTTCTTGGAGGTTTCAGTGAGACACCAAAAAATACTGACTACATCACAGTTATGGCATACTTAAGCACAGAGCCAAGTGTTTGAAGGAGGAGGGTCTTTAATCAGGATTGCAATGGGAAAACTAGTCCTTACTGGGTACCTGCAGGGGTGAGTGACACTGGGCTGTGTCCCAGCACAGTGGAGTTTATCTGACCACAACATTTTAAAATGATAGCAGCCACTTAGTCCAATTTGCAAAATAAAACTCAAGATCCCTTTCCTGTAAACATAGAATCACAGAATCATTTCAGTTGGAAAAGATTTTTGAGATCCTTCAGTCCAATCATCTCTAACTCTAGCAAGGCTGGGGCTAAGCCCTCAGCACTGCATCTCTGCCTCTTTGGAACACCTCCACGGGTGGGAATTCAACCACCCCCCTGGGCAGCCTGTGGTAGGCTTTGAGAACCCTTTCAGTCAAGAAGTTTCTTCTAATCTCCAATCTAAACCTTCCATGGTGCAGCTCAAGGCCATTTCCTCTCATCCTATCCCTTGTTACTAGAGAGAAGAGACCAACACGACCATGAACAGTCTGCACCGTTCTTGTCATGTGTGTGGTACCCTTCTCTGAACCCCTCTTTGCACTACACCCATATACATGTTGTGATGGTTTGGGAGTTCCCCACCCCCCACACTTTCTAAAATGACCCAGACTAGAACTCAGCCAGCTGGAAGTCAAGGACTGAAGCTCTATTTCCAGCTCAGTACAATGTACAAGCAGAGATATACACAATAGACAGGAATAGTTACAGAAATAGACAAGTTAAAGGGAATACAGAAACACAACTCCCCTCCCAGAAATCAGAGACCCCAGGAGGGGCTCCCAACCACCCTTCCACCTTCTCCCCATCCCTATACCTTACCCCAAGGTTTGCCTTACACACAAGGTGAGCTTGGAGAATCAACCAGGGGGGTTAGAAGAAAAGCAGGTAGTGAGATTACTCAGCAGAGAGGAGAAAGAGCCAGAAGCTGCTAGACCAAGATGCTGTACACCAGAGAGAGACTTATCTATGTTTTGTTTTCTTCTCTTAAACATCTCAGCAAGCCCATGAGTGCAGCAGACATCACCCTTGTTCTCCTTTCACAACCTACAGTGTAATTTCCTCTATTAAAATATTCCAATTAGCCTCAAACCAGCACACGTGTACCCACACACAAGGCTGCTAAAAACTCTTCTACTGCAACCTCTATCAGCTAAAAAGCCCCAAAGCTGCTGCCAGGGGCCTGGACATCACAGATTGATGCAAACTGCAGCTTTAAGCTGTGCTCCTCATTTGAGAATTTGGAAAGTTTGAAGGGCTCAGAGGTTTTATTCCTGCTTATGTTGATTTAGAACATAAATAAATAGATAAAATTCATAAATGAATAAAATTCAACTCCTCTACAGAAATTCCAAGTTTGGGGTTTTTGGTTTTTTTTTTGGTTTTTTTTTTTGATGGTATCTCATGGGTAAGGCTGTAAGATTTTAAGCTCCTCTCTCCCTTTCACTTCTGTCTCCCTCAGGAAAGGCTAATAAAGATGCTATAGACAGGCAAATATTTGTGTACCAGTCAAGGAAAGGATTATATGACAGAACTGAATTTCATGTGGACACTTGACACTGACACATGATAGTTTTGCTACAATGCACAGCTCTAAGTTAGTGTGCAGCTTGCAACTGCTTATACAACAGAATTCCCCAAGTCCATGAAATTAATAGAAATAAAAGAACAAATTTTTGTCTTCTATCCCCACCTGTACAGCCTGTGATGCTGTAGTTTGCTACAGAACAACTGGGGGTGGAGTTAATTATTTTTTCATCAGAGAAGTGATCATGCTCTGACAGATTTTATTTTTGCCTCTAACCTGTCCTGCTGCCCTGAGGCACTGAATAAATTATAACTGGGAAAGAAAAAAAAAATAGGAGCTTTTAAAGAAACTGCATTGAAGGAACTTTGCTAAGTTGCACTACTTAAACCCTAAACTATATAATTTAGGGTCTAAAGAGTGCAACTTAGCCAAGTTCTGTAACTTACTCCTAATGTCCAACCTAATCTAACCTTCTCTAGTTTCAAGCCATTGCCTCCCATCCTGTTGCTACATGCCTTTGTAAACAGCCCCAAAGTCTTCACCTCCTCTTTTGAAAATGAGACAGATGGACTTAGAACCAGCTCATTCTAAATCATTCCCTCCCACTCCTTCTACAGCTTTTCAAGCCAGAGATGTGGACTGTGGTCTGTGCTTACTCAAAACTCTATCAAGAGATTCCTCCTGCTGCTGGCTGACAGCTGAGCTACATCTTTACAGAACACTTGCACAGAAAACCTGTTGCAGAAACCTTGTAAATGTAGTTGGAGAGCTGCAATTAGCAATTTGCTGCCTGGGAGGAGAAAAGAGCTATACAAAAGAGATGAAATTGTGATTAAAGATACAAAAGATACTCTGGTGGTGTTTGGAGATGCAGCTGTTGTGCACAGGATACAAATGTATCCCAGACAAACTACTGCTTGGATTCTCTGTTCTTGGACCATGTTGCCTTGTGCTTTTCTTCTGGATATGTAATTCTGGCCTGATTTCTAGCCCTGTCCTTATCCTCTCAGTACTGTGGGTCAGATGTCTTTTTCTTCTCAGTTTGAAATCCATGTCTGTGATCCTGGGTCAAGGGACCCAGCAAAGAGCAAAGTGCTTAATGAGTCTTGGTGCCTTTTATTTTGTTTGTTAACATCAATATAAGAACACATTACTGAGTTAATTACTCCTATTTTTAAATCCCAGTAGAGGATTTTCCCCTAAAACTATTACATAAATACCATTTTTACCACGAAACCAGGCCATGGGCATGCCCCATGCCTTCTTTTTGTGGATTCTATTCAGCAGAATATGAAATTTGCTCTTTGTGTCACGTTTATGCCACATTTCCCTCCTCAGTTCTTCTGTACTCAGCCTGTAAAACTTTTACTGCCTTGAGCACATAACTACAGCCTGGCAATAATGAGTAAGCCATGGTCAAAACTGCTTACTTCACAACTACTGACAGTCAGCAGATGCGAGCAGCTCTCTGACCCCTGTGAGGATGTAAGGTTATGGTTGCCTTGAACATTCTTCTTTCTTTTCCCCTTGAAAAAAGCAAAGTTTACTTGTGCCATCTTCTGATCTTTTAGTGACAGCTGCCACAGAAATGGAATCCTACCAAGCAGCTTTCCCTCTCTCTTTTATTCAAACACATACACATTTATCTTACTGCCCCCCTACCCCCTCTCCTTTTTTTTTTTTTCCCCCCCACTGTCTCACTTCCTTCCCAGTCCTGTGTTTATTCCTGATTTTTTATAATGTACCTTCTCCAACCTACTTATGTCATAGCTGTCGTTTGAATTCTGGAAATGGTTTGCCAAAATCTACAGGATCTGCATAGCTTATTGCTCAGCATCCATTCCCAAGCGTGCAGACAATGCTCCTCTCTCTTCATTCAAGTCCTAGAGGATTGCCAAGAGGAAACTTTTGCTCATGGGACTGTTTAGCCTGAAGGAAAAAAGAAGGCTGAGAAGAGATCTCACAGGATCACAGTATGGTAAGGGTTGGAAAGGGTCTCTGGAGATCTTCGAGTCCAACCCCCCTGCCAGAGCAGGATCATAGAATCGAGTGCAAGTCACACAGGAACACATCCAGATGGGTCTGAAAAGTCTCCAGAGAGGGAGACTCCACAACCTCTCTGGGGAGCCTGTTCCAGTGCTGTGTGACCCTTAGAGTAAGTGCTGATCAATATTAATGGGTGGAGGTCATGAGGAGTGGCTGGGCTCTTTTCAGTGGTGATAGCACAAGACGCAGTGAGGACAGACTACGCCACAGGAGGTTTTGCTTGATCTTAGGGACAAACTTCTTCAGTGTGAGGGTGCCAGAGCACTGCAGCAGGCTACCCGGAAAGGTTGTGGAGTCTCCTTCTCTGGAGGCTTTCACAACCCACCTGGACAAGTCCTATGCAACATGACATAGGCAACTCTCCTTTAGCAGAGCAGTTGGACTAGATCACAGGATGTTAGGGGTTGGAAGGGACCCAAAGAGATCATGGAGTAGATGATCTCCAGAGATCCCTTCCAACTCCTAATGTTCTGTGATTCTGTGATAAATGCAAGAGGGAAGTGGTGCACTGCACAATGTTACTGTCTACATGAATCCTCTGGGGGAAAAAAAAAAAAGTATAAACAACCAATTTTGATTTTTTCTTCTCTCTTAACTTTTTGTTTGCTTGTTTCTAAGAAGGTAGTTTGCTAAAGCCCAACATTGTTGGAGCAGGCCTACAAGTGGGTTAGATATTTAATCAGAATAGGAAAACCCAGTATCATTGGAGCAGCCCTACAGCTGGGTTAGATATTTAATCAGAACAAGCCATCAATTAAAGATATAGGAAATTCATATGCCCAAAGTCTTCCTGCTATTCAGTCCACAAGGTGTTCTAATTGAAGATGTCTTCAGAGAATGTGGTGTTCTCCTTGCTTAGCTTTTTTCACTTGAATTTGATGCATTCTCCTCCCTGCTCTCAATACTGTGACAGCACAAAGACCTGTACACCCAAACGTGTCTTTGCAGCAGCAAAGTTTTGTGACAGCCAACTCAAATTTCTCTCAGCCATGAAAACTGTCTGTGGCAAGCAAGATTGCTCTCTGTGCTAAGTAACAGCTTTCTGAAGAGCAGGACCACACTTCCTGCTCCAGTATTAAAGAAAATAATTCAGTCCCTTCAGAGGAAAACAAAACCAAACCAAACAGGTTGAAAGACACAGCCCAACAGCGACACAAAACAGATGAAGGTTTTTTCCTATGGAATTACCAGGAATTAAGGAGATATTTTCCTCCTCCTCCCTGATTTCTGCCCCTCTAGCATGGCTCAATGCAGGCAGGCAGAGAGCATCATTCGAGGACAGCACAGCCTCTGCAGAACCCTTTCTACTTATCCAGCAGCTGAATACAGCCCCGATTAAAGTTACATGTCCCAGCACAATCCAGCAAATTCATAAACCAGGCTCTGAAATCTTTAGCTTGAAGCCTCACATCAGCTTTCACAAACAAGAGCAGCATGGTGCAGTGTCAGGATCTGGATCCAACTGCTCTAACAGGAATGAATTCATTGCAACAAAACATCCAACGGATCAAGCACATCAAATATGTCAGCTTTTAGAAAGACTTCTATCAATTACAGGATGCAAGCAGCACTCAAAATATCAGATGGAGATCACTTTCATAACTCCAACCACTATTTACTGTAAAGTGAAGGGAAGTTTGTTAAATCAAAGAAGCTGAAAGCAGCAACAGTCTCTGATTTTTTGCAGTCTCACTCAAAGTCATTATTGGAATTAAGATCACAGCACAACATAAAAATCAGGCAAAGCAAAGAAACATTACTGAGTCACCTCAGCTGAAAAGACTCAAGAGCCTCTCAGCCCACAGCCTTAGAAATGGGAAAGGTAGGACACTTTGGGCAGCTTAACTAAACTGTTTTAAAAAGTGATTCTGAATGAAACAGACACTAAAGAGTGTTTACTTAAGGTCTACTTTAAAAAACGGAGCGTTTACACAGGATTTAATGTAAATTAGGAATTTACTTGAATTTAACCTGGGGAAAATATTTTTTTAATTCATAGATGTGAGTGTTTTTTACAAAGTTCTGCACCAGTTCAGCTTCATCTTTCACCTCTGCTCAGCCATACAACTTCCCCGGACAAAGGGCTTCTCCTTTCCAACAGTCTTCCCCTACTCCTCAAATCCATAGCCCCATGCTCCTTATCTTTTACCTACCAACTTCCCCATCTCCTGCCCATGCAGGAAGAAATCCAGCTGAATGCACCCACGCTGTAGCTTTGAGCCAAACAGCTCTGGATCCTGCTCCAAAGGAGGGTACAGGGGAAGCAGGAGGGCTGCAGTCAGCAGCTACCTCCCAGCTGACACTGCTGCAGGCTGCATGAGTCTTCTCTATTATTCTCCAGCATCCAGCCAAACTACTTTTGGGTAACCTGTTTAACTCCAAAGTGCACCACAGGGAGAAGCTGTCATGCAGTCAGGTATGCAACAGTAAAGAGCTGATGCAGATGCAGCCTTTCTTCCTCTTCCTCTCATCCACACTAGGTCCTTACAGGAATACACTGTGTATGAGCACAGCTCTACCTCTCAGAGCTTGCACCTCCTAGCTGCTCTCTAATTGTAGCACATAACATCCTCCTCAGGCTACTAAGGTTCACTCATAGATTCATAGAATGGTTTAGGTTGGAAGGGACCTTAAAAGTTACCTGGATCCAACCCTCCCACCGTGGACAGAGACACCTTCCACTAGACCAAGTTGCTCAAGCCTCCCCTCTGGGGAGGGGGCATTCACCACCTCCCTGGGCAACCTGTTCCTGTGTCTCTCCGCCCTCACAATCTAAAGAATTTCTTCCTAATCTCCAGTCTAAATCTACCCTCCTCAAGCCTCAAGCCATTCCCTCTTCTCCTGCCACTACAAGCCCTTATAAAAATCCCTCCCCAGCTTTCTCGTAGGCTTCCTCCATATACTGAAAGCCTGCTCTAAGAACTCCCCAGAGCCTTCTCTGCTCCAGGCTGAAGAGTCCCAACTCTTCCAGCCCTCTGGTCACCTTCATAACCCAACCATTCCAGATGGAAAGGTATCACAGTAATTGTTAATTTTTCTCATTTGGATCAGTATGAAAATTAATATTGGAAGAAAAAAAAAAAGAATAAAGAAGAAATGACAATTTAAACAAAGGGAAGGCAATAAATACATGGCCTTACTAAAAGGTCTGCACTATTCTACTCTAAGAAACCTAGATACATGCCTCAACTTTCTGTTGGTAACAGGTTTCAGTATGAGTCAAACCCAGGATGTGTGCTTTACCAGGCTGAAAGGAAAAAAATAATCAGAAGTGTTGACAACAAATGGAGACCTTGAAGCAAAGACATACAAAGAAAATAATCTGCCAATGATTTTTCTACTTATGTGACCAGGAGGTTCTTTAATTGAATACAGAATGGCAGTCATCTAAAGAGCATTTCTTAAGAAGTTGGGGATAGACTTCTACATAACAAGCCCCAAATGTAGCTCTGGTAGTGAGCACGCATCTGTCAGCCTGCAGTTGTGAGTAATCACAGCAAGAGCATGTTTGGACATAGACTGTTCTAAACTGCAAAGGAGCACACATTTTCATGCATGAACATATATCCTCTTCAGGGAAGAGGTTGGTCCTGACAACTTAAGAGCATTCCCTCTCTTCAAACAGCTGTGAGGGTGCTGATAAAATTCACAAAGGACTTTATGTACTCTGAAGTGATTTGGTTAGCAGGAGTTGCCCAAAAAATGATTGCAGAGGTTTGTAACAAAAAGCAGGCTGACCAAAACAAATGGCAAACCCAAAGAGAGCAGCTTGCAGGGCTAAAGAACCGCTGAGTGTGTCGTAACTCAGTTGTGGCAAACGTATCAGACAACCTGAGAGCCAAGGATGCTCAGCACACATGGTGCAGGGGGAGATGAGATGGATGCTGGCAAGGAGAGCAAATAGACAGAAAACTGAGACCAGGTAATTGCTACCTTTGAACACTGAATGACCAAAAGGGTCATGGAAAGAAAATCAAACATAGCATAAACCAAATCTCTATACTATGGCCACAATTTTATTCATCCAGTAGCTACACAGTTCAGTTTATCTCATTTACTGAAGAGAATTTTGAGGTCTGCTTGACTCCTTGTGTGTGAATCCCACCAGGGCCCATGGATTTGTGGGTGTCTGGTTTGCCTAACTAATCATGATTTACCCAAGAATCAGTTTGCCTAGACAATCATAACTCATCTGTAACACCGTGCCTGTTGTACATCACCCTGTGCTGCTGTTTCTGGCTGGTGTCCACTAACTACATCCATAAGAATTCCTTGTTTACCTCAAAGCAATTTAATTATGTTTTGTCCAAATACAAACTCAGAAAGAGTGCTTATAAGAAACACCAAACAAACAAATCTTCCTGTAGTGCTCTTCAGACTTCACACTGTGCTATCAGGGAATAAATATTCATCCCCTCTACACCACTCTCATGAGACCTCCACCTGGAATACTGCATCCAGTTCTGGAGCCCCTATTATAAGAAAGATCTGGAGGTGCTGGAATGTGTTCAGAGAAGGGCCACAAGGATGATGAGATGGCTGGAGCTGCTCTCCTGTAAGGACAGGCTGAGAGAGTTGGGGTTGTTCAGCCTGCAGAAGACTCCAAAGAGACCTTGTGGTGGCCTTCCAGTATCTTCAGAGGGCTATCTGCAGAAAGCTGGGCAGGGACTTTTTAGGGTGTTGAGTAGTGACAAGGCTGGGGGGAAAGGATCCAAGCTAGAGGAGGGTTGATTTAGATTAGATGTTAGGAAGAAGTTCTTCACCATGAGGGTGGTGAGACACTGGAAGGGGTTGCCCAGGGAGGTGGTAGAAGCCTCATCCCCGGGGCCAGGCTAAATGTGGCTCTGGGCAACCTGATCTAACATGAGGTGTCCTTGCCCATGGCAGAGGGGAACTAGGTGATCACTGAGGTCCCTTCCAACCCTGACAATTCTGTGATTTGAAACCCAAGCAGGGTTGAGGCAGAGATGAATTAGTTGGTTGGTTTTGGTTTTTGTTTTTGCTTTCTGCTTAGAACAGTACCTTTTGTTTGCTGGCCTTTTTTCAGTCCTATCTCCAATTTGATTTTACAGTATCACAGTATCACCAAGGTTGGAAGAGACCTCAAAGATCATCAAGTCCAACCCAATATCACAGCCCTCAAGACCAGACCATGGCACCAAGTGCCNGTAGCTGTAGACAGCAAGAAGGTCTCCCCTGAGCCTACTCTTCTGCAGGCTAACCAATTCCAACTCCCTCAGCCTCTCTCCATAGGGCTGTGCTCCAGGCCTCTCCCCAGCCTCGTTGCCCTTCTCTGGACACACTCAAGCACCTCAATGTCCTTCTTAAATTGAGGTGCCCAGAACTGGACACAGCACTCAAGTTGTGGCCTAAGCAGTGCAGAGTCCAGGGGGAGAATGAGCTCCCTGCTCCTGCTGGCCACACTATTCCTGATGCAGGCCAGGATGCCAATGGCCTTCTTGGCCACCTGGGCCATTTCATTATGTGAAGGAGAAAACTCAAACACAGGATCTTTGTAAGCATTCAGAGCCTCAACAGCATGCAACTGAAGAGTAAAGGCCTTATGAAATCAAAGCAGATGGACTACATTATGGATGTGCCCAGGCATTTTAGGAAAGTATATGAGGAATTCCTGGGCAGTGGTGACCATAGGAAAACTTGGTCCTCTTGTGTAAACACTGTTTTCCCCACCAGCTGTATTCCCCTTCCTGTTTATTCTTCTCTCCTGCAGAATTCTCTCTGTTTGGTCACATCTGTATTTCATTTCTTCTTCTATTTTTTTTTTTTAAAAAATATTTCCTCAGCTCTCTTTCTGGCCCTTTCAGCTTACGAAGGCTGAGGGAATTCTCCAAATCTCATTCCTCCTTTCACAACCTATTCTGTTTATATTTTTACACTTCATTTAGGTCCTGAATTCATATAATGATCCAGATGGGTTAGGGGGCTTTGCCCACACAGGCCAATCTGCAGGGTAAGAATTTTCATGTGAGCAACAGAAATTGCCTAAGCAATTTCTGATTTTAAGACCAAAACACAGTAGAATAATGAGGTTAAAACAGTGTTCAGTTGTTCTTTTCTTGTTTAAATAAAAAAACAAACAACAAACCAATATCATATTTCATGTTTAAACACTTCTAGAATTATTAGAATATGAAAAAAAAATTCTTGGAGCTTAATTTTTTTTTTTTTTTGCCACATCACATTTGAGACTTTAATATTGCAGCTAATAATAATCACACTAAACCTGGGCTGAACCTTACTATTGATTAAAATCACTGATCTGCAAAATGTATTTGTTGTATTCTCTTAAAAAGTTACAAGTTCTGCCTCCTAGGCAGACAGATTGGTTTTTTCTTTCTTTCTTTTAGGATGTGTCTGCCTGCCTTTCCTTCAAATAAAGTCTGGGAATGCACAGTTGAACCAAATCTAGCATTTTTTTTTTCTTGCAGCTAAGTTATGTGAAACAAGGTTGTTAATATATATATTGGAGCAGCTCTCCTATGAGGACAGGCTACAAGAGTTGGGGCTCTTCAGCCTGGAGAAGAGAAGGCTTTGAGGAGACCTGATAGTAGCCTTCCAGTATCTGAAGGGAGCCTACAGGAAGGCTGGGGAGGGACTATTGACAAGGTCTTGCAATGACAGGACAAGGGGCAATGGGTTTGAACTGGCAGAGGGGATATTTAGACTGGATGTTAGGAGGAAGTTCTTTACAGTGAGGGTGGTGAGACACTGGAACAGGTTGCCCAGGGAGGTTGTGGCTGCTCCCTCCCTGGAGGTGTTCAAGGCCAGGTTGGAGGAGGCCTTGAGTGAGCTGTACTAGTGGGAGGTGTCCCTGCCTATGGCAGGGGGTTGGAACTAGATGACCCTTGAGGTCCCTTCTAACCTTACCATTCTATGATTCTATGATATATTTAGAGAGAGAGAGAGAATGTGGACTCTAGCACTTAATTTTACAGCCAATTTACTGACTCTCACTTCAAACTCTTCTTAAAAATAACTGAGCAGATGATGAACCACATCTCAAGGGCAAGCACCAGGCTCTGGAAGCAGCTCTATTCGACAAGCACTACCTCTTCAGATGATGTCATCTGTTCCAAGAAGCCTGTTTCTATTTTTAAGTGGCATACCCTTATTATTGCTTTTCAAAGGGCATCTCCATCGCAGGTCGTTAATCTGCTTTTAAGGCAGTAACAACCATCAGCGATATTTAATGCACACGAAATGGCTTCAGAAAAGTATTGATTTTTATCTTATTGTCTACTCTGATTCTTACAAATGGTATTTGAAGTGGTAATTTAAAGACTGCAGAACACTTAGGCTGTGAAGAAGGTTTCTGCTTAAGGTCAGGCTTTCAAAAAAAGGTGCATCTTTCACAATTGCCTTAAAATGCTTGAGTGTTTTACATGTAAAGTAGCTTGGAATGCTTTGGTTCCTTTACTTCATGTGACTGAATCGGACCTTGGAAAACCTGCAGCAGAAACCACCCAGAAGAAACAGGCTCAGCACTGAAACTCCATCTGCTTTTACAAGGAGAGACAATATCACAGAACCACAGAATTAACCAGGTTGGAAAAGACCTCTTGGATCATCCAGTCCAACCTAGCACCTAACACTTCTAATTAACTAAATCATGGCACTAAGTGCCTCATCCAGCCTCCTCTTAAGCACCTTCAGGGATGGGGACTCCATCACCTCCCCAGGCAGCCCAACTGACAAGGCAAAGCAAACAATTTGGTATAAAGGTCACTTTTGGGGGGGACTTTTTGGTTTTTTTTTTACTATTAGAATTTCCAGGCAAATCATTAAATTTAACATTTCCAACACCATATGCTTTCATATTAAGAAATACCCCTCCCCCAAAATTGTCTGCGCTGCTATTCCCTACCTGAATGAAACCAAACATCAGTTTGGTAGGTCACAAGAAGTGATATGTGTAGGTGATGGTTATGATCATATTGTAGGAGCATTCTGGTATCTCTTAATCTCTGCCACCACCTTGCTACACTGAGATGTGCATCTCAAGGTGCAATGTGACACCATCTTGCTGATTTCAGAGCACACAGCTATCATGCAGTGAGGATTATTGCATCTCCTGGAATCTCACCTATTCATCTAATGAGCAACCTAAACCAGCAAACAGGGAGGGCTGGGGGAGGGCTTTTTCATTTTAAGGAAAACTGTGAGCCAAGAGTGATAAAGATGGACTATCAAATGTGAGATGGACCTTACCATCTCACATTCCTAAAGGATATTATGACAGCCAGAATTATTTTTCATGTTCTAGTGCCACAAGTCTCGTATCTAATGTGAGGTCTACTAATGCCACCCAGGCCTTTCTGCAAGGGCATGTGGTGACAGAACAAAGGGCAGTGGTTCTAAACTAGAGGAGGGTATCTTTAGATTGGACATTAGAAAGAAGTTCTGTACTGTCAGGGTGGTGAGACATTGGAACAGGCTGCCCAGAGAAGTTGTGGATGCCTCATCCCAGGGAGTCTTTAAGTCTGGGCTGGGTGAGGCTTTGAGCAACCTGCTCTAGGGGGAGGTATCCCTGCCCATGGGAGTTAGATATCTTTGAGGTCCCTTCCAACTCAAGCCAGTCTATGATTCTATCTAATGTGAGGTCTGCTAAAGCTATTCAGATCTTTCTGACATTTCCAGAGCACAAAAAGATCATCATCTCCTCTCTCCCATGCACAGGTGACACAAATATTTTCCTTAAGGTAAACGCGCTTGAAGTTTTCCAGCTGAAGTTAACTTGCAATTAAATATCTAAGCATCACCTACAAAGCAACAGAGGCAACTGCTGTCTACAATTCTTTATTTTTTAAAGCCCAAAGCTGTACCCAGAGATGGCTGTAGCTGGCTCTAAATATCAATTACTCACACTGCTGTTTTGTAACCATGGTAGCTGAGTCTATTGATCACACCAGGCACAGCCAAAGCCATTCTGCTTTGAGGTGTTGGTATACTCTTCTCCTTGGAGAACCCAAACAACTTTCCATCTCAATACTATCTGTAAATGGAATTAGCAGTAGCACATTTTCTTTTGGTTGACTCTTTAACAACTGAACTGGAACGCCACTGATACCCACAAAACTTCCAAGAGTGTCAGCCTCCACTGAATTATTTCTCTTAGATGGAGAAAAACACTTGGAAAATGTATTACAAATGCCCAATTTTGTCCTGGCAGGAAGAGTTTTGTTGCTCTTTAAGGTATTTTCCATCTTTATATGATTCTCTGAAACTTTGTTTAGTGTCCCTCAGCCAATATTCTCAACTTGGCCTTTGAGAGCTTTTATTTTTCTAGTAAATTTAAATTCATTTTTCCCAGTAATCACTCATAAGGAACTGCAACAATCCCAACTTGCAGGTTAGGTTTTTGGTTTTTTTTTTCCCCTGCTAATTTAATAATTTGATTAAAACCAGAAAACAACAACAACGAATCTGTAATGTTCTTTAGAAACCTGCGTTGTTTACTTACTCCTTAGTTTGTCAGCTTCTAAATGCCCACAGATCTCCTTTCCATGAACTAAGTTTGCAAGGATGACAACTGCCAAGTCTGTTCTTATTTCAAAGATCAGAATCATATTTGGGTTATTTTCTCCTTCCAGAGGCTTTTTGCCTTTTCTCAGCTCTCCAGAAGACAATTAAAACCCCCAAATCATCCAGCACATTTCCACAGGGCCTCCAGGTTTGCAGGGCCGTTTGCAGCTGATCTTAGTGATAGGTGAGCAGCAGATGATGCTGTAACATGGTGCAGCCACACAAGCCATAAATGCTCATACCAGGCAATGATGCTGGCAAGAGGACAGCAGAGGAGCAGAGAAATAGGTCCCAAGCCTACTCTTGAAGGCTGTGGCAGATGCATCTCATCTATGCTTGCAGAGATTTTTACAGTGGATACACACTTCAGAGCATTCCTCCTGACCTTTTAATCAATGGATTTATTTAGATCTTCAGTATTCCCCAGTTGTCCACACAAGCTTTAGCATTTATTTCTTAAAATATATTTAACAGGGACCTTGCACAGATCAGCCACTCCCTGCATTAGTACATTTACAGCAGTCGCTATTGCTATATCATGATGATTTCTTTTTGCTGAACTTTGCTTTTTCTCACTGCCTTTCCTTTTCTTTTTTTGCCAGATTCACCTTTAAAATGCCATTTAAGGGCATTAATTTTATTTCAAGTATTTAGGGTTCCAACACTAGGAAGAACTAGAGAGAAACTGTGCCCAAATATTGCAGCTGCAAGCTTGAAAGTTTGTAAACAGCTGCATGCTGAGTAACATTTAGGCATTAAGGGTCCTATAATCATTTAGGGTCTTTGGGCAAATGCTCTTACAACTCTCTCTTGATCTTCTCCACTTCCTTAGCACCACTGAACTAGTTCAGGGCTCTGCTCTGTGGGGCAGGGCCATTCTAATCTTCCAGAACAAGGAGGCCCAGCACAAACCATGCAACTTTTTGCCCTCACAGATTCCTATTTTGATCAAATACATTGATCAACACACAACTCTTTTTCCACACAGCATCCCAATGCATACTGTTTTACAAGCTCAAGTATTTCTTGCTGGAACATCCAAGTACCATAGAGACAGGCACCAAACAGATCAATCTGCTCTGCTCATGCAGCACTCCTTACCCTTACACAGCTTCAATGAATTCTTTGTCCTATCTCAGCTTCCTTTGGATCCCAGAAAAGCAGAGCTCCTGGGAAGGCAGCTTTGGCAAAGCAGACAGGACTAGAAAACAGAGTGAGGAACAGAGTCCAACTCTCCAGGTACCCAATTCTCAGTACACTGCTCCAGGGCAGCTTTGTTTCAGGGATCCCAGCACAGCCACTGGGAAGGTACAAAGATACTCAGACTTTGATTCTAGCCTCAGAATGAAGGGGAAGCAGAGGATTAGAAGAGGAAGTGAAAAGCAAACATAGAAAGTATTCATTTGCACTGCTGATGTAGCATAACATACACCTCAGCATGTCACAGATGTGATTGTTCTTATAGCTGGCCTAAGGATGAGCACTTGTTAGGAGTGGCACTGCCAGATTTAGGTTTGATGAGAGAGTCTGCATTGTGTGTGAGCATCTGAGAGAGCTTAGCTAAGTAAAATTCAACAGAAGGGCCTCTTCTGTGTTCCTGCAGGCTGCACATAGGAGGCTGCTGCCTGGCATCCTAGCCTATCACTCTGCACATTGGAATATTCCTCCTCAAGAAATGCATGGAAAAACCCTGCCTTTTTCAGAGCTGGAGGGAGGGCACTGGAGGACTATCAGCAGTTGGATTATTTGGTCTGTATTTTTACAACATCGTGGCAGAACTCACAGTGTTGAGTTTTCAAACAGATAAAACAGCCTGGAGTTAAGAACCTTGAAAATCAGTGGTAGAGAATTTGGTAATGAGGTACGAAACTCATTCAGATGCTTTTAAATATCACAGCATTGCCAAGGCGTTGTTAATGATTCTAGCAAGCAACACTTCAAGCTAAGAACTTGGGATGGGAGACTTTTATATCCAGAGGAGCACTATAGTGTCCATAAAAACTGGTAACAGAAAAAAAAAACCAAAACAACAACAAAAAACAAAACAAAAAAAAAAAAAAAAAAAAAAAAAAAAAACCAGGGGGGGGAAAAAAAAGGGAGAGAGAATTTGCATAGCATTTATGGAACTCTGGAGGGGAAAGTAAATACTTCACCTGTTCCCTTGTAGCTCAAGTAGCTACAATCTCATGGCTATCTTCCAACAACGATGTACAAAGGCTGTTCTGCAGCCTGCTGGGACACTTTCAAAGGGGCAGCATCGGCTGGGTTTTGCATATTTAGACTGATGCCTTACCAACAGCATTAGAAGACCCTTTCAAGTACCTCATTGTTTTTGAAAGAGAGCTAGGAAAATGCCGATGTTTTCACTCAGATGCTATCAGCTCTGAAAATACTGACTCAACTATTGATCTTTTAGCCTGAGCTGTTCTGAGGGAAGGTAGGAAAAACGCATCTGGATTGATTTAACTTTGGGCTCCAAAACCAAGCACCCTATCTGTATGAGTTTAGGATTAAAAGCATAAAAGGCTACATACTTGAAAAAACAGTCCTGTAAGCATGCGATACAAATGCTGCTGAGGCGCTGTGTGCATTAAAGATCACTGAACCACCACCGCTTACTTGAAAGAAGAAGGATGTTTAGTTCTTAAGGTAATGTGGACAGGCTACAAGAGTTGGGGCTCTTCAGCCTGGAGAAGAGAAGGCTTCCAGGAGACCTTAGAGTAGCCTTCCAGTATCTGAAGGGAGCCTACAGGAAGGCTGGGGAGGGATTATTGACAAGGTCCTGCAATGACAGGACAAGGGGCAATGGGTTTGAACTGGCAGAGGGGAGATTTAGACTGGATGTTAGGAGGAAGTTCTTTAGAGTGAGGGTGGTGAGGCACTGGCACAGGTTGCCCAGGGAGGTCGTGGATGCTCCCTCCCTGGAGGTGTTCAAAGCCAGATTGGATGAGGCCTTGAGTGAGCTGTACTAGTGGGAGGTGTCCCTGCCTATGGCAGGGGGTTGGAACTAGATGATCCTTGAGGTCCCTTCCAACCTTACCATTCTATGATTCTATAATACAGAGGAGTTTTGTAATTAGAAGTCTGGAGAAAACTTTCTTTCAAGTGCTGTGATAGCATCAGCTTCATTAACTACTCGCTGGATATGCAGCCCAGATCCAACACATCTCTCTGGCGATGACGTATGGAGAACCCAAATCCTTACATCTTTAATTACTCAGCACAAAACTAGCATGACTTATTGTTGTTAGAGATCCAAAAGAAGCCCTTAAAAGCCAGCCTCACACTGCCACACTATGGCACAATTAAGATCTGCAAGCAAGAAGGGAACTAAGAAGACAACAACTCCTCTACTTGAATTATTTAGGGCTACAGTATCCACCATCAATGCTGCTTGCCTACTACGTTTGTAAAGCACTAAAAGCAACCTGTTGTGCCTCGTTCAGCCACAGCTATCCAGGTACATTGTGCTTGAGGATTTTATTGTTGGGATGTTGGATTTTTTTTTTTTAAATTTTGATTTTATTTCTTTCTAAGATTTAAAAAAAAAATACTTTCTGCAAGTGTTAGAACCTTCAAAGTCCAGTTTGATTTGCCTGTTGCACAGATGGGATACGCAGGGAAGTGGATACCGAAGGCACTTCTTTGTTGGCTACAAAATACAGAGCTTTTTTGTCCTCTGCATTACAATGACCTGAAAGGTTTTCAGTTTACAATCAGAGGAAAGGAAAGTTCAAAAGACCTTCTCCAAGTTGGTTTGGGTTTTGTTTGTTTTTTTTTAAACAACTATTTTCAGGTGACACTACAGAATTTTAGAATCTACATTCATTGTGGTTTGGTTTTGGTTTTGGTTTTGTTTGTTTTTTGGTTTTTTTTTTGTTTTTTTTCTGGTGCCAGAACTCATTTCAGAACTAGAAACATTTCCCAGTATTTAGTATTGCCACATTTTTATGATGAAGTTTTGTTAAGATTTAAAAAAAAAACAAAACAAAAAACCAAAAACCTGATCTGATTTATGCTGACCTTGAAGTACAGCAACCCAAGATGGCTGAAATTTTACATCTAAC
Source organism: Eubucco bourcierii (assembly GCA_013396675.1). NCBI lineage: Eukaryota > Metazoa > Chordata > Aves > Piciformes > Ramphastidae > Eubucco > Eubucco bourcierii. Next base: position 319,515 of record VWZE01001190.1, on the reverse strand, counting down.
TTTTTAACTACAGCAGCTCACTGTACAAAGCATACATTATTTTAATTGCTTTGCCATGGATAGAATTTATCCCTCCCCCAGCATTTGTTTTGCAAGAAAGCTATAAATCAATCCTGTATGACCATTACCAGTGCTGCTTTATTCATTCTAACATTCCTTTTTTTTTTTTTTTTTTAAGTGTTTTTCTAATAAATCAAACCTTATACACCACAAGCAACTGGTGGAGGCCAAGACCATACCAATTATTTTACCTGCAAGAACTTGCCACCATAAACATTTCCCACAAGGCATAATAAAACACGTATCTGGTGCCACAAGACTTACAGGAATATCCTGTACTGAAGCATTAAAAAAAGATTAGATGACTGGCTGGGGTTTTATTTGTTCCACCCCTTCCATAATTGCTATTGTCACCACTTCAGTCTACACAAAAATGGCCTAGCCTAGGTGCATGCCAGTCCCTTCCCGTTAGGGTGGTTTAGTCAAGCTTTTAAAATGCTAAATGAAGTAGCTTGCAGCTCCAAACACTTTCAAGACACAGACTGCTGAAGCCATCAGTGAACAGGGTGTTCTTTGATACGTGGTGCACAGACAAGGAACAACAGATTCTCAAGAGAGACAGGGATCTGCTGGAGGGAGTCCAATGGAGAGCCCTGAGGATGATTTGGGGACTTGAGCATCTTCCCTAGGAAGAGAGACTGAGAGCCCTGGGGCTGTTTAGTCTGGAGAAGAGAAGGCTGAGAGGAGATCTGATCAGTATCTACCTGTACCTGAGAAGTGGGTGTCAAGTGGCTGGGGCCAAGCTCTTTTCCGTGGTCTGCAGCAATAAGACAAGGAACAACGGATACAAACTGGAACATAAAAGGTTTCACCTCATTATGAGGAGAAACTTCTTTACAGTGAGGGTGACAGAGTCCAGCAACAGGCTGCCCAGAGAGGTTGTGGAGTCTCTTTCTCTGGAGACTTTCAAAACCACTTGGATGCATTCCTGTGTGGACTACCCTGGGGAATCCTGCTTTTTTTTTGGACTTGATGGTCTCTGGAGGTCCTTTCCAAAGTCTAAGATTTTGTGATTCTGTGTCTCTGTCACAAACACATGCATAGATGTGTACACTTCAGTACAATCTCTGTTGTTAGGTCTCTGCTTTCAATTATCACACAGTTTCTGTAGGTTATTTTTAACTGGCTTTACTGAAAGCACAAGCCTGTCTTCTTCTCTTAGTCATTCAGGCATCATAGCTAAGTATTTAAAATGAGATAACCTTCTTTAAAGATATATATTATTTAAATTATAAAGATTCAGTCTGAAGTTGAATAGACTACTTAAAAATGCTGATTCTTACAACTGTATCAGGGAGCTGGGGCTTTTTAGCATGGACAGGAGGAGACAAAAGGGTGACCTCATTCATGTTTATAAATATGTAAGGGGTGAGTGACAGGAGAACGGAGCCAGGCACTGCTGGGTGATGCCCAGTGACAGGACAAGGGGTAATGGGTGGAAGTTGAGGCATAGGAGGAGGAATTTTTTTTCACTGTGAGTGTGACAGGAACAGGCTGCCCAGGGAGGTTGGAGATACTCAAGAACTGTCTGGATGTGCTCCTGTGTGATCTGCTCTAGGTGATCCTGCTCTGGCAGGGGGGCTGGACTAGATGATCTTTTGAGGTCCCGTCCAGCCCTTGACATTCTATGATTCCATGATTCTATCTTTCTTCACAGCCCACTCTGTGAAGGATATTGTGTTCCATATCAGATTAATTGGAATTCAGTCACACAGAAAAGATGAGACTGGATAAATGGCATCCTTAGTGCTGCTGAATTATGCCTTCCTTGGAAGAATCAACAAAGATGATTAGAGGGCTGGAGCAGCTCTGCTATGAGGACAGGCTGAGAGAGTTGGGGCTCTGCAGCCTGGAGAAGAGGAGGCTTCGAGGGCACCTGATAGTAGCCTTCCAGTATCTGAAGGGGGCCTACAGGAAGGCTGGGGAGAGATTATTTACAAGGTCCTGCAATGACAGGACAAGGGGCAATGGGTTTAAACTGGCAGAGGGGAGATTTAGACTGGATGTTAGGAGGAAGTTCTTTCCAGTGAGGGTGGTGAGGCACTGGAACAGGTTGCCCAGGGAGGTTGTGGATGCTCCCTCCCTGGAGGTGTTCAAGGCCAGGTTGGAGGAGGCCTTGAGTGAGCTGTACTAGTGGGAGGTGTCCCTGCCTATGGCAGGGGGTTGGAACTAGATGATCCTTGAGGTCCCTTCCAACCTTACCATTCTATGATTCTATGTTTCATTGTCATTCATCAGGAAACTACAGGAAACTTCATACCTTCCTGAACTTTTCCATCTGCTTATAAAGATCTGGATCCAACTCCTGAGACACATCTTTCATCCAGAGCAGAGCTCCTCTGTATTCAGTCCGGTACTGCTCCATTCTGTTTACCGTCAGCCACGTGTCAGAGATGGCTCTGTATCTGAAAGTCTCCACTTCTTGGTGCAACCTACTCAGAGGAGTACGTAGGGCCAACCTAGGGGAAGGCATGAAGGAAATGAAGGAAGGAGAGGAATGTGTTAAAGAAGTTGCTCAACAAGATGTAGGCAGCAAATACAACTAGTGGCACCTTACCAGCGATTTAAAAACCACAGGCAAAAGAGTTTGCTTAAGTGTCACTCTACCTTCAGATGGTTCTACAGCTTGGTTGGGAATACAGATGAAAGGGATAATTGTGCATGAATTTTGTGTTGGCAAGTCTCCTGTTCAAGTAGTGACCATCCAATTACACATCCAAGTGGAAGGGGAACATAAAACACAGCTACGACCTGCCTATGTATTTGAGTTAGCCAAGCTGCTTGTACCTAGGCTATTAGCACACCTCCTCACAGCTCAATGCACCTGAGGCAATTTAGTACTAGATCCATGCCACAGGGTTGTCAAGTTAAGCCTCACAAAAAGCACTTCCATTAGCATTTTAATCTTCAAATGTACAAGTAAATAAAGAAATCATCTGTCAAGTAATAATCTGATTTTAATTATTTATTGAAGGGATCTGAGCAGTTCCTATGAAAGACGTTTAACTTAGGCAAGGATTTAAGCATTTTCCTAAATGTTTCTTACAGCAACTGCATTTTGGAAAGGCAGTAGGGGACACTGTTGTCTTCCCTATGCCATCATTTCAGCTCCTAATGGGACCTCTAGGAACTAGACAGGATTAGTCCAGCTTCCGTTTTGCTTCCTGCTCCTGCTCCTGCTTCCCTCTTGGTTGCCAGCAGCCAACTCACCGAGTGGGTCCAATCAGTACCATGCAGCAATGTAGACTCGGTTTAATAAGTTATTTAGGGGATTCCTAGGTATAAGAGAACTTCTAATTCCAGCTCCAGTAACCAGGAAATCTGGTCTTCCTCACCTCCAGCTTCTGAGCTAGCTGTTGGCATGCAGTGCAAATAAGAGCTCTCTCAACTTCAACATAGACTTGAAGATGCCTCAAGGACAAAAGGAGAAACCATTTATTTTTATGTGAGTTTATTTTAAAACATGCCTTAAAAGGCATTAAGATATAAAATGTGAATTTTATATCTTAGGACATGGAACTGTTGGAGCAGGGCCAGAGGAGGCCATGAAGATGCTCAGAGGGCTGCAGCAGCTCTGCTATGAGGACAGGCTGAGAGAGTTGGGGCTCTGCAGCCTGGAGAAGAAAAGGCTTCCAG
>VWZE01001190.1:285163-315756 GCA_013396675.1 Eubucco bourcierii | reverse complement strand
GTTCAAGGCCAGGTTGGAGGAGGCCTTGAGTGACCTGTGCTAGTGGGAGGTGTCCCTGCCTATGTCAGGGGGTTGGAACTAGATGATCCTTGAGGTCCCTTCCAACCTTACCATTCTATGAATTTCTTAGAGTGTCTTTGGTTTTGTTTTTATTTCTCCTCTCACATTTTCCTCATTCTACAAACAGTCTCCCAGCTATTCTAAAGGAAAATTCGATTTATGCAGATATGTTATACTCAAAGACTTCTATAAAGAGTTAAGCTTTATAAAGGAGCAAATCTTGAGCTCTTTTGCTCAAAGCTGCCTTAGATGTATTTTAAAGATCATGGCTGTTGCTGGTTGTGCTAGTGACCAAATTCTAGCCCAGATAAACATGCTCAGTGCTCTGTATGTGATATTTTATTTCGAGCCAAACAGCTGCACTGTTAAAGCTAAAGCTGTAAAGTATTAATAGTTAGGAGCCCCTCAAAATCCTGTAAAATATGGAGTAGGAGTTTCTCTTCCCTTAATGGTGAATTTGAAACTTCCATAATCTCAATATTGTTTAAAAAAAAAAAAAAAAAACCAAACCATCAGAATGCTCACAATGCCATCAGGTATTGGTGTTTAAGCTCTTGGGGCAAACACAGGGTCAGTGAGGCATCAAGGGCTCTGGGTAACATCATGTGGGGTTTTGTGAACCTGTCCCTCTCTGGATTCCTTATCTTTTACTGGTTTGTTCCTACCCAATCTAAATAAGCTCTGTAGGGATCTGGGGCACTTTAAGGTACAAGGTTAAAGCAGAAAATGGCATTGAGACTCCTTCTTCTCCTCTGTCTACTTGAAGCATCATACTGCGATTTCATGGCCCAGAAAAAGGCATTCCTTTATCCATTCCCCTACAATTTCAGGATCCAGACATTCCTTTATCCATTCCCCTACAATTCCAGGATCCAGATATTCCTTTATCCATTTCCCTGCAACTCCAGGATCCAGGCATTCCTTTATCCATTCCCCTGCAACTCCAGGATCCAGACATTCCTTTACCCATTCCCCTGCAGCTCCAGGATCCAGACATTCCTTTACCCATTCCCTTACCCATTCCCCTGCAATTCCAGGATCCAGACATTCCTTTACCCATTCCCCTGCAGCTCCAGGATCCAGACATTCATTTACCCATTCCCCTGCCCTTCCAGGACCCAGACATCAACACAACAAGCCTGCTTTGCATTTCTCTGCAGATAGAGAAGTGCCACCAAGCAGGGGATGGGCCTGACATCAGCTCCTTTACAACCCCACTGCTAGAGAGGTTGCACAGATGCACTTGTACAGCATTACAACCACTGAGCTGAGCAGGTACAAGTAGGGGATCTGGAGGTACAGAAACATAGCCAGGTCCATAAGACAAAAACCAGGATCAGGAAGAACTCCACAGAGCAAGCCAGTAACACTGCCAATACTACACCAGGCCTGGACAATAACAACTTTCCTTATCATTTTGTTCTTCACACATTTCAAATAGCAAAAAATGAATTACACCAACAGCGAATCAGCTGCCATTTATCCCACATACTTTGCAACCCAGACAGTCATTCTGACACATATACCTTTGCTGAGAAGAAAAGCAGAGGGCCTTCCCTGTGGCTTGCATCATTTTTCCTGCTCTTGTTTTATCCTGAGAACCCTGTGATCGAAGAAATTTCCCCAATTCATTTTCTTCCTGAGAAAGAACTAAGAAAAAAAAAAAAAAAAATCAGTGGTCAACAGGTTACTTAATGGGTTCCTAACAGCTTTAACACTGCCCTAAAATCAACTAGATAAAAGTCATTCTACAACCCAGCAGCAGTGAAAAGATAAAGAATTCCATGGAATTCCTGCATTTAGTAAAGATCTGGTTCATTTCAGCTATTTGTTGATATAACATCACAGAATTCAATCAGTGCTGAAAGGCAAGAGGAGAAACCTCTTTTCTTTCTTGAACAGAAGAATGAGGTTGTTTAGATTGCACAAAAAGTCCTGTCTTGATAATAGCATCTTTTAGTCTTGGGGTTTTGGTTTGTTTGGGTTTCATTTGATTTGTGGGGTGGTGTTTTGGGTTTTTTTTTTTCCCCTTAATCTTTCCTCACCAACCTGGACTGCCTCAGGTGATCTTTGGTTTCACTGCAGCACGTTGTGAGTTACACTCTCCAAAGCTTACTCACTTGATTTGCTCTCCTTCTCCATTCCTCATGCTTGACTACAGAAACTAATTTGTCATCTGGAAAAATCTAGGACTTCATTTTAAAGACCATTTATTGTCAAATGACTCTGCAAGATTGTTTTACAACTCTTAAAACCATTTAGGCCCTTCAAATCCTATCCTTTAAATGCCTATTTCAAATATCTGAACTATTTCTGTTTCAAATTACTTTACAACTCTTAACGATTCAAGTGATTCAAATCCTGTTTTTTAAAGTCTCCATTTCAAATATCTGAAGTGCTTCTATTTCAACTGATCTGTTTTCTTTTGAAACAAAAAAAAAAAAAACAGAACTGCTTTTTACAGTGAACTGTTGGCCATTTCCAAACTTGGACCATAAGCTTTCAGGATCTCACATCCTTATAAAAACACTTCATTATGACCTCATCTATTAATTTTCCAAAGTAGCTGTCTTCTGCAGTACCAATTTCTTTCTACTATCAATAGAGATCATGGCTTAATATAAAGAAAGATCTCTTGAAATCCTTTTGTCTTTTTTTGTTTTCCCCCAAGTATTGGCAGTCAGATCCTTTGCAGAGCCATTGCACACTCTGGTAAAATGTGCTACCTGCAGATCTTTGCATCAGATGTGTTACCTACTACTATGGAACACTTCTTGAACTCAATACACCACTATTCTGCATTCTGACTTTACCTCCAGATCCTGAAATGTTATCTCTGATACTCATTGGACCAGCAACATAGAAAACTAAACTTGACTTGACAAAATGTGGATAACTCTCAAGAAAAGAAAGTAAATGGAAAAATGTCTCCAAAGCTGGAATTCTCCCTTCCAGGTCAGAAATCACAGCAGCAGAGAATCAAACAATATTGATTGCTGTGAACTTTTAGAGGCTGTTTAATAAAACCTGCTGCTTGAAACTTCCCACTGGGGTCCCTGTCTCTTGGTAATGACAGCCACTAATTACTGTACACCTGTTACAGCCAAGTCAGTACTATTGCATGAATCCTAGAATGGTTTAGGTTGGAGGTGACCTCAAAGATCATAGAATCATAGAATGGTAAGGTTGGAAAGGACCTCAAGGATCATCTAGTTCCAACCCCCTGCCATAGGCAGGGACACCTCCCATTAGAACAGGTCCAACCTAGCCTTGAACACCTCCAGGGAGGGAGCATCCACAACCTCTCTCCTAACAGTATGTATTATTTCATTATAACACCAGTAATATGCCAAATACTCTCAGAGTCCATTCTAAATCAAAAATTAAACCCATCCAGAACGGAGTTAAGATTTCCAAGACACTTCTGAATTTAAACAAGCCAAGCAGGTAATGGCAACTCCCCCCAGCACCTTATAAACAAGCTTTCTCCCATAACTATTGCTACCTAGCACTGCTTCATATCAGAAATGAAATGAAGAACTAGGAGGCTTTCAAGCAAATAAGCAAGTCTGCCTTCAGCTGTCTTCAAGGAAAGATCTGTTTATTTGGAAGTAGGATGAAACCAGTAGCCCCCCATTTCCATTTTGACTTTTTTACTTGTTGAATGACTCCACAATGCAGACCTCCTTATCACTGTAACTACTTTATTTGATCATACTTACAACAAATCCTTTTCTGATACAGTTCAATTGCTTTCAGCAACTCCATACACGTTCTCTGAATGGAATGGAACAGCTGATATTGAAACAAACAAAAAAAACAAACCACAAACAAAAAAATTAAGTATATGCAAGAAACACTGACTACTAAAACACAAGAAAGAGCTTAATGTTTGGTAGAAACAATTAGGATTACTATTTTCTGGAACAAGGAGTCATCTTTCCAGCTTGAAAGGAGTTTTTCCTTACTAAGGGTGTTTTTCATACAATTAAATTGTCCCCTGAAACTACAGACAGACCAATCCTAACTTACAAAAGGAAAAGAAATGAAAGCATGTTTGGTAACAGATCTATTCTAAACAGTTGGAAGTTAACCACACTACTCTTAATGGGGTTTTGGGGGTTTTTTTTGTTTCCTTCTTTTTTCTACTGATATCTTCAGATATGTATGCATGTAATGTTTGGCTGGACATTAACATGACTATTACACTTGGAAAGTCCATTCTCTTGTCATTTGCTTTGTGTCAAAGCTGTTCAAGCTTTTAAGTTCCTAGAACCTGATTTGATTTTATTTTTTCCAGTGGGAATGTAGACACTGACAATAGGACTGTATTTTTCACAGAAAACAAGATTCCTTCTCTGGTTACTTTCAGAAGCTTCTTTGATTGTGGCAGAACCCACTTATCCCAAATCCTGTTTTAATGAGTTATTATAATGAATTGGAGATGTCAACTTGAGGTTTGCTGCTCTATAGCAGTGATAGGATGAGGTGGAATGGATTTAAGCTTGAGAAGGGCAGGTTTAGACTGGATATTAGGAAGAAATTCTGTACAGTGAGGGTGGTGAGACACTGGAACAAGTTGCCCAGGAAGTTCATGGATGCCCCCTCCCTGGAGGTGGTCAAGGTCATGCTGAATGAGGCCTTGAGCAACCTGGTCTAGTGGAAGGTGTACTTGTCCAGGGCAGTTGGGTTGGAACTGGGTAATCTTCAAAGTCCCTCCCAACCTATACCATTCTATGACTCTTATGAACTGTGCAAAAGCTCCAAATAGCAGAGGGCATTGTGCACCTTGCTCCTTGGCATACTGCATGTTTTTTCTGGCATGTGTGGTATAGCTGTATCAAAAAATCCCATGCAATTTCTATGTGCTATAGCATACTATTAAAAAATACTCTTAAAACTGCTATAAGCAAAGCATAATCCTGATACAAGCACAAAGGATAATCTCCTTTGTGCCAGCAAAAGGAAAACAATCTGACCCCAAAACCTGAAAGTAAAAATGAGAGATTATAGAACTGTTGAAGTTGGAAGAGACCTTTGAGTCTAGAGCCTAGAGCTTGCAATCCTAAGCCACTGCCACTAAACCATGTCCCTCAGCACCACATCCCCACATCTTTTAAGTACCATTAGGGATGGTGACTCCACCACCTCCCTGGGCAGCCTGTTCCAGTGCCTCAGAACCCTTGCTGTGAAGAGATTGTTCCTAATACTCAACCCTGTTCCAATGCTTCAGAACCTTTGTTGTGAAGAGATTGTTCCTAATACTCAACCTGAACCTCCTTTGATACAACTTGAGGCCACTTCCCCTTGTCCTGCCACTTGCTGCATAGATGTTAGGGTCCGAATCAGCTTTGAGGGACACGTGTTGCAAAATACCACCACAGTCCCCGTGCTTTTGTCAAAAAATGGAAAAGGTATTACAAGAAAACAATGATTAAAAAGTATCTTTGTCATTGTATCTGTACACACATTGGAAGGTTGATGGAAATGAAGAGATTTTTTTCAAATGGGCAGAGAACAGACATCACCTAAACATCACCCACCTCTAGTTTTGCATCCAGATCTGCATCTGAGGCCACAACATGTTCATCTTCCTTTTTCCCTGTAACCTTGATAAGGGTTTGTTTTGTTTTCCAATATTTCTGTTGCATTTTATTGACTACAGATTTTTCTTGGCTTTGAGCATATTGGTCATAAAATTCCCTTGGATAATTGCTAGAATATTAAGAAACAGAATGACAGAAAGTTCAAGACATGCTAAATGAACACATTCTCATCAAGAATATTGCATAAGCATATTCTAACCTGTATTTCCTCATGATGCATTAATAACAAAGCAATTAAATCAATACTGCATTTCCCATTCTACTTTGGAATTTGAATGCCTTCAGCACATAGTACTGCCAAATAATCAGCTGCAAAGAATTCTTCCCAGTGCATTATGGAATGAGGAGAGACTGAGGGATTTGGGGCTGTTCAATCTAGAAGGAGAATGCTCTGAGGTGACCTTATTGTGACCTTTCAGTATATTAAGGGGGCTACAAGAAAGCTGGGTAGGGATGTTGATGACAACAGATAAAGCTCTTGAAGTGGAACAACAGATCATACACTTCTTCCTGCTGAGCAGGGCCCTGATAACCTGTCTCTTTCTGTCTAGTCAAGTCATTTGTTTTTTTTTTTTTTTCCTATTCTTTTGCAGTTTCTTCCATTTTTCCACACTTTATTCTTTTCAAACCAAATGTCCACCAGTGACCTCATGCAAACACTTGATGCCAAAACATAATGTGTGGCAGACTCAGGCAGTGAAAAACACGACAAGCACCATTAGCTCTTTAGAATGAGAAAAAAATGATTGAGGTACTTACTACTTGTGGCCTTCCATATTTCTTTTCTTCAGGCTCTTAAATAAAAGAAGAAATGAATCAGTTAATACAAACATCTTTAAACCTTAATGTTTCACAGCAGAGACTAGAAAACCCCTAGCTTTTCACACAGAAAATTACCACGCTGTAGCATGTTTACTATGTCATGACAGAAAACTGTACAGTCTGAGGAACAAAACCTTTCCTCATGTAACACATAATCTTCCCTTAAATCTGACAAACACACTTAAGTGGCGACGCTGTTGTTGCCATTTATTATGTCATAGAATCACAGAACTGTTGAGGTTGGAAGAGTGCTTTGAGAACATCAAACCCAACTGCTTCCCTAGAGCTCACAATCCCACCATTACTGCTAAGCTGCTGCCACTAAACCATGCCCCTCAGCACTACATCCACGTGGCTTTGAAATACTTCCAGGGGTGGTGACTGCACCATCTCTCTGGGCAGCCTGTTCCAACCCCTGAGAACTCTATTCCAATGCCTGACAACCCCTTCTGCACAGATTTTTTTCCTAATATACAGCTTGAAACTCCCCTGTTGCATGTGAGAATCATAGAATCACAGAATCATGTTTAGGTTTAGGTTGGAAGGGACCTCAAAGCTCATCCAGTTCCAACCCTCTGCCACAGGCAGGGACACCTCCCACTTTTGACTATTGACAATAGTCTTGTAATGACGGGACGAGGAGGAATGGGTTTAAACTGGCAGAGGGGAGATTGAAGCTGGATGTTAGGAGGAAGTTCTTTGCAGTGAGGGTGGTGAGACACTGGCACAGGTTGCCCAGGGAGGTTGTGGCTGCTACCTTCCTGGAGCTGTTGAAGGCCAGGTTGGATGAGTCCTTGAGTGACCTGTGCTAGTGGGAGGTGTCCCTGCCCAAGGCAGAGTCTGGAACTGAATAAGCTTTGAGGTCCCTTCCAGCCTAAACCATCCTATCATTCTATGATTCTCTAACCTGAATAAGGGAATGCAAAACAGCCTGAGTGCCTCCTGCAACCATGAAGCAAATGCACTTCCATTTGGAGATGAATGGAGCCAAATCCTAGATTTCTGCTTCCAACTCTGTGCTGCCAGTACTTGTGAAACTTCCTGGCAGAGCTCCGTTGAGATGCTGCAAGATTCTATCAGAGCAGAGAATCTTCCCAAATCAGAATTTTTGTGAAGTGCTCATATGCACTGCAGGAGAGGCCATGAGTAAAATCAAAATTCTATCTTAGAGGTGAATTGAAAGGTAAAGGCCAACAACTAAACACCAAAGGGGAAGAACAAAGAAGCTGCAGAGGTTGGTTGTGTTACAACAGCACTGAGTCAGACAGTACACAGACTGGACAGCATCAGTCGTGGCTTTGCTGTACTTTCTAGAGCTACAAGGCACAGGCAACCTTAGCTCCAGTTTTCTAACAGCTTCCTGCTTGGCTTCACCAGTTTAAGACTGGTCCTCCTTAAGCCAACTGTGGGTGTGTGCAAGTGAGATAAGAATATGAGGTTTAGCTTGTATGCACATCCATGACTCAGTTATTCTGCAGCACACTGGGCTTGACAGGCAGCAAAGACCAGTTTGCCTAGACGGAATAACCTGTAGCAGGTGGAACAAATGGTAACAAACAACACTGGGAACAGGTCTAAGACTCTGTACACATTGTATTCATCCACTTCACTCTCCAGCAGGAGCTCAGGACAGCTGTGTGATCTTCGAGGTCAACTTCCTCCATCCACACAGAACCACAGAATCATTTAGGTTGGAAAAAGTCTTTAAGATTGTCAAGTCCAAAAATGCCAAGTCCACCTACTTTTGTTTAATACAGAAGACTTTATTGTTTAAGACTTCACACAACGATGTAGATGTACTTTACAACAGTGTAAATGAACAGGAGAGCAACACTGCACCATGCCCACGCAGAGACACACACAAAAAGTACAGCACATTTTCTAGCTACAATAATTTCAGCTTTTACTCTTGTCATGTTCATCCACAGCTGAGTTTTTAAAATATTAAGTTTTCATTCATCAGATAGTGCTGCATGTAAAACATAAATTGTCCCTGCAGCCACTTAAGAGGGCCACAATTTAATTATATTTATTTTTTTATTAATAATCTCTAACTTCATGTGTTGCTACTGGGAGTCCAAGAACCAGAGATAGTTAAGACACTTGTTGAACTGTAACAAAAGACATTATTAAAAGCAGCAGGGATAGCTGAAAGCAGTGAGATCCTTTTAAAGAAATCCTCAAGTCATAAATCTAAGCCACTAAAAATGAGAGATGTTAATAACAGAGGACAGGAAACAGCCCAGGGAAGTATCCAGGAACTAGAAAATACTTCATAACCATTTAACAAAGAATCCCTACAGTCGTGAAGCTCTGGCCTTGAGGCTGAAGGGGGAGTCTAAAGGATAAGCACATAACCTTTGACAACTTTAGGTTCTGAACTCTATTATCCTTTTGAAGAACAAGGAATGTCCTGAACAGCTGTAACAAGAGACTCACTCTTTGCAACTGCAATGCAAACATGTGACACCAGCTAGAGTTCACCAATACCTTCCCCAAAAACTGAAGTCAAAAGTAACCTACCTTATCAGCCAGTTTTACACATAAAACACAAGCTTAATTTGCCACAAGCAGTTAGAACCATAGAACAACTGCTGAGCTTGGAATACACCTCCCAGACCATCAAGTCCAGTGGCTCAATTCCACCACTACTGCTAAGTTACTACCATTAAGCCATGTCCCTGAGCGCCACATCTATGTGTCCTTTAAATAATTACAGGGATGGTGACTTCACCATTCCCCTGGGCAGCTTGTCCCAATGCCTGAGAACTCCTTCTGTCAAGAATTTCTTTCTGTATCTAACCTGCCACAACTTGAGGTTGTTTCCTCTTGTCCTGTCACTTGCCTCATGTGAGAAGAGACTAACTCCTACCTCACTCCAAGCCCATCTAAGGTAGTTGGAGAGGGTGAAGATGTCTCCCCTCAGCCTTCTCTTCTCCAGACTAAACAATCCCAATTCCCTCAACCATTTCTCATAAGACTTGTGTTTGAGGCCCTTCACCAACTCTCCTAAGTGACTGAGTTTTCTTTTTACTTCCCAGTGTATTAAAACTGAAAAAGAAAAGTTTCAATTTAAAAAAAAAAAAAAAGGCATTCAGCACCCCAGAAAGCATCTGGATTGGAAAGTTTCCATTATCTCTGATGATAAAGAGTTAGGCAGCATTTGCCATCTCCATGACAGCTGGCCTTTATCTTGGCAAACAAAAGGTAGGCACACTCTAGATGTAAGGAGGAGGGGAAGCAAACAGAGGCTCTCTCTAGCTAGGGAACGCAGCATTACATTGCAGCAGCTTTTCACAAGCCCACATTTATTGCTGCACAGTGCTGGATCTGAGGTTTCCTGACATTCAGCCTCAGTAATTTTGCAAGTGCTTCCCAGTGGCTTGAGACAGACAGATGCTACCTTGGTTTCACCATTAAACCTGAGCTGGCCCTTTCACAAGTGCCCACAGTGCTGAAATATCCCTCCTCATAAGAACTGACTGGGTTCACAAGCCAGCAGGTCCCAGCAGACCCTCCAAGGAACCATGACCTTAGGACAAGGGGTATTGGCTATAAACTACAGCACAGGAAGTTCCACCTCAACATGAGGAAGAAATTCTTTGCTGTAAGGGTCACAAAGCCCTGGAACAGGCTGCCCAGAGAGGTTGTGGAGTCTCCTTCTCTGGAGGCTTTCAAGCCCTATCTGGATGCATTCCTGTGCAACATGTGCTAGATTCTCTGCTCCTCCTTTGGCGTCGGGTTTGGACTTGCTGATCCATGGAAGTCCCTTCCAACCGCTAACATCCTGTGGTCCTGTGACCAACATATTTCAGTGTCATGTCCCCCAAAGCTTCCTGTTTGCAGACTGACATCAGGGAGAAGTGACACAGCCTATTCAGGCTTCTCAGAAGCAAGAGATGAGCTGATATCCTTGCAAAACCATTACAAATGCTGATCTACAGATCAAATTTAACATCCAAAGATGACCCAGCATAGTCAGGTAGGCAGGCAGTGGACCAAACAATGCTTTCTTTTGAGATGCATGCAGAAATGACAAAAGGGAACCAAATGAGAGGCAGAGCAGGACTCAGAGACCCTTATTTGGAATTAATGAGTTCATCGAAACAGACACAGAATAATCTGCACTTCCTTGACAGCACTGTCCCCTCAGTTTATTGCCCTTTCAAAGCAGCTGCTATGTTCTGTGGTTCTTCAAATTCAGACTCCATGCACCCTAAAAATCCTGCATCTTGTAACTTCAAATATGGCAGAAGCATGCATTGTAGTTTTACTAAAATTAGCACTCTTCCAAGCAACTTACAATGTCATGATAGCAGAGTGGTACTAGGTAACAAAAAGAAGAATGTTAAACAGTTTATACCTGTAAAAGTTAAGAATGACTCTTTCATTTATGCAAAATACTCTGAAGGGAAGAAAATGTGCTTAGGTGAGGGAGTCAGTGCCATCTGCGCCTCCAGAAGCTCTTGGCTGACAAATACCTCCTTCACTCTGCTCCCTGGAAGCTGTGATCAAACTGATTTGAGTAAAAGGGCCTCCAAACCAAGAGGGAGTCTCACTGTAAGATGAAGATTAGAAAGGGCATCATTATATCTTCTCTTGTATGTCTATAAGCACACAGACCAAGACAGGCTACAAGAGTTGGGGCTCTGCAGCCTGGAGAAGAGAAGGCTTCCAAGAGACCTTAGAGTAACCTTCCAGTATCTGAAGGGGGCCTACAGGAAGGCTGGGGAGGGACTATTGACAAGGTCTTGCAATGTCAGGACAAGGGGCAATGGGTTTGAACTGGCAGAGGGGAGATTGAAACTGGATGTTAGGAGGAAGTTCTTGAGAGTGAGGGTGGTGAGACACTGGTACAGGTTGCCCAGGGAGGTTGCGGCTGCTCCCTCCCTGGAGGTGTTCAAGGACAGGTTGGAGGAGGCCTTGAGTGAGCTGTACTAGTGGGAGGTGTCCCTGCCTATGGCAGGGGGTTGGAACTGGATGATCCTTGAGGTCCCTTCCAACCTTACCATTCTATGATTCTATGTTTCACTTTCCTTTCCTAAGTACGATGGAATAGAGCAGCCTATTATCTGAATTATTCATATGGCCAGCCCAGGAAGAGTGAAAACTGAAGTTTGTGCCTATGTAAGCATTCAGCATCAAGATTACACAGATCTACAAGTATTCCTGTTCTTAACCACCTGAGAAGCTGCTACTGTAATTCAGCTAAAATGAGTCTACAGTTTAAGTAATATCGATATGACAGATGAGAAGATTTGATTTTTCCTCTAAAGCTCTCAAGATTCATCACTAATATTCTAATCCTGCAGAATCACCCATGCTTAGCTTTAAATCCAGGCATATTTTCATTCTGTTAAGACTATTCCCTGATGCACTTGTTTACTAATCCAGAAGTTTGCAGAATTGGTCAGCAAACCCAGCATTAGTGGTTCCTTCCATCTGCTACAACTTTTTGTCTATTCCTTTGTCTCTGACAGATCCACAACATTGCTACATATCTTGGGAAGCCTCTGTCTTACAGCTTATCCACAGCTTCTCAGGAGAAATATTGCAATCTTATAAAGGAATGGTTTCAACAGAATTTCTCTTGCAGTCTATTTCAGGAGCTGACATCTAGAAAGCAGTTCCATATGTTCATCAAAAAAAAAGCACTGGGTGAAACAGCATCTGTCACAGAGAGAGATTCCTGCTATATTCATACACCTGGGAGATGCTGAGAGGAAAAGAAATTCATGCTGTTAGACCACAGTTATCTAACTGGGGTGCCTAAATTATCATACAAGCCTCTCAATATTAAGTGCCTGTACAGATAGTGAATAGAACCTCTAAAAATCAACTCTGAGCACCTGAAGCAGAGCCTCCCCACTGCCCTCTGAGCATGCAGTAATGATGGGTTCTGCATGAAACACATGAATCATACAGCTAAATAATGCAGTAAGAACACTTCTCCACTCCTCTTAGAGTGGAGACTTCATGGTGGTCTGTTGAATTACTGGGAAAAAAAGAAAAGATCCAGCAGCATGCAGAATAGTGCACTGTGCTTGGGATACACCCACAGCACACAAGCCCACTGGAACCAAATTTTCCTTTTACTGCAGATACTTCTGGAACTAACATTTCTATACACAATTTTCTTCTATTTCTTTCTCCTCCCTACTGAGCCTTATGAGACACTTAAAGTTCACTTGTTTTGTTCTGTTTGTCTTAATCTCTCAAAGGATAAAAATGAAAATAAATAATAGAAAAAAAACCCAAACCAAACAAACAAAAAAAACCCAAACCAAAATTGAACATGCAGGAAAAAAAACCCCAACCACGTATTCAAAACCACAAAAAGTATCAGCTAAATCTGAATCTGTCCACAGGATGGCATGAAGATGTTCAGAGGGCTGGAGCAACTCTGCTATGAGGACAGGCTGAGAGAGTTGGGGCTTTGCAGACTGGAGAAGAGAAGGCTTCCAGGAGACCTGATAGTAGCCTTCCAGTATCTGAAGGGGGTCTACAGGAAGGCTGGGGAGGGACTATTAACAAGGTCTTGCAATGACAGGTTGAAGGATAATGGGTTTGAACTGGCAGAGGGGAGGTTTAGACTGGATGTTAGGAGGAAGTTCTTTGCAGTGAGGGTGGTGAGACACTGGCACAGGTTGCCCAGGGAGGTTGTGGCTGCTCCCTGCCTGGAGGTGTTCAAGGCCAGGTTGGACGAGGCCTTGAGTGACCTGCTAGTGGGAGGTGTCCCTGCCTATAGCAGGGGGTTGGAACTAGATGAGCTCTGAGGTCCCTTCCAACCTTACCATTCTATGATTCTATGAATCTGTTTTCCAAGGAGGCAGTTTGAGCCAACCTAACACACCCTTTCCTCCCCCCCTTACTACTAACATTAAGGACATAATGACCTGTCTTTCACTGAATTTCACACTGCCTTACTCTCTATGAAGGGTAGATGACCAAAAGGCACAGCACAGAGTACTGCTAAGAATCATTTTATTCCAAAAATAGTTATCATGCTTCTAATATTTCAGAATACACAACTAACACAGCAAATTATTCTGCTTCATTTCCCTGGTGTAGTCTAAACAGAGATGGATGTCCAGGGTCCTGTTTCTTATGCTATCATTTAGTCTTTTATATTCCCAACTCTGATACACACAAGATTAATAGAAAACAGTGGCAGATAAACAAAGCAAATTTGCACATTGCAAATTTATTGTTTGTACCTAGAACTTAAGAGTATCAATCCATCTGAATTGCAGTGGCTTTCAGTATGTGAGCAGATAGAGCTAAGTTATAGTCAACCTGAAAACAGTGGAAATTTGGCACTGTTACCTTGGTTTTTAAAACCTGGTTTGCTCCCTTGAAGTCTCAAGTCAGCTGTTAATATTCCTCTTTGCAAAACACTTTTGTGTCTCTTTGGTCTCATATACCTGTTACATATGCTGTGAGAGTGGGGTCTTTTCAGCCTGGAGAGGAGACGGCTTCAGTGAGACCTCAGAGCATCCTTCCAGTACCTGAAGGGGCCCCATAAGAAAGCTGGGAAGCTACCCTACTTGCTGACAAGCAACACTCAAATTTCTGTCTCCCTCCCCACTTTTCATCCATGCAGAAGCCCAGAAGCAATGCTGTTATACCTGAGGGGAAGCAATGGGAGGGAAGGAGGGGTAATAATTTTCTCTAGATCCCCTCAGGAGATCATTTCACATCCATGCATTAAAGATTTTATTAACAGAACAGTTTTAGCATGCACAACAACAACAGTGCCAAGGTGATCTGTCACCACCCTTTGAGTAAACACCACAATCCACGCAGGCTGCATGCTTTCAACAGATACGTAGTCACGGAATCATAGAATGGTCCTGACTGGAAGGGATCTCCAAAGGTCATCCAGTCCAACCTCCCCTTGCAGTCAGCAGGAACATCCTCAGCTAGATCAGGTTGCCCAGAGCCCTGTCGAGCCTCACCTTGAATACCTCCAGGCATGGGGCTTCAACCATCTTCCCTGGGCAACCTGTTCCAGTGTTCCAGCACTCTCAGTAAAGAACTTGTTCCTACCATCCAATCTAAATCTCTTCTCTAATTTGAAGCCATTGTCTCTCATCCTGTCACTGCAGGCCTTTGTAAACAGTCTCTCTCCATCCTTCTTTAAGCCCCCTTCAGGTACTGGAAGGCTGCTATTAGGTCTCCCCGAAGGCTCCTCTTCTCTAGACCGAACAGCTCCAGCCCCCTCAGCCTGTCTTTGTAGCAGACGTGCTCCAATCCCTTGATCCCTTGTAGTCCTCCTCTGGACCCTCTCTATCAGGTCCATGTCTATATTGAGAGCTCCAAACTTGGACACAGTACTTCAGGTGAGGTCTCACCAGAGCGCAGTGGTAGAATCACCTCTCTGGATCTGCTGGCAATGCAGATGTGATTGACCTTCTGAGTCCACTCAGGTTTTACATTACTGTCCTCAGATCCTGGCCCATCAGCAGACTATTCCCAGAGCAGCAGTGAGCTCTATGAAGCTACTTGCAAGATAGACCTGAGCAGTGTATCAGTGACTCAGAACAGGCAGTTCCCCAGGCTGACGTAAGCAGCTGCATAAAGGGTCAGAACGGCCCTTGGTTTGCCGCGGCTAACAATAGCCACAGGAAAAGCTACCCTGGGACTATTGTTACTAGCAATACCTAAAAGGTCAAATGTTTCTCCTGTTCTGACTGCTTGCTGCTTTGTTTAACATTCTTCACTCTCCAGGCTTTTGTAGTTTTAATGCTTCTCTATCACCTGGCATGGGTTTTGTCTTCAGAGTAATTTTGCAGTTAAGAAGTGGTAAAGCATCTTGAAAAATCGACTACTTCAGAGCAACACTGTTGAAGGGGATCCTGGAAAAAGTATTTAGAGTCTTGGAGGACATTTCTTGACTTCTAGTTTAACTGAGCTATCAGCACATTTTTTTTTTTCCTCCCAACTTGTACCAACAGCTTTCAATACTATTACTTATTTATTTCAGAAAATCTTACTTGGGAATTAATCAGAACAATTCAGTGGCCCTAACAGAGAAAAAGAGGCAAGATGAGTGGGCTTAAAACTCTTTTAAGGGACAAAAATCCAATCCTGTAGTAGGGGTCAGCAGGAATTTTACTTTGCACTGTACAATTTCCTCCACACGTCGGTAACAATGCTGTGAAAGAAAAATGTCCAAGAAACCTTCCCCTTTCCATACAGTCATAACTGGCCTTCCTGAACCTGCAGATCTTCAGTGATGTGCATACTGAAATCTCCCACAAACACTATGGAAGAAATTGCCACTATCTTTCTCAGTAAAGGTGGAGAATTCAAATTAGTGGCATCTAGCTCTTGACCTTTATGGGAATGACAACGTTCCACAGAATCACAGAATGTTAGAGATTGGAAGGGACCTCCAGAGATCATCAAGTCAAATGCCCCTGACAAAATCAGTATCACCAATGGTAGTTTGCACAGGAATACATCCAGGGAGGTCTTGAAAGTCTCCAGAGAAGGAGTCTCCACAACCTCTCTGGGTAGCCTGTTCCAGGGCTCTGTCATCCTCACCACAGAGAAGTTTTTCCTTGTGTTGAGATGAAACCTACATTCAAATTTGTGTCCATTGCTCCTTGTCTTATTGCTGCTGACCACCAAAAAGAGCTTGGCCCCAGCCACTTGACACCTGCCCCTCAGATATTGATAGACATTGATCAGATCTCCTCTCAGTCTTCTCCAGACTAAACAGCCCCAGGGCTCTCAGTCTCTCTTCATAGGGGAGGTGCTCAAGTGCCCAAATCATCCTTTTGGCTCTCTGTTGGACTCTCTCTAGCTGATCCCTGTCTCTCTTAAATTGTGTAGCTCAAAACTGGACACAATACTCCAGGTGTCGTCTCACCAGAGCAGAGTAGAGGGGAAGAAGAACCTCCCCAGACCTGCTGGACGCACTTCTTGATGCACCCCAGGATATCATTTGCCTTCTTGGCCACAAGGGTACATTACTGGCCCATGGAGAACTTGCTGTCCACTAAGACTCCAAGGTCTCTTTCACTCATGAAGTACTGGCAATAAAGAACCTTTGGAGGAACAAGGTTTGGTGGCACTTAACTGCCACATCATGCTCCTGCAGAGATGCCATGGGAAAAACCTGACCGGTTATACCAGTTATGGCAGTGTAGTAGACAAAAGATCTCTGTGGCTTTATGCTAAATTCCTTCTTCAGTGGTATTAATAAGAATCTTCAATGATTAAGTTATTCAGTTTAAACCAACAGGCAACTCTTTTCCAACAGCAATATAAAAGTGATTAACAAATTGCTAATGCCAGTATAAGCTGTTCCTGGGCTTCATGCTAAGTACCGCTAAGAACTACAACTTCTAGATCAGTGCCAGGCAGATAGCTCTGAGAAGCAGTACTTCCACTTACTCCTTGGGAACCCTTTGACAGACAAAGTGGAAAAAAAAGTGGATTTCCAGAAAAATCAGATCAAATACCATAACCAAATGCAGCCTGCACTGTGGCCTCAAAAACCTAGCTTAGCAGTTTCTCTACCAGTACTTTGAAAAAGTGAACAAATGGGTTGGGTTTGGTTTTTTTCCCTTGTAACAAGAGTTTTGGGCTTCCCAGTTTAGGAGGGACAGGGATCTGCTGGAGAAGGTCCAGGGGAGGGATATGAGGATGATGAGGGGACTGGAGCACTGCCTGATGAGGAGAGGCTGAGGGACCTGGGGCTGTTTAGTCTGTAGAAGAGAAGACTGAGAGGGGATTTAATCAATATTTATAAATATCTGAGAGCTGTGGGTCAGGAGCAGGGGGACAGGCTCTGCTCACTTGCTCCCTGGGATAGAACAAGGAGCAATGGATGGAAGTTGAAACACAGGAGGTTCCACCTCAACCCAAGGGGGAACTTCTTTACTGGAAGGGTCCCAGAGCACTGGAACAGGCTGCCCAGAGAGGTTATGGAGTCTCCTTCTCTGGAGACTTTCACAGCCTGTCTGAATGTGTTCCTGTGTGACCTGAGCTAGATTGTCTGGTCCTGCTCTGGCAGTGGAGTTGGACTCGATGCTCTCTTTGGCTCCTTTCCAACCCCTGACATCCTGTGAGCCTGTGATCCTGTGAACAGCCTTGCCTGCCCAAACAGCAGAACAATTAATTCCCAAGAAGCTTGCTGCGGAAAAACAGCCACAGCTCCACAGCTGCTTTCTGAGACCCATATTAAATAAAATCCATCCAGAAACTGAATGAAACATGGGGGATTGGGGGAGTCCTCAATGAACAGGTGTTTCCTGGAAATGAAACTCTTTAAACCAAAGCTTGCAGGCAGGTGTAAAATACTACAACCAACCAAAGACGAAGAACAACTCCAAGCTTCCAAGACATCTACACAATGTAACTTGAGGGTAGATGATTAAGGGACACAGCCCTGAGATTACCCAATTCAGTTCCACAATTACACTAAGAACCTGAATTAGAACTGAGAACCTGAATTTCCACTTTGAGAGGGTCCAAGCAGGACCTTGAGGCTATCAGCACAGGACCTTGAGGCTATCAGCACTAGGGAAAGCTACACGGAATAAGATTGCTTACATTTGGTGCTGAACATACACACAACGATAGTGATGAGAAACACAGCACAGTGCCCTTCACCCTTTCTCTTCACTGAAAACTGACCCGATGTTTCCATTAATTTTCAAGCAATTTTCTATTTTCCTCTTTCTTCTAGGCGACCAGAATAGACACAAAACATTCATATGCCAGGTGGATGGATGCAGAACAAATCTGATTACCACCATCACCATTCCACAAAAAACACCCCACAAACAAACAAAAAAAGAGCCAAGCTTTAAATCAGAAGTTTTGGGAATTTTTTTTTTTTTTCCTTTTAAATACGAATTTCACCAGCTGTCACGCCTGGTTGCGTGGTTTGCTAGCGCAGGAGGCCCTGCCACCCATCCAACCCCTGCCAGCTCTCAGGTGCCAAGCCGTCCGCTGCCGGACAAGCCGCTCCGCAGCCCGGAGCCTGGCGGCCGAGGCGGAAACCGCCGGGCAGAAGCGGCGTTTCCCCCCTGCCTCCCCGCTTCCAGTGGGCACAGCGCCATAGAGGATGTACGGGAGGACGCCAGGCAGAAACGGATAAATGTAATAATCATGGCGAGATAAGCGCACGGCGGCAGGAGGGTTGGAACGAAGCAAAAGGAGGGGCAGATGCCATCTTGAGCCTTGTACATTTCACCCCTGCTGAAACTGACAGGTCCGCTCCGGGCTGCGCTCGCTGCCGAAGCCTGCCAGGCACCAGCTCCCCAGGCCCGGCCGCGCCTCCTCCTTCCCCCTCCAGCGGCGGACGGGCAGCCCGCGGTGGAGGCGGCGCCCACCCAGCGCCGCCCGACTCCGGTCCCAGCAACTGCTGGCCGATCCCGTTTTCTCCGCCGGGATCCGACACCGATTCCCAGCCTGTCCCTCCACTTCCCGCACTCACCTTGTCCGCGCAGGAGGAGGAGGGGAGGGCCGAGCCGGAGGCGCTGCCGCCACCCCTCCAGGTGTTCCAGCGCCACCAGCGTCACAGTGGCGAACGGAGCCGCCTCTGCCGACGCGGGCGGGCCCCGCAGCGGGGCGGGGTCGCCGCCGCCACCGCCCGCCCAGCCACCGGGACGGGAGAGCGGCGGTTGCCGGGTCAGCGGCGCTCGGGACCGGCAGTTCGCTGCCCGTCGGCTCGGCCGCGTTTGCTCGCTCTTCCCCGGCTGCGCTGCGAGGGAAGGCCTCAAGGGGCTGCGGCGAGAGTCCCCCTGGTTTGGGGCCCTTCTGGGGCTCCTGGCACTGCCTCAATCGAAACCTCCGAGCCCCAGACTGCCTGGGGCCGCAGGTGTCCGCCGGGGAGCACCACCGAAGTACGAAAATGTTTGGGCTGCCGTAAATAGTCCATCAAGGCACTGGAAACACAAAATCATAGAATCGTTTTGGTGGAAACGGCCTTTAAGATCGTTGAGTCAAACCATTCTGTAACTGTACAAGTCTGGTGCTAAACCACGTCCCTTGGCACCACATATCTGACGCTCTTAAGTCCATGCAGGGATGGGGATTCAACCACCTCCCTGAGCAGCCTATTCCCTAACCTCCAACCTAAACCTCCCCCGTACAACTTAAGGCCATTTCCTCTTGCACTGTCACTTTCTACTTGGGAGAAGAGACCAACATCCACCTCACTGCAGTTTCCTTCCACGTGCTCACAGGGAGCAAGGTCTCTGTTCAGCCTCAGAATCACAATCATAGAATCATAGCATCACAGAATGCCAGGGGCTGGAAGGCACCTCGACAGATCATCTAGTCCTCCCTTTCTCCAGGCAGAATAACCCCAGCTCCCTCAGCTGCTCCTCACAGGACCTGTTCTCCAGATCTTTCACCAACTTCTTTGCCCTTCTCTGGACATGCTTCAGCAATTCAATGTCCTTGTAGTGACTGCCCCAAAACTGAAGCTGGTACTCAAGGTATGGCCTCACCAGAACTGAGTCCAGGGGGACAATGACTTCCCTAGTGCTGGTGGGCATACTCTTCACAATACAGACCAAGATGCCACTGGTCTTGGCCAGCTGAGCACATATGACTCATGTTCGTTTGACAGATGACCAGCAGCCTAGAATGGTAAGAAATATGGAATTGCTCTCCAGAACTGCAGAAACCCTAACAGAATAGTCTTTGTGCTTTAACACAGCAACAGCCAGCAAAAAACCCCCATGGAGACAGATCTCTTAATGGTGTCCTCAGTCTTGCAGAGAAAGGTGTAACACACTTCAGCAGCTGGAAGTTTGGCCTAGAGAAAACTTGATGTTAGATATCTTGTTTGCTTCTAGATGCTGTACTGCAGGCATTATTATAGTGTGTTGGTCATGTAGAGCTCTTTTTGAGGCAAACAGAGAGAAAAGATACATTTTCACGTGTGGTTTCACTGATTTTAGTTGCATGTGAGATGAGTCATAGAATCACAGAATCACAGAATGTCAGGGGCTGGAAAGGACCTCAGAAACTCATCCAGTCCAACCTTCCTGCCACAGCAGGATCACCTAGAGCAGATCATACAGGAACACATCCAGGCAGGTCTTGAATATCTCCAGAGAGGGAGACTCCACAACCCCCCTGGGCAGCCTCTTCCAGTGTTCTGTCACCCTCACAGGGAAAAAATTCCTCCTTATGTTTAAATGAAACTTCCTGTGCCTCAACTTCCACCCATTCCCCTTGTCCTGGCATTGGGTATCACCCAGCAGAGCCTGGCTCCAGGCTCCTGGCACTCACCCTTTACATATTTATAAACATTGATGTTTATAAATCCTTTGGATATCAGCTTTCTTGACTATGAAAGAGATGTAATTACTTGCATTAGAGGTATCTCCTGATTAGTCAAATTAATTCCAGATATTACTTGTTTTTGAAAGGAAGAAATGTACATGAAATTACTTCTGACATTTCCAAAGGGAAGCAGTGCTAGTAAGTGGAAGAAGGTGGGTAAGGATCTGGGATCTCTTCAGCCAAGTCTGGCATTGGGTTTTTGGTAGTTTCTTCATATCTGAATCTGAAGAACTCATTATGTCTTTTAATAGGCTTTTTAGGTGCATATCTCCTATGCTGAAAAAAGAGAAAACCTCACAGCGTGTGAAAGAGGTCCTTTACCCACTGCAGGAGCAGAACTAAGTCACAGGGGGAGATTCTATTCAGTAAGCTCAAAAGTATCATTTTTCTTAGTTGTACTTAAGGTAGGAGAACAAGCAATCCTGAATAATAACATACTTTTGTAATCATGGAGCTGTTTTAATGCCATTATGTATGTATGTAAATATACCTGGACTCAGGGCCTTAGGCTAGTTCATTTCTAGTTTACATGAGGCAAACATTTGCAAGTTGCAGACAGTTTCTGGCATTGCCCAGCTTAACGTCTGAAAATGTTAGCTGAGTTTACTATATAACCTCCAAAAAAAAAAAAAAAGTGAGTTTTAAACCTTTATTCCTCACTATAGTGCAGGCATTCCTTAATCTCTTACCGTGTTTCATATAGTTTATCACCAGCCATGCATGTTATAAATATAAGCAAGTGCCATCTGCCTGTTCTAGCACCTCTCTTATCTCCCATGGAGATATTTTCAGTGCAGCAGAAATACAGAAATGTAACTGCAGAAAACAGTTTGTGCAAGTGGTGCATGAAATAAGGTGTGCTTACTACTTTTCACCAGCTTACTTTGTGGCTGGATGCATGGAACACCCTGAAGCACCGTGCCACATTCATTCTATTACTAATAATTTTGTCCTCATTTGCCCACCAATTACTCTTAAGTTGCTTAAATCAACTCAGCAATCGATCCACTGGCTTTAAAAAGTCCATTTGGGGCTTTTTTATAGCACTCCACATCCTCTTGCAAACTGAGGTTGTTTGGGTGACATCATCAAAATTGCAGTAGGATTAAGGTAAAGATAATGTGCAGCTGTGCTGGTTTGAGGCTAATTGGAATATTTTAATAGAGAAAATGACACTATAGGCTGTGAAAGGAGAACATCATGATATCTGCTTCACTCATATGCTTGCTGAAAAATTGTTTGGGAACAATAACCAGAACATTAGATAAGGTCAGTCTCTGTCTGTCTCTTGCTGGAACAGCAGCTGCTGGGGCGATCTAGCAGCTTCTGGCTCTGACTCTCTGCCAGTTAATCCTCACTAACCACTTTTCTTCTAACTCCCCTGGCCGATCTTCCTAATTCACTTTGCACATAAGGCAAAACTTGGGGTAAGGTACAGGGGTGGGGAGAAGGTGGAAGGGTGGTTGGGAGCCCCTCCTGGGGTCTCTGATTTCTGGGAGGGGAGTTGTGTTGCTGTATTACCTTTAACTTGAATATTTCTGTGACTATTCCTGTCTATAGTGTATCTCTCTGCTTGTACATTGTGCTGAGCTGTAAATAGAGCTTCAGTCCTTAACTTCCAGCTGACTGAGTTCTAGTCTGGGTCATTTTACAAAGTGTGGGGGTGGTGGGGAACTCCCAAACCTTCACAGCAGCCCACTGAGGTACAAAACTATCAACCACACCACAGCTGGAAATGCCACATATTATGGTAGAGAACTGATTTTTCCAAGCTCTGCATTACATGAACCTAGGGCTTTTGAAAGAGTGAGATAGCCATAAATATTAGCCCTCTTCTTGTAAGGTCTTTCCTGCAGCTGAACCTTGTGTTACACTTTGTGCCAGCTGCATTTAGCTTGTAAAAGGGCAAGTAAAGACTGCAATGACAGTAAGGATTGGAATCGTGTGTTGATTCAGTGAGACTCACCTTCCAGTCATGTTTACTCTGTCACATTGCTACTATAGCATACTACAGGGTATGCTTCTCTTCTCTATACATAATATAGCTATATAATATATTATAGCTATATAACTACTCCCTCCCTGGAGGTGTTCAAGGCCAGATTGGATGAGGCCTTGAGTAACCTGTACTAGTGGGAGTTGTCCCTGCCTGTGGCAGGGGGTTGGAACTAGATGATCCTTGAGGTCCCTTCCAACCTTACCATTCTATGATTCTATAATATAAATCTTAACAAATCTGTGTGGGCTTGGTTTTTTTTGGTTTTTTTTTTTTTTTTTTTTCCCCCTCCAAAGTTCACAGAATTACAGAATGTCAGGGGCTGGACTTTGAAAGATCATCAAGTCCAACCCCAAAGCTGTTCTATTTCTTTAAGTAGTAAGACAGAAATACAAAGGAGAAAATGCAAAAGTATCAGAAGTGGGAGAGAGTGAAGTAGAAATTGAAGTATTTTGAAAGCCTGGGCACAGTGACTTGTTGGACACTGAAAGTAATAGGAATGATATTTTTTACTCTTTTATACATCATTTCCTCAACATTTCTTAAGCTTTACATGTGCTGTCATTCTGTCCCCAGTTCAGATGTGTCTGTCTGAGACATTTGCATAGTATCAGATATCTCAGAAACAGCACTGAAGGCTTCTCATCTTCCCTGGTCTGTAACATTAGTAATTGAAGGCACTAAGATGTTTTTTTTATTTGCCCCATAGCATGTTGCCTGCCCTCTTTCTCATCCATGTAAGGAACTGCAAACATTCCAGGTTATCTTTCATGGACACAGGTACTGCCTGTCTGAGTTTCTTCCAACAGAGAGCTATGAGAGGATGACTGTAGGACTTGAACATCTCTCCTGTGAAGACAGACTGAGAGACCTGGGGCTGTTTGGTCTTGAGAGAAGGCTGAGAGGGGGTCTTACCAACATCTGGAAATAACTGATGTGTGGGTGTCTCTTTTCAGTGGGACCCATTAATAGGGCAAGGAACAACAGATACAAGTTAGAACACAGGAGATTCCACCTCAACACGAAGAGACACTGTGATAGTTTGGGAGTTACCTGCCACCCCACACTTTGTAAAATGACCCAGACTAGACTCAACCAGCTGGAAGTTAAGGACTGAAGCTCTATTTACAGCTCAGCACAATGTACAAGCAGAGATATACACAATAGACAGGAATAGTTACAGAAATATTCAAGTTAAAGGTAATACAGCAACACAACTCCCCTCCCAGAAATCAGAGCCCCCAGGAGGGACTCCCAACCACCCNCTTTTCACAGCCTATAATCTAGTTTTTTTCATCAAAATCTTCCAATTAGCCTCAAACCAGCACTGACATTTCTTTATGGTGAGGGTGATGGAGCACTGGAACAGGCTTCACAGTGAGGTTGTGGAGTCTCCTCTGGAGTCTTTCAAACCCTGCCTGATTGTGTTCCTATGTGGCCTCCTCTAGGTGATGCTGCTTTGCTTTCTGGGAGGAGTTTATATCAGCAGAACAGAACAGCTTTGTGTGATGGTAATATGCACTGAATGACAATTTTTCTACAAAGTACAATTCTTTACCAAAGAAGAAGACAGTATTACAGGCTGAAGCTCATGGCTGTTGCCATGTTCTCTTTGATGCATTTGGGAGAGTAGTTGCATCTAACAAAGAAAATCCTGATGCAATTACATCGTTAAAATCTTCTTGCCCATTAGGAATATGACTCACCTACTTTGTAAAGCCCTCCTGGAGATGTTTCATATGTTAAGAGGATGAAAGTCTATCAAAAAAAGGTCTTAACAGCTGTTGTGTTGTGAACTGTAGATTCTCAGACGTGTGAGAATAATTCTACTACATCCATGAGGTCTAGAAAGGTTCTTTCCCCCCTCTAGTCTGCAATAGTGAGGCCAAACCTGGAGTTTTGGGCTCCACAATTCAAAAGAAACAGGGACCTGGTGGAGAGAGTCCAATAGAGAGCCACAAGGATGACTGGGGGATTTGAGCATCTCCCCTATAAAGAGAGACTGAGAGACCTGGGGCTGTTTAGTCTGGAGAAGGAGAGACTGAGAAGGGATCTGATCCATTGATCAGTCTGGGGGATGGGGCCAAGCTCTTTTCAGTGGTGCTGAGTAATAAGACAAGGAACAATGGATAGAAACTGGAACAGTGAAGGTTTCACCTCAACACGAGGAGAAACTTCTTTACAGTGAGGGTGACAGAGCCCTGAAACAGGCTGCCCAGAGGGGTTATGGAGTCTCCTTCTCTGAAGAGTTTTGAAACCCACCTGGGATGCATTCCCATGTGAACTACCCTAGGGGATCCTGCTTTTTGCAGGGGGGTTGGACTCGATGATCTCTGGAGGTCCCTTCCAACCTCTAACATTCTGTGATTCCTTGAAATAAATCTTGTAGCACCTTACCTTTGCAGACAACTACAGAGCTCAGTTTACTTTCAACAACTCATGTATCATATAAATGTTTTTTTTTTTTTTTTCTGTAAAAATATTCACTTACTGCATTTTCTGAAGCTATAATTCTCGTTACTGAGCAATACTCTGGCTTGGTATGTCAGGTTCCTACTGAGGACCCTCAATAGTCCAAACTGCAAGCAATTAGTATTAAATTACAACTGCGATTGATTGTAGCTATTTGATTTATTCCAAAACAGGCAACCAGCAAGAGAACAAGGGGACACAGTCTCAAGTTGTTCCAGGGGAGGTCTAGGCTGGATGTTAGGAGGAAGTTGTTGACAGAGAGAGTGATTGACATTGGAATGGGCTGCCCAGGGAGGTGGTGGAGTCCCCATCCCTGGAGGTGTTCAAACAAAGCCTGGATGGGGCACTTATTGCTATGGTCTGGTTGATTGGATAGGACTGGATGCTAGGTTGGGCTGGATGAGCTTGGAGGTCTCTTCCAACCTAGTTGATTCTATGATTCTATATTAATATGAAATTTTTTGTTAAGTGCTCTAATATTTGCTTGAAATGAAGCTAAAATGAAGCCACTGCAGTTGATAAACTCTTGTGGCACGTGCCAAAGATTTGTTAGTGATCAAATAGAAGTAAACACAAGCATCACAGCTTGAATAACCTCTGAGATTTTGACAGGTGGGATCAGATCATCCAAAGCTGTATAATCTCTTTGCCCTTAAACCACATTGAGGTCAAAGATACTGTTCAGTTCCTTAGGACTTAAGGACTTAATGTTATTTTTATAATGTGGCTTTGCTGAAACTGATCAACAGAACATTTGTGGATTTTCATCTTCTAATATCCTGAGATCTCTTATCTGAGGAAAATATCTTTACTAATAATCTGTTGGGTTGGTTTTTGTTTTTGTTTTTTTCTGCAGTTGCTCTAGCAGGAGTCACAGAGGCTATTCCAAAAGTACTGTCATGCCAACTTCTGTACATCTTTGCACTTAAAAAGCAATCCACTTTATTTTCTAAAGTGTAAGGCAGATTTATTTCTCTTTAAAGTGTTGGGAAGCATCAATGATTATTGAAAATTCTATTTTCCTAACCTTTTCACACTATTCTTTTGAAAACACTTCACCATGGGAATATTATTGAGTTGAACTGAGGGAAAGAAAAAAAAAAAGATGTTGAAGTGTTATTTTAAATACAGAAAGTATTTATTAATCAAAATAGTGCTGCATCTATTGTTCAGAGATTATTTTTTTTTCTCCCTTCCTCTCTGGAGACAGCATAAATCATTTGTCTCAGGAGACAAGCTGTAGTATCTCAGAGATTCAGTATTTTCTGCTTGTGCTGATCATTTTTTCTGTCACATGAGTGTATATTCCCTATAGATAAAGATGAAAAGAAGAAGGCTTTGTGGAGACCTTAGAGAAGCCTTCAAGTACCTGAAGGGAGCCTACAAGAAAGCTGGGAAGGGACTTTTTACAAGGGATTGTAGTGATATGACAAGAGGGAATGAATTGAAGCTGGAGGAGGAGAGATTCAGACTGGATATTAGGAAGAAATTCTTGACAGTGAGAGTGGTGAGACACTGGAACAGGATGCCCAGAGAGGTTGTGGAGGTGTTCAAGGCCAGATTGGCTGAGGCTTTGGACAACGTGGCCTAGTGGAAAGTGTCCCTACCGTGGCAGGGTGGGTGAAACTAGATGATCTTTGAAATCCTTCCCAACCTAAACCATTCTCCGAGTAGATTTCCTCCATGTTGCTCACCAGATTATCTTCGGTCTGGTTCTGTGAGAAGTATTTTGATCTCTTTAAACATTTATCATAGGTGAAAATGTGGACAGTGGAACTGTTTTGTTCACTAAGTAGCTCAGCTCATTCCCATTGAAGACAGATTAGCATTTACTTGGAATATACATTTAAAAAAAAAGAAATAAACCAAAACCAAACTCATAGAATGGTTTAGGTTGGAAGGGACTTCAAAGATCATCTACTTCCAAGCCCCCACCATAGGCAGGGACACCTCCCACTAGAACAGCTCACTCAAAGCCTCCTCCAACCTGACCTTGAACACCTCCAGGGAGGGAACAGCCACAACCTCCCTGCACAACCTGTGCCAGTGTCTCACCACCCTCACTGCAAACAACTTCCTCCTAACACCTAGTTTAAATTTCCCCTCTTCCAATTTAAATCTTGAGATTCAGCTTCTTTCCTAATGAAGGGTTTGAAAAAAGTTCTTTTAACTCCTGGGATACTGTTAGTGAGAAGACTTAAAACATCCTTGCAGTTTTGGAGAGATCCCTTTGTTTATTGTGAAGGCACAGAGGATTGATTGTCAGTTTGACTTCTCAAAAACGTGGATCACCTTAACACTTGTAAAAATAAAAGCCTGCTAAAATTTGCTTTCTTTTCATGATCAGCTCAGTGATTTGTAGCACAATGATTTACCGTGCTGAGCTGCTACCGTGAAAGATCTGTCAGCTCTTCCATTAGCACCTCCTTTTTGGAGAGGATCCTAATTCGTTCATTTCCATTCCCATCAGAATAAAGCTTGACTTGTAATATTTTTTTTTTCTTGGGTAGTTTTAATTTCATTTGCATTTGTAAATGCAAAATATGTCATGTTCTCACAGCTCTATTTCTAATCTGTTAACCTCTACAGCAAAACTAATCCATGAGATTGAATTCTGGAAAATAAAATACTTGGGGCTAGACTGTTTCTTTCAGCACAGCTTTGATCCATCAATGCTGTGCAATCTGTGCAACTTGAAGACACTGTGCCTTTAAGACACTCTTCTCTGGTATATTAGGGTCTTGCTTCTCTCTGGTCTACACCAACAGCTTGTTTTAAATTCTCCTATGAGGAGAGACTGAGGGAGTTGGGGCTGTTCAGTCTGGAGAGGAGAAGGCTCAAGAGGTGACATTATTGTGGCATTTCAGGATCTTAAGGGGGCTATAAGAAAGCTGGGGAGGGACTTTTTAGGATGTCAGGGAGTGATAGGACTGGGGGGAATGGAACAAAGCTGGAAATGGGTAGATTCAGAGTGGATGTTAGGAAGAAGTTGTTCAGCATGAGGGTGGTGAGATCCTGGAAGGGGTTGTCCAGGGAGGTGGCGGAAGCCTCATCTCTGGAGGTGTTTAAGGCCAGACTGGATGAGGCTGTAGATAACCTGATTTAGTGTGAGGTGTCCCTGCCCATGGCAGGGGGGTTGGACCTAGATGATCCTTGTGGTCCCTTCCAACCGTGACTGAGTTGAGTGTTGTGTTCAGTTTTGGGCACCGCAAAACAAGAGAGATGTGGAGGTGCTGGAGCAGGTCCAGAGGAGGGCAACAAATGTGGGGAAGGATTTGGAGAATAAATCTGATGAGGAACGATCTGAGGGAGCTGAGGATGGTTAGAGTGAAAAAGAGGACACTGAGGGGAGACCTCATTGCCGTCTACAACTACCTGAAGGGACATTGTGGAGAGGCTGCTGCTGGGCTCTTCTCACAGGTAGTTGGAGACAGAACAAGGGGGAATGGCCTCAGGCTGAGGCTGAGGAGGTTTAGACTGGACATTAAGAAAAAGTTTTTCATGGAGAGAGTGGTCAGGGACTGGAATGAGCTACCCAGGGAGGTGGTGAAGTCACCCAACCTGGATGTATTCATGAGTGGTTTGGATGTGGTGCTCAGGGCTATGGTTTAAGGTGAATCTTGTAGAGTAGGGTTCTAGGCTGGACTTGGTGATGCTGAGGGGCTTTGCCAGCCTGCATGTTTCTGTGTTTCTATGATTCTACTCCAGGTCACTAGGAACTGATTGACAGAAGCCCTGCTATGGATGGCAGACAAGCTTAGGTGCACTGTTGGGGTGGTACAGCTGGCATATCAGTCATGGACTTGTTTGGTTTGCTAAAGACCTTTAAGATCATTGTGTCCAATCGTTATCTTACTCTACCAAGTCTAAGGCTAAACTATCTCCCTTAGCAGCACATCTCTGAAGCTTTTAAACACTTCCAGGGAGTGGGGATTCAACCACCTCTCTAGGGAGCCTGCTCCAGTGTTTCAGAACCCTTTCAGTCAAGTTTCTTCTAATGTCTCACCTAAACCTCCCCTGCTGCAACTGGAGGTCATTTCCTCTAGTCCTAGCTTGTTACTAAGAAGAAGAAACCAACACTCACCTCACTGTCCTTGTAATGTGAATTTTCATTTGTTCCAAATTACCTTCTGTGACTGAGAAAGGAAACTCCATAAGGCCCATGTCAGGAAGAATTTAAACTGTTATGTGGTGAGGAAATGATTGCTTTGCATGGTGAAGAAATGTTTGCTTTGCATGGTTTGTTCTCCTTTTCCGTTAGGAAAAAAAAATGAAAAAGGGGGAAAAAGGCTTTTTTTTTTTTTTTTTTTTAAATTGCAGCAAACCAAAGTGCTGCTTTCTATTTCAGTATTTCAGTATACAGATATGAACATACTCTTCTGCCCTTATTTAAACTTCTTATCTTGTATTCTTTTCCAGAAAGATATTCTTTAAGCCCATCACTAGAAATCAGTAGTGTATCGCTGTGAAATAATGATTCCATTTTCTACCTATTGGCTCTTTGGGCACAAACAGGCCCTGAATATTTTGCATTAACATAGACTTAAATTATGGCAAACCTTCACCTGTAATGACAAACATCTCATCTTAGGTGTTTTCAACTAAGATTTAATCAGTAATAACCATTCCCTCCCCGCTGTGGTTGGTGTTCATTAGTGAAGCTCATAATTTCTAAACTCCAGTCTGCTGCAAATAATGAAATTAGATCAATAGAGTTGTGTTTAATGGGTTGTGTTATGCAGCTGATCCAGAAGGGCTCTAAACATACATTTTCATAAGGTCTGCATTACTCAACTCATTGACTAGAGTGTGGGGATGAGCTCATGCTGTTATTTTTAGCCTCTGCAGGTTTTATCCAAGGCATTTTGGAGATAAAGAGCTGGATAAAAGGACTGCACTGAACGAGGGGAAGCAGGATGCACTGTGAATGACTTTTAAGCTCTGTTTTTCAGGAATGAAAGTTAGTCAGACTTGAGTGGTCTTCTATCTGCAATTTCCTCCTTTTAACGACTCCAGTTTATAGCCTTGGGAAGATGCCCGTTTTCACAGGCTGTGTCAATTGACTGTAGGAGCAAAGCAACTGCCTTACTGGATGAGTCCTGTATGCTTTCCTGTGTAAAACCAGGGGGAGATGCAAAAAGCTGCACAGGAGCTGGTTGCAGGTCACATACAGATTTCAGCTTAGACCCCAGCCATAGAATCATAGAATGGTAAGGTTGGAAGGGACCTCAAGGGTCATCTAGTTCCAACCCCCTGCCATAGCCAGGGACACCTCCCACTAGTACAGGTCACTCAAGGCCTCAAACAACCTGACCTTGAAC
>VWZE01001190.1:257225-276606 GCA_013396675.1 Eubucco bourcierii | reverse complement strand
GTGTTCAAGGCCAGATTGGATGAGGCCTTGAGTAACCTGTACTAGTGGGAGGTGTCCCTGCCTATGGCAGGGGGTTGGAACTAGATGATCCTTGAGGTCCCTTCCAACCTTACTATTCTATGATTCTATGATCTCCAGTTCATGTAATAGTGGCTCCAGAACTGGATGCAGTCCTCCAGGTGGGTTCTCACCAGAGTGGAGCAGAGTGGTAGAACCCCCTCTCACCTTGCTGCAACCCAGGCTCTGGTTTGCTCTCTGGGCTGCCAGTGCACACTGGCAGTTCATATTGAGCTTCTCGCCCAGCAGTCCTCTGAGTGCAGGATCCAGGTTAGCTCTGTGAGGCAGTCTGTGATGAGTCACAACACCACCATGGACATGTTGCCGTGTTTATACTTCCACGGGTGCTGAGGCACACCAAAGGTCTTCAGTAGGTGCACGCAGCGCAGATCTTCAGCACCTGTGTCGCTCCTCACACCTCCAGGACTCCTGGGGCTGCGCTGCCAACACATCCTTGCCTGATTGTACTTACTCATTAAGGAGTATGGTAGTTAACTGACTTTTCTTTCTAGCAGGGCAATAATGATTCTTTCTGGAGTGAAACTTTATCCACGGCAGCATAATCACAGTGAATCACCTCGGGGTACTGTTCCAAGGCAGCAGTTCCCAGGCGCTTGCTTTGAAGAATGTACCTCTGCGAATGTGAGAAGGACGATTCCTGACAGCCCACCATTGATTACAGAAAATCGTTGAGTTCTGGTTTCACCCTCAAACATTTGTCTCTCTGCTGCCTTGTTTTGGAAGATGAAGCTTCACAGAAGCTGAACAGTAGGTCTTATTGATATCGACTCTATTTTACCTAACAGCTCATTTACCCCCTTCCTCTCTGCCTGCCTCCCTCCCTTTCCTTTCCTCGCTGCTGCTGCTGCTGCTGCTGGCAAGCTAATTAGGCTGCTCCCTCAAGAAAAATTCATCCCAGACCATAATAGCCATATCAGATGGAAACTGGGATAAAACTCTCCACAGTAGAGCCTTATAAGTGCCTCTCAGCTTGTCCTAATGTTTCCCTGCCTGCACTCTTTTTTATTCCTTGCTTCGTAGGGAGAATTCTCTCATCCTGTCTTCTATGCAAGTATTAAGTAAATTAATTAAAAGAAATTATGATGTATGTTTCCTGAAATATGCTCCTTTATTTCCTTTTATCCCTCTTATTTATACATTCCAGGTGCTGAATCTCCAGCTTTGTCCCCAAGCCCCACATTGTATGTTTCTATAATTTTTTTCCCTTTTGTAAATCCTTAACCTTCTGTTAGCCTCATATATTAAAATTCTTCAGACACAGAGTAGCAATGTTCATAATCTACAGTTCATTATCTTAATTAGATCTGTCTTATATTATCCCACACTTTGTTCTCATTACTTTAAAGGTGATCAGCCTGAGAAGGGAATGTGAGCAGAATTTAGTGAGTCCTATTGTGGCAGTGTTTCTATGATCTGGCTTTGGATCTTTCAGGTGCAATAATGACAATGCTGCTGGTGCAGTTAATTAAAAAGTGCATTTGAATGGTATGAATATTCATTTTTATTTTTTTTTTTAAAGGAATGAACACAGGATTAACTCAGGGGGCAGTGTCTGAAATGGCCCAAGGATGTGAAGTGAACCTGGATTCCCATTAAAACACAAATGAATCATTAAGAATGCTGGAAATTCAAAATCCTCCCACCTTGCAAGCTATTAACAAAGTATTGCCTGGGCTGAGCTTGTCTCCTAAGGTGGCAACAGACATTAATGTTCATCCTTCAATAACAAATGATGCCACATATCCTTGACATACAGCTCTGCCTGGGAGCTTATACCCAGTGCTAAATCTTCTTTAAATAATTAAGAAGGGCCTTAGTGGCTTCTGAAAATTCTCAGGTTAAGGTGCTGCATCTATGGGATCCAGGTTAATTTTAAATAGCTTTCTGGGGAAGATCAAAACTGCTTACCCAGAAAGTGATTGTGACACGGAGGATGCTGTTGGGGAGGACAGAGACAAGAAGAACTACTGAGGCTTTTGATAACAAAGGACTCTGTATGCTAATCACCTCTCTGGTAAAACCCAGGGCTTTAAGATTCTTTGCTGTGGCTCCTGGATACCTCCACTGAAAATGTCAAAGTGGTGCATTAAGAAGAGTGTGTCCAGCAGATCAAGGGAGGTTCTGCTCCCACTCTGCTCTGCCCTGGTGAGACCTCATCTCAAATACTGTGTTCGATTTTGGGCTCTCCAGTTTAAGAGGGACAGGGATCTGATGGAGAGAGTCCAAGGGAGGGCTGCGAGGATGATGAGGGGACTGAGCACTGCCTGATGAGGAGAGGCTGAGAGACCTGGGGTTGGTTAGTCTGGAGAAGAGAAGACTGAGAGGGGATTTACATGAATTGATTCACGAAGCATCATGGTGCTTGGTTCTGAGGAGCGCTGTGAGCATTTGCCTTTTGTACCCTGCCTCTGGTCTGTATCTTTTTGTGGAGTCCCTCTGTCTAGAGCCTTAATCCCACTGATAGTGTGATTTAATAAGAGGGAAAAAAAATGATATAGCTGCATCCTGCCCATTATGCCCTTAGGAAGGAGATTTTTATTTGCTGTCAGATGTCACTGACGGAGCACTTGCCTTCCTTTCATCAAGTGACAATTGCAGTTTTAAGAGTACAGTACAAAGTGCCACTTTGAAGCCAAACATCTCAATTCACAAGTGAGGGAAGGATAAAGTTGTGCAGCTGGAGGATGCTATTTCTTCTCAGCAGCTGTCATTGAAAAGGCATCTGAATGCTCTAGATGTCAGGTGTCATAAATGCTCCACCCAGAGCTTGGCACGTGCCTGGTGATATCATGTGGAGTGTTGGAAAGATGCTTCTGTACACGTTAAAATTCTTCTCCAGATGAGCTTGTCCTGAATGCTGCTGTGCTGAAGTCTTAGGAAATGAGAAACAAATGTGAGTGAGACCTGCAGCAGGCTCTCCGTGTTTCACAGAATCACAGAATGTCAGAGGCTGAAAAGAAACTTCAAAGCTCATGCAGTCCAACCCCACTGCCAGAGCAGAATCACCCAGAGCAGATCACACAGGAACACATCCAGGCAGGTCTTGAATATCTCCAGAGAGGGAGACTCCACAACCACTCTGGGCAGCCTGTTCCAGTGTTGTGTCACCCTCACAGGGAAAAAAATCCTCCTCATGTTTAAATGGAACTTCCTATGTCTCAGCTTCCACCCATTGCCCCTTGTCCTGGCATTGGGCATCACCCAGCAGAGCCTGGCTCCAGCCTCCTGGCACTCACCTTTACAAGTTTATAACCATTGCTGAGGTCACCTCTCAGGGTTCTCTTCTTCAAGCAGCACAACCCCAGCTCCCTCAGGCTCTCCTAACAGAGCTGTTCCATTCCCTTCAGCATCTTTGTGGCTCTGTGCTGGACTCTCTCAAGCAGTTCTATGTCCCTCTTGAACTGGAAGATGCAGAACTGGACACAGTATTCCAGATGTGGCCTCACCAGGGCAAAGTAGAGGGGCAAGAGAACTTCTCTCAACCAAGTAACCACAACACTTCTAAATACCCCCCAGAATAACATTGGCCCTCATAGCCACCAGAGTTACAGAGCCTTTTTATATCACTCAGGTAAAAATGTGTGTCTTTTTTTTACCATGACAAGTCCTCTGCCCTTGCCCCAACTCCCTAAATCCATAGATGTACCTACAAGGTAACACATTCACCTCCAGAGGACAGAAGCATGCGTGCAGTGGTGGCCATGAATTCAGATGGGGGAAAGCAGTGTTCCAATAGAAGACATTCTTTGCACAAGGGTAATATTATATTGTGTGTCCTCTGTGTACACTACCAGCAGTTCTCAGAGTGTTCCTTATACTTCTCTTTCCCTTTTCTTCCATTTATTCACTGGAGGGCAAAATTCACCACTAGGATAGAAGAAAAAAAACAACTGAAGCCATGAAAAACACTCAGGTCTTTGCACTTGATTCAGACTCCTGTCTTCTACCTGATGCTTACTTGGAGGAGTGCAATATTTGAGAGAGTTGTTGTGTGAAGGTGGCTGGGAGCTCTGGCTATATGAAGGATCCCAGGTCTCAGGTTTGTGATTGGCATATTAAGTAGCCCAGACTGCTTGTGGCATGGTTCCCGAGTTTGGATATAGTTTGGTCTGCCAAAATGTGGATGGGTGCTGAGTTGCACCCAGTTTGCCCCTCTCTTTCTAGAGAGTATTCAATGTGATCTGTGCTTGACAGCCACTGCACTACTCATGTATAGGAGCACTCACTAAGAGTCAGGGAAGAAAAACATGAACTTAAGAATCGCTTAGGTCTGATGGCTACTGACAGCTGGGGCTAAGAAAGGATGAGGTTTGAATCTTATTCAGTGTGATCAGTTTGGCCTTGGACTCTGGTGTTAACATACAGGTTCTCTGGTATGTCCTGTTTCTTTTCAGTTGTCACTGGTTGGCTTTCTCTGCTTATCAGTTCTGTCAAGTGCTGAAACCGGAGTGTCTTTTCCTACTCCAGCTGGCAGTTGCCAAAGCTATATGAGACAGAACTGGGTATACAGAAGAACACTTTCATCCGGTGCTATGTCAAGTGCTGATGTAACACTAGACACGTAGGGATGCTTATTGGTGCAGGGGCCACCAGGCACTGGCTGCTGGAGTTCTACTCAAAGCAAGCAAGCCACATGGGAAGAGAAGAGAAACTCTACCTGCCAGGCATCACATCATTAGGAAGGACATGGAAGTGTTGGAGCGGGTCCAGAGGAGGGCACAAGGATGCTCAGAGGGCTGGAGCAGCTCTCCTA
Source organism: Eubucco bourcierii (assembly GCA_013396675.1). Taxonomy (NCBI): domain Eukaryota; kingdom Metazoa; phylum Chordata; class Aves; order Piciformes; family Ramphastidae; genus Eubucco; species Eubucco bourcierii. Next base: position 271,775 of record VWZE01001190.1, on the reverse strand, counting down.
TGAGGACAGACTGAGAGAGTTGGGGCTCTGCAGCCTGGAGAAGAGAAGGCTTCCAGGAGACCTGATAGTAGCCTTCCAGGATCTGAAGGGGGGTCTACAGGAAGGCTGGGGAGGGATTATTGACAAGGTCTTGCAATGACAGGACAAGGGGCAATGGGTTTGAACTGGCAGAGAGGAGATTTGGACTGGGTGTTAGGAGGAAGTTCTTTGCAGTGAGGGTGGTGAGACAGTGGCACAGGTTGCCCAGGGAGGTTGTGGCTGCTCCCTCCCTGGAGGTGTTCAAGGCCAGATTGGATGAGGCCTTGAGTGACCTGTACTAGTGGGAGGTGTCCCTGCCTATGTCAGGGGGTTGGAACTAGATGATCCTTGAGGTCCCTTCCAACCTTACCATTCTATGATTCTATGTTTACAGGTGAGTCTGAAGAAGTAGCAGTGTCTTCCAGCCCATTAGTACCTCTGCACAAGAAATCCTTTGACAGCATGTGCCTGTTGTTCATCTCATTGAGTTCTAGATGAGAATTAGGAGAATGTTATATAGTGCCTCACTGCCTTGAGTTCAAACCAGTTTTTATGAGGTCAGGAATACTGAGCCCCACTGCACAGATCTCCCTCCTGTGCTCACAATCATGGGAGATTTAAAAGAGGTTATCATGGAATCATAGAACCACCTGCTGGGAAAATACTTTAAAGTCATCAAGTCCAACCATACTCTAACATCTTTTAGCCTGGAGAAGAGAAGACTGAGAGGGGGTTTAACCACTGTTTATAAATAGCTGAGGGCTGGGGGTCAGGAGGAGGGGAACAGGCTCTGCTCACTTGCTCCCTGGGATAGGACAAGGAGCAATAGGTGGAAGCTGCAGCTCAGGAGGTTCCAGCTCAACACAACGGGGAACTTCTTTACTGTAAGGTTCCCAGAGCCCTGGCACAGGTTGGCCAAAGAGGTTGTGGAGTCTCTTTCTCTGAAGACTTTCAAGGTCTGTCTGGATGCATTACTGTGTGACCTGAGCTAGATGTATTGGCCCTGTTCTGGCAGAGGAGTTGGACTGGATGATCTCTTTGAGTCCTTTCCAACCCCTAACATCCTGTGATCCTGTGATCACCTTGTACACAACTATTAGACCAAGATTGAGCAGGTCCAGAGCAGGGCCACAAAAACAATCAGGGATTTGGAACACCTCTGCTATGAAGACAGGCTGAGGGAGCTGGGGTTGTTCAGCCTGGAGAAGAGAAGGCTGCAGGGAGATCTAATAATGACCTTCCAGTACCTGAAATGGGGCTTATGAGAAGGCTGGAGAGAGACTGTTTACAAAGGACTGTGGTGATAGGCTGAGGGACAATTGCTTCAAACTAGAAAAGAGGAGAGATAGAGATTGGATGTTAGAAACAAATTCTATACCATGACAGTTGTGGAACAGTGGAACAGGTTGCCCAGGGAAGTAGTGAGGCTCCATCCTTGGGAGATATTCAAGGCAAAGCTCAACAGGGCTCTGGGCAACCTGATCTAGGGGAGGATGCCCCTACTGACTGCAGAGGAGGTTGGAATGGGTAACCTTTGGAGGTTCCTTCCAACCCAGACCATTCTGTGATTCTGTGATTGTCTGATTGTAAGGCTGACAAGGAGAGTTAGTTATGGAAGTACCACTAACATCCTACTCATTTTGCATTGCAGTTGGCAAACCCATGGATATTGTGGGTGACTGGAGCAGGCACCTGCATGGAAGTCTCCTAAGGAGAACTCATGAGTTCACTTTGTATCTCAGCAGGTTACAACGGACTCCTAATTGGAGATAAAGAATTAATTTAGGTATTTCCAGAGTCTGTTCTATATCTTGTAAACTTTAGTGTCTTTGGAATGATTGATAAATGCTGCATTTGGACTGGAGCTAAAGATTTGCTTCCCCATTTGTGTCAAAGGTGAAGAAATTCTCTGCCCGCTTAACAGTGTACCTGGTCCTACGATTTTCTGTGATCCATTTGTTGAGCAAAATGTGACTTTTAAGCTGAAAGTGTGGCTTGGTTTTCATACAAGAGGAACAATGACAGGAAGAAAGGGGTACAGAAATGTCAGTCTTTAGGATATAATGAGCCCAGGCTACATTTGTATTATTTCCTGTGCTTAAGTTTCATTACAGTAATTTTCCCGATGAATACATTGCATAGTATGCCATTTCCTCTTCTCATTACCATCTTTGTCCTGGAGAGGAGGTTATAGAATCTTAATGATTCAGTTATTTAAACCCTTTTTTTGGATAGCCTCTGTATTTTGAATGACCTCTCTGTTTCACCTCTTCCCTAAGGTTGCTACACTGGAGAAGAGGAGTTGCTGTAAAAGTGAATTACTCAGCAAGGAAAAGGGCAAGACAGTTCAGATTGCTCTTACCACACTTGTAGAAGTTAGAACAAGGATGAGGGGGGGAAAAAAGAAAAATGAAAGGGAAAAAAACCCCACAGTCTGAATCTCTCTTTCCACTGAAAAGCAGAGCAAACAGCAGTAATTATTGTATGTGAGCCTAATGCAAAGCTCATTGGAAATCACAGATCCTCACATGCCAGAGCTAAGAGATTGTTCAGGCTTCTGACACTCTCAAATCACGGGTAATTCTGGGCTTGGTGTTAAAAAAATCACAGTCAAAACCACTGGTCACCACTGATTGCCCTCATGAGGCCACATCTGGAATGTTGTATCCAGTTCTGGGCTCCCTAGCTCAAGAGGGACAGGGATATACTAGAGAGTGTCCAATGGAGGGATTGGAACCTCTGTCTGCTGGGGAAAGGCAGAGAGACTTGGGGCTGTTTAGTCTGGAAAAGAGACTGAGAGGAGATCTTATACCTGAAGGGTGTGTGTCAAGAAGAAGGGACCAGGCTCTTCTCAGTGGTGTCCTGTGACAGGACAAGGGACAGTGGATACAGACTGGAACCCAGGAAGTTCCACCTCAAGATGAGGAAAAACTTCTTTACTGTAAGGTGATGGAGCACTGAGCAGGCTGCCCAGAGAGGTTGTGGAGTCTCCTTCACTAGAGACTTTCAAGACCTGTTTGGGCTCATTCCTGTGTGATCTGCCCTAGGTGATGCTGCTTTAGCAGAGTCATTGGAGTCAATGAACTCTGGAGGTCTCTTCCAACCCCTTCCATTCTATGATTCTTTGATTCTCTGATAATCACTGTGGGCTTTGAAAGAGCCCATTTTGAAAAATGTACAAGTGTGATAGGTTCATCTGCATTTGGAGTATTTCAGGAATGATAATTTATGAGACTTCTTTGCATTCAAATGAGGGGAGAAGAACAGATCCCTTGGATTCAAAGTGCTGGGTAATGATGTGGATTAAAATAGATTGCAGACTTCTTGGGATCCATAGTCACAGAATCACAGACCTGTCAGAGTTGGAAGAGACCACAAGGATCATCATAGATTCTCCAGCCTCCAGACCCGCAGATGGCTGTTTTTCCAAGGGAAGTGGATGCTTTTAAATCCAAAGAAATAGTTCTGCTCTTCAGTGAAGCCACTGACAATTAGGCTTATCTATAGTGCAACCTCTGCGTCTGCAACAAGATGAAAATTGGACAAGAAGAAGGAGGGAGAATTATTCCTTTGGAAAAGAACTTTGGAGCTGTCATGTATTGTCCATGGCATCCTGTTAGGAGCAGTAGAAGTGAACCAGAATGAGATTACTGTCTCTTCATTCTCAAATCCTTCCTTGCTGTCAAAGGATGTTTTCTGAGTTAAACTTTGTCTTTAATCAAGCAAAATTTGATTCCATTGTCCTTATATTGTATTGCTGTGGCAACACAATGTGAAATGGTGTTTTGGAGATGGCTATGACCAACTGCTTCCCCCTGTCACATCCAGTGAGCAGCCTCTGCCACAGAGTAGATGATCCTTGAGGTCCCTTCCAACCTTACCATGCTATGATTCTGTGATTATCTATCTATTTACTGGAGTCATAGAATCACTGAATCATAGAATTGTCAGGGCTGGAAGGGAGCTCAAGGATTGTGCAGCTCCAACCCCCCTGCCATGGGCAGGGACACCTCACACTAGATCAGGGTGCTCAGAGCCCATCCAGCCTGGCCTTAAAAACATCCAGGGATGAGGCTTCCACCACCTCCCTGGGCAACCTGTTCCAGTGTCTCACCACCCACATGATAAAGAACTTCTTCCTAACATCCAATCTGAATCTACCCACTTCTAGTTTTGCTCCATTCCCCCCAGTCCTATCACTACCTGATATCCTAAAAAATCCCTCCCCAGCTTTCTTGTAGCTCCCTTCAGATGCTGGAAGGCCACAAGAATGTCTCATCAGAGCCTTCTTTTCTCCAGACTGAAGAGCCACAACTCTCTCAGTCTGTCTCCATAGCAGAGCAGTTCCAGCCCTCTGATCATCCTCATGGTCCTTCTCTGGACACACTCCAGTATCCCCAGCTCATTCTTGTAATAGTGGCTCCAGAACTGGATGCAGTCCTCCAGGTGGGTTCTCACCAGAGTGGAGCAGAGTGGTAGAATCCCCTCTCACACTCCAGCATGTCCATAGAGGAAAACCAGAGTGTGAAAAGCACTTAGAGGAAACCAGACATTTGTGTCAAGATGCAAAGTGTGTTGCCCCACATTAGGACTGAATGGTCTCTGCCAGCCAAGTAAGTCTCACTGGTTAATGACATGGCCGAGCCATCTGCGATGCTTCACAGCCATCTGAGATGCTCAACCAGGAACATTAAATGATAAAAGCTGAGGTGAAGGATCCAGTATGTTCCAGTGCCATTATGACCCTGAATGTGTTCACTGACCATTCTAAATAGTAAACACACTTCCCAGGCATATGCCCTGTGCTTTCTATAAAGCTTGTTTTCCTACAGTGGGCAGAGAAAGTGCCTGGGAGACTCATGGAAGGTGCACAAAGGAAAACACAAGCATGGGATTTACCTGCAAAGAATTTTTAGAGTGCAGGGATGCTATTCTCCAGTCTTCACCTGAATAAATAAAGTGGTGTCATGGGACATGCTGCAGTGCTGGTAATGAGTTTTATACATATTCAGCCTGGGAAGTTTCAACAGATATAGTTTGGATTTAAAATTGTATTGTCACTGCCTTGCTTTCTGCACTGATTGCTTTTGTATTGCAGCTCCATGCCTCAATAGACACTTTGATTGTCTATAGCTGCCACTTTGTTCACATGAGTCTCCCTATGATCTGTGATATGGAACCCTTTGTTTTAATACGAAACCTCAACCTGTGCTCCTACAACCATTATTAACTTAGGGATTTAGCAGCCAAAATGACATTTTGCTTTCCAGTCCTCATTTTTTTTTCCCCCTGTGTACATTATGTGGTAGGCAACAATCCACTTAGGTCAAGGGCTTGGCTTAGTGAAGGAAGCATCTCAGAGGGGGTGTTGTGAGTACAGCTGCAGCCATTCCCATGGGTTTGATTACCATGCTGTACACAGCTACAATAATAAACCTTGGCTACCCTTGGCTTAGCTGTTCTTTTCAATTCATAACAGCCAAATCCTAACTTTCAGCACAAAGTATGACTGCCAGTTAACAAGTCTTTTAAGCATGTAGTCCATCTTAAACACTCTACTTCAAGAAGTAATGTTCAGTGTTTTGCAGGACTGTAGTTTTTTAAAGACTTGGTCTAATATGCTGTAGTTTGATTTTAATCAGAACACACAAACCTGCCTACAATTCAGAGCGTTTGCTTTATTCCTTATACTATCTAAAGTTATTTCAAGCAGGTTCCAGTCCTTTTCCTAAAGAAAGAAGGCTCAGGAAATCATGGCTGGATTAATACATGCACAGACACACATCCCTTGTACTGTTACCTTCTCTCATCTCCTTCTAACCACTGAATTTCTTGGTATATCTCAACCAGTCTGAGAGAGAAAACTGTAACCCCAGAGACAGATTTCCAAACACCTTATGAAATGTGTAACTGGGTGGAAATGTCTTCCTCTTGGCCCAAGGAAGGGCTCTACACTTCAGCCACAACCCCAAGCAGTGCTACAGGCTAAGGACAGAGTGGCTGGAGAGCATACTGGCAGAAAGGGACCCTCTACTACTGGTAGAGAGTAGCTGAACATGAACCAGCAGTGTGCCCAAGTGGGCAGGAGAATCAATGGCATCCTGACCTGGATCAGGAACAGCGTGGCCAGCAGGACAAGGGAGGTTATTCTGCTCCTGTACTCAGCACTGGTCAGGCCACACCTTGAGTGTGCTCAAATTTCTAGATGACTGGCTCCCAGGATGTTAGGGGTTGGAAGGGACCCAAAGAGATCATTCATAGAATCATAGAATCATAGAATGGTAAGGTTGGAAGGGACCTCAAGGATCATCTAGTTCCAACCCCCTGCCATAGGCAGGGACACCTCCCACTAGTACAGGTTACTCAAGGCCTCATCCAATCTGGCCTTGAACACATCCAGGGAGGGAGCATCCACAACCTCCCTGGGCAACCTGTTCCAGTGCCTCACCACCCTTACTGTAAAGAACTTCCTCCTAACATCTAGTCTAAATCTCCCCTCTGCCAGTTTAAGCCCATTGCCCCTTGTCCTGTCATTGCAGGACCTTGTAAATAATCCTTCCCCAGCCTTCCTGTAGGCCACCTTCAGATACTGGAAGGCTACTATCAGGTCCCCTCGAAGCCTTCTCTTCTCCAGGCTGAAGAGCCCCAACTCCCTCAGCCTGTCCTCATAGGAGAGCTGCTCCAGCCCTCTGATCATCTTTGTGGCCCTCCTCTGGACCCGCTCCAACACTTCCATGTCCTTCCTGTGCTGAGGGCTCCAGAACTGCACACAGTACTCCAGGTGGGGTCTGACGAGAGCAGAGTAAAGGGGCAGAATCCCCTCCCTTGCTCTGCTGGCCACGCTTCTCTTGATGCAGCCTAGGACTCGGTTGGCTGTCTGGGCTGCATGTGCACACTGCAGGCTCATGTTGAGCTTTTCATCAACCCAGACTCCAAGGTCCTTTTCCTCAGGGCTGCTCTCCAGCCATTCACCACCCAGCCTGAGTCCATTGAGTCCAACCACCCTGCCAGAGCAGGACCATACAATAGAGATAACTTACTTTGCTAGGGATGGCAAGTGAAAGGGACAAGGAATAAAAAGAGGCAAAGGTAAAATTTGTCTAGGAGAGTTAATTCACAGAATGAAATTTGTTTGCTGCTCTGTTTACTACTACATTCTTCTCAGTTAGGAATTTCAGAATAAGGTTAATTATACCTTATAACTTATGCCCTAGTTCTGACTTCCAACCTGTCTTCCACTGTGTCAGCCAGGAAGCTGGAACACAGGGAGACTTAAACAGGTGACTGGAAGTTCTGCTGCAGCTCTCTGGTGGCAAATCCAGAGCACAGTGCTCTGAACAAGCCTACTTGGGTGCCAGAAACACTGAAGTCAACCTAACGAAATCCTACCTGAAGGGTGGTTGTAGCCAGGAGGAGGTTGCTTTCTTCTCTCAGGCAACCAGCACCAGAACAAGAGGACACAGTCTCAAGCTGTGCCAGGGGAAGTTTAGGCTGGAAGTGAGGAGAAAGCTCTTGACTGAGAGAGTCACTGACTGCTGGAATGGGCTGCCCAGGGAGGTGGTGGAGTCAGCGTCCCTGGAGGTGTTCAAGGCGGGTTTGGATGTGGCACTTGGTGCCATGGTCTGGTCTTGAGGTCTGTGGTGATGGGTTGGACTTGATGATCTTTGAGGTCTCTTCCAACCTTGGTGATACTGTGAAACTGTGATACTGTGAAACTGTGATACTGTGAAATGGTCTTTCTAAGATTAAGTTACCCTCAGCAAGCGACTTGGAACTGTAATGTATGTTAGAGAGATATCCTCGGTCAGGATGAGGATAAAAATCTCTGACTCCAGTGTTTATACCTCAGGTGACACCCTGGAATCCTGCCATTTCTTGAAAAGAAGATCACATTTTGCTTTTAATCTACCAGAAGACACTGGCTTATTGTGCTGACCCTTGGATATAGGCTTTATGGTATGAGGAAGCCAGCACAACTCTTAACTCTTTCTTTAAAGGAAGGTGATATGTGAAGAAAGAATCCTGTATGCTGAAATGAAAGCACTAACCAGAAATCACAAATTTCCTGGTTTCATTCTTATTGGGCTGTGCCAAAGCCACAATAACCTAATACAGGTTGTAAAACTAATTGGAGGATATTGCTTGCTTGTAGGCACCATTCACATTTCTGTTGGAGGTCTCTAGGTTTTCTGACTTCCATATGCTTCTGAGCATCTATTGAAACACCAGAGAATTAAATTTCAGTGCCAGGCAAACATGCTCATGTCTGGGAAAGCAAAATTGTACACACTAGTCCTCTTTAGGGGTTCCTTTAAAGTGGGAGCTTAAGAAACTGCCAGTGAGACTGGAAAACAAGAAGGATATCACAGAATCTCTCAGAAGAAAGATTTTTCTCTTCCAAATTCCCGTAAGGAAGTGGCATTTATAATTCTTAATTCTTTATTTCTCCTCTCCCTGACTAAACTCAGTCATCTGTTTAACTCACACTTCAGGATTTGCATTCGAGCTTGATGGCAATAATAATCAAGTGAGATAAATTAAATTAATATCCTTGCAGTTACAATTAGTTTAATAACTTTCCCATTTCCATTCCCTTCTTATCTGCATTATCACGATTCAATAACATCCTATGGTAAACCAATGCCTCCATGAACTTCTCTCTGTGCCCAGCATGAAGAGAGATTAGGATTTCTAATTTTAATGCTCAGTTTCTCATATCTTTCCTTATATAGCACCTTTTATTGCAAAAGGAAACCAGATGTTTTGATATGAAGGGGGATGGCACTTCTCAGGGTTGATGTATTTGTACTACTGGAGGGGAACAGAGATCTTTTCACAGCTGCCACCAATGCCCTGCAACCATTAAAGCAGAATGGCCAGAGAAAGTGGACTGGGAGGTACTGGTTTCAGTGGGATCTTGGGGCCTGCAGGACTCACAGCACATCTCCCCAAATGCAGATACATCAGCACTCCTGAGCACCCTCACTGACAGCTGCTCTGCTTTTAGACCCTATTTGAATCATAGAATCATAGAGTGGTTTAGGTTGGAAGGGACCTCAAAGCTCATCCAGTACCAACCCCCTGCCATAGGCAGGGACACCTCCCACTAGCACAGGTCACTCAAGGCCTCCTCCAACCTGGCCTTGAACACCTCCAGGGAGGGAGCAGCCACAACCTCCCTGGGCAACCTGTGCCAGTGCCTCACCACCCTCACTGGAAAGAACTTTCTCCCAACATCCAGTTTCAGCCTCCCCTCTGCCAGTTCAAACCCATTGCCCCTTGCTCTGTCATTACAAGACCTTGTCAATAGTCCCTCCCCAGCCTTCCTGTAGGCCCCCTTCAGATACTGGAAGGCCGCTCCAAGGTCTCCTGGAAGTCTTCTCTTCTCCAGGCTGCAGAGCCCCAACTCTCTCAGCCTGTCCTCATAGCAGAGCTGCTTCAGCCCTCTGAGCATCTTTGTGGCCTCCTGTGGGCTGGCTCAAACAGTTCCATGTCCTCCTTGTGCTGGGGGCTCCAGAACTGTGCAGAGTTTGGGCTTCAGCAACGGGGGGAGCTGGGGATGGTTAGTTTGAGGAAGAGGAGGCTGAGGGAGACCTCATCGTTATCTACAACTACTTAAATGGACGTTGTGGAGAGGCTGCTGCTGAGCTCGTCACAGGTACTCGGAGACAGAACAAGGGGGAATGGCCTCAAGCTGAGATGGGGAGGTTGAGATTGGACATTAGGAAAATGTTTTTCATGGAGAGAGTGGTCAAGGACTGGAATGAGCCGCCCAGGGAGGTGGTGCAGTCACCCAACCTGGGTGTGTTTAAGGGTGGTTTGGATTTAGTGTTCATCTCTTGTACCAATACAGCCCGAGACTAACATGCCTTTGGACTCAGAATGGCCAATCAGAACAACAGTTAGCCAAGCCTGACCGTGCCAGGTGCAACCATAGGCTTGCTTTGCCCAGATTTGGGAACACACAGGCCTTGCACGAGGCAGGCACAAGCCAAGTGTGTGCACCTTGTTTACCACAGGATGCAAACAGGAGCAAAACAAGTCTGGGCAGGCCACAGTCCTTAGACTCAATGGCTCCAGTTTTTTTGTCCTCCTTCCCACAGTTGCTTCTCCCCAAATAGAAGGAGGGAGAGTAGAAAAACATGTCTGGGCAAGCCAGGACATGTAAAAGCCTATTTGGGCCTGCTTAGGCCTGCCATGACACCCTCATTGTCAAGAGTTAACTCCTAATACCCAGCCTAAGTCTCTCCTCTTCCAGCTCAAAGCCATTTCCCCTCATCCCACCACTCCAAGCCCTAGTCAAAAGCCCTTCCTCAGCTTTCTTGTAAGCCCTCTTCATCTATCTTTTGCAGCATATGAGGACCCATCCAAGATGTCCTTCTCAGCAGACAGGGTAGATCTCTGTGGGAGCTGTGCAGTAGCAATTGTTTTGGGTCAGCAGTCTATTAACACCGGCAGTTTAAGCCACCATGTCCATAATTGGCCTCTGTATGTTTACAGGAGAGATTAATGTATACACATAGAAAGCTTTCAAGCCCATGTGTGGGCTGGTTAATAGTTTACCAAGTGCTATCAGCTAGCTGAGCCCTCCCACCTAGCCTTGCTCATGCCACCAAGTGTGCCAGGAGCAGTTTTTAGTGGAAGGGTTATTCATTATAGGATTAGCTGCTGCTTGGGGCTGCAGGCCCCTTCCAGGCACATGAGAAGGGAACAAACCTTTTGGAGGAAAGAATTCCAATCCCTCACTCTATCCCAGGCTTCTACATGACCTTGGTCAAATCTTTTACAAGCAGATTGCCAAGTATATTCAGACTCAGGTATGAAACTGGGAGGAGCTGGTGAATCAGAATCATAGAATGGTTTAGGTTGGAAGGGACCTCAAGGATCATCCATTTCCAACCATCTCTCACTAGCACAGGTCACTCAAGACCTCCTCCAACCTGACCTTGAACACCTCCAGGGAGGGAGCAACCACAACCTCCCCGGGCAACCTGTGCCAGTGTCTCACCACCCTCACTGCAAACAACTTCCGGCTAACATCCAGTCTAAATCTCCCCTCTGCCACTTTAAACCCATTGCCCCTTGTCCTGTCATTGCAAGACCTTGTCCCTCCCCAACCTTCCTCTAGCCCCCTTCAGATACTGGAAGGCTACTATGAGGCTTTCCTACAAGCACAACATTACAATTTATTACTTTTGATGTCAATTAGGTTTTTTTGATTCAGCACTATGAGGAAGGGAGCATAAAACACAAGCATTCCTTTTTGTACTAATGATTCCAGAAGCATTTGAATGTTGCTGTGCTAAAGTACCTCTGCTGAAATAGTTTGGGTTTCATCAAGGCCCAGAAGAGCTCTCCTGAGGTAGTTCTGACAGGCTATTTGGCTCTGCAGAGCTCTGTGGCAGCTGAAGCTAAACACATTCAGCCTCTGCAAGAGAACTTAAGCATATCAATAAAGAAAGAAATAGAAAACAAGCAGATTTCTAGATCTAAAAAGAAAAGATTTCTACCCCTTATGATTTTTGTTTTTAAAGGGTGATTGAAATCATGGCTAAGGTTCCTCAGGACTTCTGAGTCTTCTGCTAAACCCTTTTTCCTGTTTTAGGGGTTTGGGTTTGCTGCTTTTATTGTAATAAAAGTGTTGCTCACTGAATCAATTTTAAATGGATAAATTTCATAGGATCATAGAATTGCTTAGGTTGGAAAAAGACTTCTAAGATCCACAGGTCTAGAGATTGCTTTGGGTTGGAAGGGACCTTCCAAGATTATCTTGTCCAACCACCCGGTGGTGAGCAGTGACACCTCCAGCTAGGTTGGGCTGCCTAAGGATCATCAAGACCAACTGTGAATCTAAGACCACCACAGCCATTAAATCATACCTCCTCCTCCTCTCCTTCCTCTGTGTTGTTTCAATTCTCCATCTGCATTATTAAAGGTTAATGGCTCAGGCAGTGGCTTCCTTTATTCTGCTGGGTAGAAACTGTACAAATCCCAAGGACTCACTTCTGTCTCTCAGGCAGGGTCTCTGCAGAAATTTATTCCATGCTGAAGATAATGGTCATAAACAGAGCACAGAAATTAATGAGTATTCATAAATCTACTGAAAAGTATCCTCCAGGCCATTGCACAAGACCAAAAATTAGAATATGAAAGGTTTTCAAAACTCTCTGTAAACTGGTGGTTGACTCTTGATTAAACCCCAGCAATCTCTGTTAGTGGCTCCCTTGAAGATCAGAGATCAGGTTCTATGAGTACACCTTGACTTTACTCATGTTTAACAACTTTAAGGAATGAAAATATTTGAGCTTCAGAGGGAAAAAAAAAATACAGCATTGTTTCCACACTGGACACTGAATTTCTCTTGTCCTAACCCTGTGTGGTTTTAGCCAAGTTATACTCTCCCCAAAAGGCATTAATTTAGTACATATCAATTGCCTCACCATCTGTGATCCTTCAAGGTAATATAAGTTCACCAAATGAGGAATGGCTTCGTTGGTAGCTCAAATAAATCTCTTGAAGAAGTTTAAGGCCATATTCTCCTCATATCTGACCCCATGTTAACCTGTTGATCTCTCAATAGATGCATAGAATGGTTTAGGTTGGAAGGGATCTTAAAGATCATCTAGTTCCAACCCCCCTGCCATGGGCAGGGACACATTCCACTAGAACAGGTTGCTCAAGGCCTCATCTAACCTAGCTTTGAACACCTTCAGGAAGGGAGCACCCACAAACTCTTGTGATTCAATTTTATTCTTCTCTCTTCTCTTCTCTTCTCTTCTCTTCTCTTCTCTTCTCTTCTCTTCTCTTCTCTTCTCTTCTCTTCTCTTCTCTTCTCTTCTCTTCTCTTCTCTTCTCTTCTCTTCTCNTCCCCATGATTCTGTTGTATGATTCTAACACCAAGTGAGTCAATATGAAGTTTGTTTTTATTTGGTTGACACTCTTTGGGGATTTAGCTAAAAGAATTTCCTATTTGACCCAGGCTAAGGGGAAGGGAGTTTGGACACTTGTTCTGGATCATCTACTGCAAGGTAACTGTTTGCAGGTTGTAACCTGAGCACAGAGCTGAGCCTTTTGGTTTGGAAGCAATCACAGACCTCGTGGAAACTGACTGTGACAGTCATTGTCTCTTAATAAATGAGAGCAGGAAGGCTGGGGAGGGACTATTGACAAGGTCTTGCAATGACAGGACAAGGGGCAGTGGGTTTGAACTGGCAGAGGGGAGATTAAGACTGGATGTTAGGAGGAAGTTGTTTGCAGTGAGGGTGGTGAGGCACTGGCACAGGTTGCCCAGGGAGGTTGCGGCTGCTCCCTTCCTGGAGGTGTTGAAGGCCAGGTTGGATGAGGCCTTGAGTGACCTGTGCTAGTGGGAGGTGTCCCTGCCTATGGTAGGGGGTTGGAACTGGATGATCCTTGAGGTCCCTTCCAACCTTACCATTCTATGATTCTATGATCCCAGCAGTCCCAAATTTCTGGAAAGCTGTCTCAGAGCCTGAAGGTCTAATGAATAGAGAAGAGAAGCAGTAGTCATGAGAAACAGAAGCAGGAAGGACCAGAAAAACAGGAGACAGCAAAATATGTGTGGCATGACTGAAAGAAAGCCAAAGAGAGGGAAAAAAAGGCAGCTTTTGGGGGCAGAGTGATTGTCAAAAAGACAGTTTTAGAATGATGAAAGAAAAAAAAAGTATTCTCTTGCTTGCTCCTGCTGTATCAGGGATTTATGCCTGTTCCTGGTGAAGAAAATGGGTTGTACCAGAGCAATCACAGACCCTCTCATCAATTTATCCCCCTCACAAAACAATTGAGAAAACCCCAAATATCTAGTTAACTACTTGGATAAGAAGAATAAGGATGGGAAAGAGAGAACAATATTTCCAGCTGTGGAATTTGCTAGATAGGCAGTGAAGTGTGTTGTTCAGCTGAGTTTTGCATAAGAAACACATTTATGTTGCATTTCTAATGCAAATTGTCTGTATTTTACCCAACCAGAATGAATCCTTGCTGGCTTCATCTCCAGCTTTGCAAATCAATAGGAAGACTCTAATGTATTTTCAATAGACTTTTGGAGCAGGCTCTTCCTCCCCTTGCACTCAAAATGACTTACAATCAATTGATGGCAAGAATCCACTTCAGAAAGGCTGGAAACTAGGAAATGTGCAGTTTCATGGGGAAAGCTGGCATCAGTGGCCTAAAAATAGACTCAGTTTGAGTGTACTGATCCAGATGCCCACCCGGGAAGAGTTTACTCCCCGTGCATATGCTGTCTAGCTTTTACTGGCCTGAACAAAAGGGTCAGAAGACTATGTTTAAGGAAGAGATGACAAGTGCCTCTTTGTACCAAATGATCCCTGCATCAAAATGGAAATACCCAAGGAATTCATTTTGATGACATCATCTTTCTTGCCCTCCCCCCCTCAAGCAGCTTGCCGAGTGACTGGTGGCAGAATTGGTGGAGAGAGATGGATCAGCCACTTACATTCATACAGATGGGTCTGTAAAGAACCTTTTTATGTGGTCTTTTTTATGTGGTCTATT
>VWZE01001190.1:238404-256639 GCA_013396675.1 Eubucco bourcierii | reverse complement strand
TGTACTAGTGGGAGGTGTCCCTGCCTATGGCAGGGGGTTGGAACTGGATGATCCTTGAGGTCCCTTCCAACCTTACCATGCTATGATTCTATATATATCACAGAATGATTTAGGTTGGAAGGGACCTCAAAGCTCATCCAGTACCAACCCCCTGCCACAAGCAGGGACACCTCCCACTAGAACAGGTCATTCAAAGCCTCATCCAACCTAGTCTTGAACACCTCCAGGAAGAGAGCAACCACAACCTCCCTGGGCAACCTCTGCCAGTGTTTCCTGGGCTTTATAAAGAGAGGAGGACCTGAAAGACTCACTGAGCAGGGTGGATTAATAGTAAAAGATGGACCAGCAAATCCAAAAAGGCGCAAAATATCATGGAGCTGAAGAGCAGGCTAAGAAAAGATGGTTAGGAAAGGAGGTGATGTATGTCTCTGAGGAGGCACATGGGGAGTAGAGAAAAAGCAATGAGCAGCCCAGAGTAGAAATCTTCCTGGATCAGCTTGTGAAGAGGAGGAAACGGGTGAAGATGAAGGATTAGTATTCTGTACTAGGAGCTGATAATTTACTGTTGTGCAGCTGGCTCCTTGAAACGTGAAATAAGGGAGTTTGGGGAGTCTTGATTGGGGTTGAGAGGGATCACAGGAGTCCTACGTTCCCCTGGTGCTTTGCTGCACCAGTCACAGCACACTGTAACCAATCCATGCTAGGGACAGCCTCGAGGGGACAGCAGGAAAATTGGTAGGGATATTGATTAAAAGGTCCCTGAAAGATTTAACTATTTCACCTCTAGAACTGTAAGAAGACTGAAACCAATTTCTTAGCTTTTTGCAAAGATCCAGGCTCTGGGATGAGCAAGCAAAAGGATAACGTTCTTGGTGCACAACGAACAAGCTCTGTTAGTTAATCCTAAAGCAGTCATGAGACAAAGCAATGCTGGGAATCCTAACCCTGCCAAAGCAAACAGCAAAACTCTGGACAGAGAACCACCCCCACTATGACTGCAAGAAACAACAATGAATTTCATTGTGAAATGCTTGCCACGAAGACTTGGCACCGTAGATACTTGACAGAATCCTTAGTATCAGTCTTGTAGGAGGCAAAGGTGATCTTCAGAACGACAATGAGAGAGCTGTGAAGGTGCCATAGGCTCACATGGGTACCTGACAGTGCAGCCAAAGAGTACTCTGGAAGCTGAGACACAAGCTGAGTCAGAGACTGCTTTATTCCCTCCAAATGTTAGGAAGACACTTCTCCTCTCCTTTTGTTTTGTTGATATAAACCCAAGATTTCTTAAAAGTATCAAAACAAGAAAAAATAAAGGTGAAGTGTAGCCAGGCATTTCTATGTCACTGCAAAACCTGCCAGCATCCTGCTGCTGGAGACAGGGATTTCAGTGAGTCAGCAAAGAGCAGAGCCAGCACCTGGTGTGAACACAGCTGCCAGCAAGGGCTACCTAGGCTGACTTCCTTCCTTTTATCTCCCTCTGTCTCAGGTTTTAAATCACTCCCCACCTTCTCCACCAACTGTTGCTGAAGGATTTTCAGTGCTGACATCCTTGTCCCTACAGATTTTGGGAGAGCTGTATGATGAGATTGCTCCCAGCCCACAGACTGGGCGCTCCCCGACATTCAAGGTCAAAGTTGATGGGGCCCTGAACAATCTGATCTAGTTAAAGATGTCCCTGCTCACTGCAGGGGGGTTGGACAAGATGACCTTCTAGGGTCCCTTCCAACTCAGTACATTCTATGATGCTGCCCCTCTGCTCTGCCCTGCAGAGGCTGCATCTGGAGCACTGTGTCCAGTTCTGGGGCCCCAAGTTCAAGAGGGACATAGAACTGCTTGAGAGAGTCCAGCACAGAGCCACAAAGATGCTGAAGGGAATGGAACAACTCTGTTAGGAGGAGAGCCTGAGGGAGCTGGGGCTGTGCTGCTTGGAGGAGAGGAGACTGAGAGGTGACCTCAGCAATGGTTATAAACTTGTAAAGGTGAGTGCCAGGAGGCTGGAGCCAGGCTCTGCTGGGTGATGCCCAATGCCAGGACAAGGGGTAATGGGTGGAAGTTGAGGCATAGAAAGTTCCATTTAAACATGAGGAGGATTTTTTTCCCTGTGAGGGTGACACAACACTGGAACAGGCTGCCCAGAGTGGTTGTGGAGTCTCCCTCTCTGGGGATATTCAAGATCTGCCTGGATGTGTTCCTGTGTAATTTGTTCTAGGTGATGCTGCTCTGGCAGGAGGGATGAACTGGATGAGCTTTGGAGGTCCCTCCCAGCCCCTGGCATTTTGTGATTCTGTGATTCTGTGTTTTTAGACTCCTTCTGTAGAGCTGCAACCCGCACAAGACAGGAAATGTTGCACCAAGCTGGGGTTTTAGTGGGATTACATCAAAGTGACAGCTTGGTTTGTGAAAGGAATAGAGATAAACAGAGAAAAAATAAGATGCCGAGGAAATAGCTGCACTTATTCAATGTGAGATTTATTCTGAGTATCCTTTCTACCATCAGAGCAAAAGAATTTTGACAGTCCTGCTTTTAAGTCAGCAAGAACAGAACTCCTGGAAAAGAACTGCATTAGCAAATGAGCTTTCTACCTATTATTTTTACCCTTACTTCTTACATCTCATTTCATCCCTAAATCTGTTGCTTCTAAGCAGTGAATCCTGGCACACGCTGCCCTACGAGTACACGCTGTCATGCTGGTAGTTCAGCTCTGAGCTCTTCTTCTCTTCCAGACCAGATGTTCTACTTCTCCCTGGTAATGGTTAACATGAGGCTACCTCATTATACACCTCTCCCTGGCCATGATGCCGGTGCTGCTTCAGCATCAGCCAAGAGCTGTGGGGAATCAATGAGACAGCTGGTGCCCTCCCTGGGGATGGTGTGCTTTACCTTTTGGATTCAGGCAGCCGCTGTGAGCCCAGATCCAGGATGTTCTGAATGATTTTTCATAGACAGGTGAGAACAAAAGAGCTTTGAAAACCTACTTCAATAGAATCTGGAGACATAGGGCTCTATTGATTAAAAAAAAAAAAGGGGGGGGGGGGGGTGTGAGGTGGGAAATAAAAGCCAAAAACCCAGCACATACACAGTCCAGTTGCATTTTCATCTTAATTGATTTTTCTGTGAGATGGAGAAGTGAATTCTGTTGAACAAAAGAGGTTTTTTTAAGAAATCTTTTCTTTACACACCATTAAGTGAGTAGATTTTTTTTTTGCATGCACAACAGCTGTGTTGTGTTTGCACAAATCAAATAATTCCCTTACAAAGCTCACAAACTGTAAATTGATCTCTTTGATCTTGTCCACAGCATATGCTAATCCTCAAATATCCAAGGAAGAAGAGGGATGAGATAACGCAAGCAAAATAAACACCTGGTTAATGTAAAACACTTGTAAAGTAGGGTTTGAAGCCAGCCCATAGTTAGGATATTTACTTTTGGAAAAATAAGAGAGGAGAAAGTTCATTCAGACTTTAAAAGGAGGAATTTGAGGTTGTTTTGGGGAGTCTTATTAAGACACAAGCTGGAAAATTCTCCTGAAAATAAATGAGAATTAAAAAGAAAAATAAAATAAGAAGAGGAGAAATAAAAAGAAAACTAAAAAGAAGACAAATAAAAAGAAAAATTAAAAGAGGAGAAAGTTTGTTCAGGGTTTAAAAGGAGGAATTTGAGGTTGTTCTGGGGAGTCTTATTAAGCTGGAAAGTTCTCCTGAAAATAAATGAGAATTAAAAAAAAAAAAAAAAAGAAATAAAAAGAAGACAAATAAAAAGAAAAATTAAAAGAGGAGAAAGTTTGTTCAGGGTTTAAAAGGAGGAATTTGGGGTTGCTTTGGGGTGTCTTATTAAACCACAAGCTGGAAAATTGTCCTGAAAATAAATGAGAATTAAAAAAAAAAATATATAAAGAGGAGAAATAAAAAGAAAACTAAAAAGAAGACAAATAAAAAGAAAAAATAAAAGAGGAGAAAGTTTGTTCAGGGTTTAAAAGGAGGAATTTGGGGTTGCTTTGGGGTGTCTTATTAAACTACAAGCTGGAAAATTGTCCTGAAAATAAATGAGAATTAAAAAAAAAATATATAAAGAGGAGAAATAAAAAGAAAACTAAAAAGAAGACAAATAAAAAGAAAAAATAAAAGAGGAGAAAGTTTGTTCAGGGTTTAAAAGGAGGAATTTGAGGTTGTTTTGGGGAGTCTTATTAAGCCACAAGGTGGAAAATTGTCCTGAAAATAACTGAGAATTAAAAAAAAAAAGAAAAAAAAAGAAAACTAAAAAGAAGACAAATAAAAAGTAAAAATAAGAGGAGAAAGTTTGTTCAGGCTTTAAAAGGAGGAATTTGGTGTTGTTTTGGGGAGTCTTATTAAGCCACAAGCTGGAAAATTGTCCTGAAAATAAATGAGAGTAGACTGCAGTTCATTTTCTCCCTACAGTGTGTGTGCCTGCTTTCACAGGAGGTGTTTGGCAAAGCCCATCAAGAAGAAAGCAGACAGTGGCTACAAACACTGTATGACTCAAACAGACTGGAGGATTCTCAAGGTAATCTCTAACTATCCTTCTAAGACTGCCTGGCTGATTTACAAAATCTAGTTCAGAGCATCCTAAGGAGCACTCTGAACGTTGTGCTACTTTCCCTTACCTCTGACACTGTATTTAATTTAGGGCTATAAGGTTTGGGAGTGATCTTTTTCTTTCTTTCTTTCTCTCAGTGATGTTGGATGCTGCCAGAAAAAAAAAAGGATTAATAGGAGACATTATCCTTCCAAGGCAGATGATCCTCCAGAGATGTTTCTGATGTCTCCCTCCGCCAGGCCCTTATGGAACAACATCCAACCATGCCCTGTCTCTGCTAAGTTTGAGATCAACTTTAGCATCCAGCCTTAAGCATATTCTTTTCTTTCACCTCACAGGTTCACAGGATGTCAGGGGTTGGAAGGGACCCACAGAGGTCATCAAGTCCAACTCCTCTGCCAGAGCAGGACCAGACAATCCAGCTCAGGTCACACAGGAACACATCCAGACAGGCCTTGAAAGGCTCCAGGGAAGGAGACTCCACAACCTCTGTGGGCAGCCTGTGCCAGTGCTCTGGGACCCTTCCAGTAAAGAAGTTCCCCTCGTGTTGAGGTGGAACCTCCTGTGCTGCAGCTTCCATCCACTGCTCCTTGTCCTATCCCAGGGCACAAGGGAGCAGAGCCTGTTTCCCCCTCCCACTTCTGACCTCCAGCCTGCAGATATTCATGAACATAGAATTGTTGAATCATGGTCTAGTTGATTGGATAAGGCTGGGTGATAGGTTGGACTGGATGAGCTTAGAGGTCTCTCCCAACCTGGTTGATTCCATTTATTGAAACTGAGCCTTGTGCCTTTACTTTACAAATAGGTTTGAAAGGAAACCAAGTGTGGTTTTCTAGGAACAATCCCTCAGTATCCATGACAGCTGTGCTCAGAGCTTGAGCTCTGAACTCTTTCTCTGCACTCCTCTTCCAGAAATCATCCATTTATTTCTGACTTCCCCAGGCAAACCCAAACAATCTGCTGTGCTGTTTATGGGTGGCCTTCATGCCACAGTTACAGCTATTTCCAAGCCTCTCAAGGATATCCTTCTCAGGTAAGGAAGCCTGCATGGCTGCAGGTGACCGTGGAGAGAAGATGTGTGTTGTGTCACATGAGGCTTCTGCACCTTCCCAGTGCCATTTTAACCAGCAGAGTCTGCCTTGCTTTGTGTTACTAGGGCATAAAGCTGTCAAATGCTCTGCAGTTTAAAGAGGACAACAGCACTGATGACTGTGGAGATTTCAAATTGGTATTGATTTCTGAGTTACACAGAGAAGAGCTGGGGTTATTTATTTCCCAGTCAAAAGAAGTGGGAACTGAAATACCCATTGGGTGAAGAAAATAAAGACCCCTGAGGATCCAGGCACAGAGACATCGACCAACTTAATCTCTGTGCTGTGGAGGAGCAATCAGATGGAAGCCTTGGCAGCTGCACCCACTGAGGGGCTGTTAGATGCCAGGAGCCAGGGGCAGTCCTGCAGAACCAGCAAGTGGGCAGGGCTGGATCTCAGAAGCAAAGCAAGCAGAGCTGGGAGAAGCAATGGCCCTCTTGCCTTCCAGTGAAGGCCTTCACATTGCTCATGGAGTGAGAAGGAGAAGAAAGGGAATGGTTCTGATAATCTCTGTGCAGGAAGGAATGGAGATGTGGCTGGAAGCAGAGCTGATACTGTGTTGGAAATGGTGGAGAGTTCAAGATGCAGTTCAAGACGAGTTCAAGATGCAACTTAAGAGAGGTCAAGATGCAGTTGTCACAGGGCTGCCAGGAGATGAGAGCTAAAGGTGTGGACAATGATGTGTGTAATAGAATCATAGAACCACAGAATGGTTTAGGTCAGCAGAGACCTCAAAGCTCATCCATAGGGAGGGTACTACAGGTCACTCAAGGCCTCATCCAACCTGGCCTTAAACACCTCCAGGGAGGCTGTGGAGCACAGAATCACCCAACATGATCAAAGATCACATTGGTGATCCTGTACTCCACAACCTCCCTGGGCAACCTGTGCCAGTGTCTCACTGCCCTCACTGTAAAGAACTTCCTCCTAACATCCAGTCTAAATCTCCCCTCTGCCAGTTCAAACCCATTGCCCCTTGTCCTGTCATTGCAAGACCTTGTCAATAGTCCCTCCCCAGCCTTCCTGTATCCCCTTTCAGATACTGGAAGGCTACTATCAGGTCTCCTGGAAGCCTTCTCTTCTCCAGGCTGTAAAACCCCAACTCTCTCAACCTGTCCTCATAGTGGAGCTGCTGCAGCCCTTTGAGCATCTTGGTGGCCTCCTCTGGACCCTCTCCAACAGTTCCATGTCCTAGCCTGAATCAAATCTCATAATTTCTTTGATGTGTACTTCCATCTCCTTCTCTGTTTTTCTAGTATGTGAGCTTCTTTCTAGAATCATAGAATGGTAAGGTTGGAAGGGACCTCAAGGATCATCTAGTTCCAACCCCCTGCCATAGGCAGGGACACCTCCCACTAGCACAGGTCACTCAAGGCCTCCTCCAACCTGGCCTTGAACACCTTCAGGGAGGGAGCAACCACAACCTCCCTGGGCAACCTGTTCCAGTGCCTCACCACCCTCACTGTAAAGAACTTCCTCCTAACTTCCAGTCTAAATCTTCCCTCTGCCAGTATCATCCACTCTCTCTGGTACTTTGTTTGCTTTTTCTTTAGATAGAGAGAGGAAAATGGTCTGAGGACTCATTACTTTATCCCCAAGGCAACACTGGAATGGAGACAAGGGACATCATTGTTGAAAGACAGTAAAATGATGGGATGTAATGAGAAATACACTCAGGGAATGCCAGCTAATGCTCACAGCTCTCTCAAGACAGTTGTAGCACTGAGCATCTTGCGTTTGTCACAACCAATCATCCTGAAATCATTATGGTACTTAACAAACAAAGAGCTTATAGCCGTGAATATTTTATTATATACTCCATGAAGACTGCAGAAAGAAACACTGCAAAGGCAAAATAAGCTTCTGGTTATGATCAATAGAAAAAGTAGTTAAAGCAGGGCTGTGGGTGTCCTGAGAGGTTATTCCATCTGAGTGTCACTTGAGATAACTCAGACTCCTGTCTAAAATGGCTCTTTGGAAGCATGTTGGCCAAATATTGCTGTATTTAGGAGCTTTATAGGTCACTTGTTGCTAGTTAGTTGTTCCCATATAATCACACACCTACTCAGGGAAGCTAAACTGGTGCCAGCACCAGAAGGTGTAAAATGGGAGGATCCAAAGGGAAAGATCTAACAGAGGCACACTCAGTGTGTTCAGGAGAGAACATCTTACATTTATGGATAACCAAGGGATGTTTCAGATCCTTCCTCAATTGCAAGTGCCATGGGAGGCTAAGGGATGAAAAGAAGGGCTCAGACATTTCACAGTCACAGAACTGTCAGGCTTGGGAGGGACCTCAAGGATCATCCAGTTCTAACCCCACTTTTATGGTCTGGGACACCTCATGCTAGATCAGGTTGCCCAGAGCCACATCCAGCCTGGCCTCAAAAAATTCCAGGGATGAGGCTTCCACCACCTCTTTGGGCAGCTGATTCCGGTGTCTCACCACCCTCATGGTGAAGAACTTCTTCCTAACATCTAACCTAAATCTCCCCTCCTCTAGCTTAGATCCATTCCCCCTGTCCTGTCACCACCTGACACCCTATAAAGTCCCTCCCCAGCTTTCTTGTAGCCCCCTTCAGATACTGGAAAGCCACCAAAAGGTCTCCTCGGAGCCTTCTCTTCTCCAGATTGAACAACTCCAACTCTCTCATCCTGTCCTCATAGAATCAACCATGTTGGAAGAGACCTCCAAGATCAAGGCCAGATTGGATGAGGCCTTGAGTAACCTGTACTAGTGGGAGGTGTCCCTGCCTATGGCAGGGGATTGGAACTAGATGATCCTTGAGGTCCCTTCCAACCTTACCGTTCTATGATTCTATGATTCTATGATCATCCAGTCCAGCCCTCTGACCATTCTTGTGGCCCTTCTCTGGACACATTCCAGTCCTGTGAAGGACAGGAAGGGTTTCACCACCCTTTCAGTACAGCACAGAGGTAGGTAGCTGCCACAGTGGATCCATTTTCTGTGAGGTGCAAGCACCAGGGACATTTCTGTGTTTTCTTCCCATTATTATTCAGAGCCACACTACCCAGCAGCTGCAGCTTCCAGAGTCCAGCTGAGGCTCAGCACTGTGAACTAATCTCACTGTACCTTCAGGCATCGTTTTAGCTAGCATCTCTCAGACTTTTAGCCTAGCTAAAACAAAAGAGTGTCTTTGGAGCCTGTCTGCCCTGTTTTATGGGGGCAGGAAAGTGCAGGAGAGCTTAGGATTCACAAAGAGATACATGACTAAGTGACACTGAAGCAGCTGCTCTTCTGACA
This sequence comes from Eubucco bourcierii, assembly GCA_013396675.1. Lineage (NCBI taxonomy): Eukaryota > Metazoa > Chordata > Aves > Piciformes > Ramphastidae > Eubucco > Eubucco bourcierii. The sequence continues at coordinate 247,721 of VWZE01001190.1, read as the reverse complement.
GCCCCTCCTGCAGGATGGAGAGGGAGAGGGGCTTGTTTGCTCAGGCTTTGCAGCAGAGGGAGGAAAGAGAAGAGGGCAAGCTACAACCCCTCTAGATGCTGTGTGTGTCCTCTCCCCAGTCAGTATTTCACTTGCTGGCGTTTCCTCTCCTCTGTCCCGTCCTCACTCAGAGGCTTGGTTGAGCTTACTTAGCAGTGCCTTCCATTTTTACCACTGAGCTACCTAGGAGGCAGTGCTGCTATTTGCACAGTTTTGCACACTCCAGAGACCTTCACAGTGCTTTTCTTCTACTCCTTACTCCTCTGCTGCACTCTTTTACTTTCTTATTCTTACTTTCCTACTGCTGACTACTTTTGTTCTTCTCTTAGACTGGAGTTGAAATTCAGACAGACACATCAGTAACAACCCCTGTAACAAGATTTTGGACTACACCTCAGCCCACACAGTCACCTGGGAGCTCCCTGAGGTAGCCTAGCTTACCTCTTTCCCAAGGTTTTACAGAAGGACCCACTCCAAGCCAACATCTCACTACCTGCACCACTGCAGACACGCTGCACACTCAGCCACATCTTTTGCTGAGCCACAAGCACCCTTTACAGGCTGGCCTGCCACTAGTGTGGGGGTGAGTAACTTGTGTTCTTGGGAGTACTGAAGAAGCTCTTGCCCCTTGATTCCTTGCACCTCTTGATTCTTGCACCTCTCTAATTCTTACACTTGACTCCTTGCACCCCTCTATTCCTTGCACTTCTTTATTTCTTACACCTCTTGATTCTTGCACCTCTCAATTCCTTGCACCTCTTGATTCTTGCACCTCTCATTCTTACACTTGACTCCTTGCACTTCTTTATTTCTTACACCTCTTGATTCTTGCACCTCTCAATTCCTTGCACCTCTTGATTCTTGCACCTCTCATTCTTACACTTGACTCCTTGCACTTCTCTATTTCTTACACCTCTTGATTTTGCACCTCTTAATTCCTTGCACCTCTTGATTTTGCACCTCTCTATTTCTTAAACTCAATTCCTTCCTCCTCTTTCTCACACCTCTTGATTCCTTGCACCTGTTTCTCACATCTCTTGATTCCTTGCACATGTCTATTTCTTGTACCTCTTGATTCTTGCACCTTTCTTTCTTGCACCTCTTGCTTCCTTTCATCTATTTCTTACACCTTTTGATTCCTTGCACCTCTCTATTTCTTGCACCTCTTCCTTCCTTTCATCTATTTCTTACACTTGATTCCTTGCACCTCTCTATTTCTTGCACCTCTTCCTTCCTTTCATCTATTTCTTACACTTGATTCCTTGCACCTATTTCTTGTGCTTCTTGATTCCTTGCACCTCTCTTTCTTGCACCTCTTGATTCTTGCACCTCTTGATTCTTGCACCTTTCTATTTCTTACACTTGATTCCTTGCACCTCTCTATTTCTTGCACCTCTTCCTTCCTTTCATCTATTCCTTACACCTTTCGATTCCTTGCACCTCTCTATTTCTTGTGCTTCTTGATTTCTCGCACCTCTTGATTCTTTGTGCTTCCTTGCACCTCTTGCAGCTCTTCCTTGATGGCTGCTTTTGCAGTGTGCTCTGGTGAACAGGTAACATTTTCACCAGGGCACCCAGTGGCAGACACATTGCTATCACTCACCAGTTCTTTAAGCAGTTTGCTGGCAATTTCACAGACACTCCAGTCTTTTTATTCACTCTTTGTTTCTGTTTCTCTTTCAGTAATGTCACTTTCATGCAGTCTTTCACTAGCAGCTCATCTAGCATCAGCTGATACACAGCAGCACACTATTTCCATTTTCAAGAACCTGTTGGTGTACATAACAGGAATCCTTTCATCACACAGCATTTTCTTTCATCTTTCTCAGTCACTGATTCCAGTCTGGTGACCTTTTACAATGAGCCTGTTTACAATTGTAAACCATTTCTTGCTTTCATCTCACTTGTCTCGTCCATTTCCAATCTCTCCCCTTGCAAGGGCAGTGTAATGTCACATCTCATCCCTGCATTGTTACCTCTTTATTTGAAACTGTTCTTGCAGCTCTGATTTTTGCTCTTCCTTTTACCCTTACATAGTCTTAGTTGGAGGAGGATCACTGGGAAATTCAGGCCCAGGCTGGAAGGGACCTCTGAAGGTCCAACCTGCTGCTTCAGTCAGCAAGGACATCCTCAACTAGATCAGGTTATCCAGAGCCCTGTTGAGCTTTACCTTGAATATCTCCAGGGATGGGGCCTCAACCACCTTCCTGGGCAACCTGTTCCAGTGTTCCACCACCCTCATGATAAAAAATCTGCTCCTAACACCTAATCTAAATCTGCTCTGCTCTAGTTTGAAGCCACTGTCCTTGTCCTATCATTGCAGGCCTTTGTAAGCAGTCTCTCTGGAACGTTCTTGTAGCCCATTTTAGCTACTGGCAGACTGCTATGAGGTCCCACTTGGAGCCTCCTCTTCTCCAGACTGAACATCCCCAGCTCCCTCAGCCTACCCTCACAGCAGAGCTGCTCCAACCCCCTGAGCATTTTTCTGGCCTCCTCTGGACCCTCTCCATCAGCTCCATGTCCTTCCTATAATGAGGGCTCCAGAGCTGGACACAGTACTCAGGTGAGGTCTCACCAGAGTAAAGTGGCAGAATCTCCTCTCTGGCTCTGCTGGCAGCACTGCTTTGGATGCAGCCCAGGATGCAATCTGCCTTCTGTGCTGCAAGCTCACACTGCCTGCTCGTGTCCAGCTTCTCCAAGTGGGAGAAAGCTCAAAGTGAGGACAAATGAAGCTCAGCCAAAACTCCACTGCTGCTGCAGGTGATTGTTAGGGGGTTTGATCCAGCGAGATTCTTTCACACTCTTTTGCAGGGGTCTCTCAAACATGCAAGTTCAGTTCCATGTGAGTGCTAAATACAACTGTGAATTCCTACTTTCCCTGTCAATCATGAGCTGTCTGTCATATGTTGTTGTGTGGCAAAAAGAAGGTTTCTGGTCTCAGCTCAGCTCAGCTCAGTGTGTCGTTCCTGTAATTAACACAGGAGAAATCTCAACTCTTGGTTCAGAAATGCTTGAATGCCTTCAAACACAGGAATGCTCTGACAGCTGGATATCCAGTGGGAGTTTTGGATGAGGAATAGATACAAATGGAGTAATTTTTCTTCAGGCCTTTGCTAATGAGGACAATGGATGAGTGAAGCGGGCAGCATTTAACTCAGCCAAATGGCACACAGGTCTTTTATTTATAAGTTTGGTTATTGGCAGCAGTAAAACTTGGAGGGAAACTTGCCAGCAGAGCTACACAGTGAATGTTTATCTGTTGGTCTATTCTTCCTCTTCTAGAAGTGGTCAAATGCTACACAAATTTAAGCTGCTCCTCCACCACGTTGATTTTTGCCATATTCAAACCGTTCGCCATGGCATTTGGATGCCTGCTAGGGTATCTCAGTCTAAAAGAGCCATGAAGGACCCAAACCAGAAATCTAGAAATTAAACTGGCAGAGGGGAGATTTAAACTGGATGTTAGGAAGAAGTTCTTTGCAGTGAGGGTGGTGAGACACTGGCACAGGTTGCCCAGGGAGGTTGTGGAGCACAGAAGCACAGAATGTGATCTCCGATCACATTCTGTGCTTCTGTGCTCCACAACCTCCCTGGAGGTGTTCAAGGCCAGGTTGGAGGAGGCCTTGAGTGACCTGTACTAGTGGGAGGTGTCCCTGCCTATGGCAGGGGGATGGAGCTGGATGAGCTTTGATGTCCCTTCCAACCTAAACCATTCTGTGATTCTAAGTTGGAGACTTCCAGGCCCTGCTTTTCTGAACAGTCAGAGCTGTCATCTAGAGCAGGAGTACCACTACACTACTCCTCCGCTTAAACCTTTGTGTTAAACACCGAGTAGGAAATTGCCTTGCCTGGAATTAGAATGACAAAGGTGTCCCCGAAGCCTTTGTGCATTACATTATTCATTTACTTTTAACTGAATGGCTGAGGTGAGCCTCTCAGCAGAATAGATCACTGTCCCAGGGAGCTTTAGAAGAAAAGCTGCTTGTTTACCTAAAGCAACACGGGAGCAATTCCACCGCTGAAAGCACCTTGGCTGTGTTTGAAAATAACTGCTTCTCCCTGACACTAAACGTTGCTGCTTCATTCCAGATGTGTAGATGGAATATTATGTTGTGTATATTATGGATATGCTTGCATCTGAGCAAGAGCTTTGCATTACTCCTTACCTGGTGACTGCTTGGCATTCATATTGGAGGAGAAAAAAAACCAAACAAAAGCCTTTCAAGTTTGACCTTCAAAGTGATTTCAAATTGGTATCTCAGACCAGTTTGGTTTTTTTTTTTCCCCTTTTAACAAAACAGTTTCTGATTTTGATCATTAAGTAACATGGAATTTAAGGTTAGGAGGTTTTTTTTTCCACTGTGAGGGTGACAGACCACTGGAGCAGGCTAACCAGAGATGTTGTGGAGGCTCCTTCTCTGGAGACAGTTAAAACCTGCCTGGATGTCTTCCTGTGTGAGCTACTCGAGGTCATTTTGCTCTGGCACAGGGGTTGGACTAGAAGATCTTCTGATGTCCCCCCCGACCCCTAAAGTGCTGTGATTCTGTGATTTTAGTGTCTGGATGATGGAAGCAAAGCTAGACATTGGGGTTGTGTAGATATCATCTTTTAAAATCCACAGTTAATGATTCCAGCAAGTCTGAGGAGGAGAGAAATGTGACTCATTCTATCTAGCTTTAGTAGTCTGAAAAATGGGATCCAATCTATGCTGGTCCCCTTCTACAGCCAGTGGAGAGAGATGGATTCTTCTAAACACAGTGTGCCTAAAGTGGGTGCCTGACTGGTGCCAAGAAGGTACATCAAATGCTCTAAAGCTTCTTTATCAATCCCTATACTCTGCCCTAGTGAGACCACATCTGGAATACTGTGTCCAGTTTTGAGCTCCCCAGTTCAAGAGAGACAGAGACCTGCTGGAAAGAGTCCAGTGGAGAGACACAAGGAGGACTGGGGGACTTGAGCATCTCCCCTATGAAGAGAGACTGATAGCCCTGGGGCTGTTTAGTGTAGAGAAGAGAAGACTGAGAGGAGATCTGATCAATGTACTCTACAACTACCTGAAAGGCGGTTGTAGCCAGGTGGGGTTGGTCTCTTCTCCCAAGCAATCAGCAACAGAGTGAGTGGACACAATCTCAAGTTGTGCCAGGGGAGGTCTAGGCTGGATGTTAGGAAAAAGTTCTTCACAGGGAGAGTGATTGGCATTGGAATGGGCTGCTCAGGGAGGTGGTGGAGTCACCGTCACTGGAGGTGTTCAAGCAAAGCCTGGATGGGGCACTTAGTGCCATGGTCTGGTTGATTGGCTAGGGCTGGGTGATAGGTTGGGCTGGATGAGCTTGGAGGTCTCTTCCAACCTGCTTGATTCAATGATTCTATGATTCTGTGTTGAGGGCTGCTGACCTGGATGGAGTACTTACCAAAGCAGCATAAGGATGCATGGCTTAAGTGAGTAGAATTGAAGGAGATGCTTGAATGTCTCCAGGGAAGGGGCCTCAACCACCTTCCTAGGTAACCTGTTCCAGTGCTCCACCATCCTCATAGTAAACAACTTGTTCCTAACATCCAATCTAAACTTGCTCTTCTCAAGGTTGAACCATTGCCCCTCATCCTGTCACTGCAGGCTTTTGTCAACAACTTCTCTCCATCCTTCCTGTAGGCCCCCTTCAGGTATTGGCAAGCTGCTATTAGGTCCCCCTGCAACCTCCTCTTCTCCAGACTGAACATCCCCAGCTCCCTCNCACTTAGTGCCATGGTCTGGTTGATTGGCTAGGGCTGGGTGATAGGTTGGGCTGGATGAGCTTGGAGGTCTCTTCCAACCTGCTTGATTCAATTATTCTATGATTCTGTGTTGAGGGCTGTTGACCTGGATGCAGTAGTCACCAAAGCAGCATAAGGATGCATGGCTTAAGTGAGTAGAATTGAAGGAGATGCTTGAATGTCTCCAGGGAAGGGGCCTCAACCACCTTCCTAGGTAACCTGTTCCAGTGCTCCACCACCCTCATAGTAAACAACTTGTTCCTAACATCCAATCTAAACCTGCTCTTCTCAAGCTTGAACCATTGCCCCTCATCCTGTCACTGCAGGTTTTCNCACTGCTGCTGCAGGTGATTGTTAGGGGGTTTGATCCAGTGGGATTATTTTTACTATAAGCATATTTTTATTTCCACCTTTTATAAATAATATTTTTTATTTCCATCATATTTTTGTTTTCATCACATTTTTATTTTCCTCCTCTTTTTATTTTCACCTTTTAAAAACAATATTTTTATTTTTCAGCATCTTTTCATTTTCATCTGGTTTTAGTTTTCCTGTTTTCATTTTCACCTTTTGCAAGTAATATTTTTATTTTCAGCATCTTTTCAATTTCATCCCATTTTAAGTTTCCTATTTTTATTTTCCCCTTTTAAAAAATAATATTTTTATTTTTCAGCATCTTTTCATTCTCACCACATTTTAATTTTCTTCCTATTTTTATTTTCACCTTTTAAAAATAATATTTTTATTTTCACCTTTTAAAAATAATATTTTTATTTTCACCATAGTTTCAATTTCATCACATTTTAAGTTTCCTATTTTTATTTTCCCCTTTTAAAAAGAATATTTTTATTTCCATCATAGTTTCCATTTCATCACATTTTAATTTTCCTATGTTTATTTCCCCCTTTTAAAAATAATATTTTTATTTTTCAGCACCTTTTCATTCTCATCACATTTTAATTTTCCTCCTATTTTTATTTTCCCCTTTTAAAAAGGATATTTTTATTTTCACCATAGTTTCAATTTCATCCCATTTTAATTTTCCTATTTTTATTTCCCCCTTTTAAAAAGAATATTTTTACTTTTCAGCATCTTTTCATTTTTGTCAATTTTTATTTTCCTCCTATTTTTATTTTCACCTTTTTAAAAAGAATATTTTTATTTCCACCATAGTTTCCATTTTCACCACATTTTAATTTTCCTGGTTTTATTTTCACCTATTAAAAATACATTTTTCATCCTATTTTTATTTTCAGCTCTTTTAATCCTATTTTTATTTTCATCACATTTTTTTTTCTAGGCTCTCCTCTGCTCACATATTTCTTCTTTCTTTTTTTCCCCCCTCCTCCTTCTTTGCAACAGTGGCTTTTGGGCTGAGGCCTGAATCCTGCTGTAGTGGAGCTTCTCTTACACACTTTGCATTAGCAATTTCCTGCTTGACTGCTCCTCCACTGTGAGACAAGCCTGAAGATGTAGTGATTGGATAGCCAGAGTTGAATACCAACACTTCCATTTCCTCTTACAGAAATTGGCATCTCTCTTGCCTTTGGACAGCCTCAGTCACCCAGATGCATCTCAACAAAAACTGCAACCGAGAAGGGGGGAAAAGAGGCATCAGACTTCTTAACAGCAGCTCTTAGGCATCTGTATTTTTAGGAATAGAAGGACAAAGAAGCTGCTTTGCATTCAAAGGGGATTTTTTTTTTTCACACCCCCCACCCCCAACCTAGCCATGGTAGTGCACTGAGAAAGCCTGGGTTTGATTTTGGTTCTGGCCATCTTCTGTTGGGTAGCTCTCATCTGCTTTCTGAACTTCTGCTGTGCTAAGGGAGGGATGTAGGAGAGTGGTGGTGCCCTTCATCTCTCCTACTGTCTCCTGCTAATTCACTGCATTTGTGGTTTTCTCTCCTTCTGATTAGGTTTTAGGCATGGAGAAGCTTTTTACAGCTCCTGGAGACTGCTGGTTCAACAGATGCTTTCTGAGCCAGGCAGTTGCTGTTGGAGGCCTGTCCTGAGGACTGGACTCTGGGTCAATTTCTGCTAGGCATGATTTGTACCCCTGTGCCACTGTGATCAAAGGATGACTGGAGTGCTAAAAGATCTGATTAGCCTCAAAGTTTGTCCCAGATGGTAAATACTGAATAAAGCCTGCAAGAACCAAGTTTTCCAGCTTCACATAATCAGCAATTTAAACACCGCCTGGCCCAGAAGGGTGCAGCTGGGCTATTGTCACTGTTTAATAGCACCTGATGGTTCTGCTGGCTCTTTTTCAGTCCTTTCAGATGTGCAATCCCCACTTCCTTTGGTCATGAGCTCCAGATTTCACTCACGTCTTGACCTTAACTTACCTTTCAAAGCACTTTCCTTTCAGTTCACTGGGTGAGCATTTCTGCTTGTGTTGAGAGCAGCGCAACATCTCCACAGCATTTGGGTTCCATGGCTTTTACTAGCAGAGGAGGTGGGCTTTAGAGATGGTCCTTATGTGGAAGCTGTAGCCCAGTGGTGGTCTTACCTTTCCCTGCCTGTCCTACTTCTGCTAAAGCCATCTGAGGACTGAGTGAGCAGACCACAGTCAACAATGGGAACGTAGTAACCGTTTGTGATTGATGTACTCATGTTTGCTGGCTGCTTTGCTCTTTGTTTCTGAAGGCATGGTGAATATCTATTTGCCTGCATCATTCCCACTGACTGTACAGCTGAACTTGCCACACACATCTTTCCTGAGTGGAGATTTCTAGTTTAGAGCACATTTAATTCAGAGTCTACCTTTTAGTCTACAGACACTGAACTTGACATTTTATTGATGCTGTATTAGCAAACCATTCTGTACCTGAGATCCCTTTGCAACTCTCCACTGCTGTCTTCTGGTTTTCCTATCCTGAATAATTCTGTGTCATCACAGTTTGCAAATCTTGGTACATCATAAGGATCATGCTCTTGTGAGATCCCTCCTGGAGTACCCCAACACAAGAAGGACATGGATCTGTTGGAGAGGGTCCAGAGGAAGGCCACAAAGATGATCAGAGGGTTGGAGAACCTCTCCTGGGAGGACAGACTGAGAGAGTTGGGGCTGGAGAAGAGAGGTCCAGGGAGACTTAGAGCAACCTTACAGTATCTGAAGGGGGCCTACAGGGAAGCTGGGGAGGGACTATTTATAAAGTCCTCTGGTGACAGGCCAAAGGCCAAAGGTTTTAGACTAGAGAAGGGAGGAAGATTTTCTTTACTGTGAAGGTGGTGAGACACTGGAGCAGGTTGTCCAAAGAAGTAGTGGATGCCTCATCCACTCATCAACAGTGGATGCAAGTGCTTAAGGCAGGGCTGGATGTGAGGCTTTGAGCAGGGGTCCCTCAGGGATCAGTGCTGGCACCAGTGCTATTTAACATCTTTGTCAGTGACATGGACAGAGGAATCAGTGCACCCTCAGCAAGTTTGCAGATGGCACCAAGCTGCTCTGGAGGGCAGGGATCCATCCAGAGGGACCTGGACAGGTTGCAGAGGTGTGCCCAGGCTAACCTCATGAAATTCA
>VWZE01001190.1:203379-217355 GCA_013396675.1 Eubucco bourcierii | reverse complement strand
CCCCACACCCCCCCCCTCCTGTGTTCAATAATAGTGAATGGCTCCGGCTAGACTGGACTGCCTCCAAGTTACCCATTTACAGACAGTCCCTGGTTTGTGATTTCAACCAGCAAAACTCTGCTCCTTTTCCCCCCCTTCCTTTCCTTTTCTTTCTCCCGCTGTTANTTTGTTTAATAGGACCATATGCCATCCAGCCTCATTGCCTAAAATTTATAGAGGTCATGGCCAACCAGAACGAGTAGGAATTTTGCTGGGTTAGGGATGCTTCGCCCTATTATGTTTAGTGATAAGAACATTAGTTAGCCTCTGCGAGACATGCATTTTCTGCTTGTTTCATGCTGGGCAGTGTATTGAGAATGTTTTATTTCATTTGGAGTGGAAGTGCATTTCCTTTGGCCTAACTGGATAACTCGGGACTTATTTGGTAGAATTAGGAGTTAACCTTTAAAGACTTGCAGTTATTTTTATTTTTCACGTTTAAAAAGCTGCAGAAAGTCTTCGAGCAGCTACGCTTGGTCTTATTTACCACGAGACTCCACCGCTGTTCTTTGGAAGTCTTATTCTAATGCACAGTGTTTTCTTAACAGTGCTGTGCTGAGCTTCCAAATCGTCATTAAAGAGTCACGTAAATACTAAAAGAGAAAAAAAAGTCCAAATCCAACCAATCACCCGGAGATCGCACACTCTTTTACGTTTGAGCTCTCTTTGTTTATAAGGACACCAGGGTTTTACACCATTCCCTTAATGGGAACCTTCTTGTCTAATTCCTGCCTGGCTGCCGGTGAATTTCCAGTCTGACACCACAGGACAGTAAAACCTCAGCCTGTTTCTCTTAATTTCTTAATTTTTTTTTTTTTTTCTTCATGAGTGGAAGCAACATGCTGTAGAAGCGCGGGCTGCTGCCAAGGACGGCAAAGATCCTAAACTAGTTACTTCTCGCTGGGATAGGTCAAGCACGGCCCCAAAGGAGGAGGCAGATCCTTTTCGTACGGGGTGGGTACGGTCCTAGGCTGGGGACCGGCGGCGGCGGGCGCCGGCCCCGTCCTACCGCTCCTCGCCGCCGGACAGACCCGGCGCACACCTCCGCACACAGCGGGGGCGCGGGGTGGAGAAATCTCTTCTAGACTGCAGGGGTTTTAGCTCCCCAGCATGTCCACAGGCTCTGCTTTCGCATGCTCCAGGCTGGAACTTCCCGTAGGAAGCAAGCAAGGAATAATCCATGCACCTGCTTTGCCGAGATTGCTCCGGGTTAAGACTTCGGCTCACTACTTGGCTGCTCCTCGCTCGGTTTAGTGTGTGTGGAACTAAAACCACTAGGAGTTTTGCGTTGCATGCTGGTAGGGTAAGGATCTCTCCCCCTCTCAGCACCCCGATCTTGTCATCCTTTCCCAGCAAAGTGTTTCTTTCACCAGTGCGTTTGTAAACCAGGACCTACAGCGGGTCTGACTGGCAGAGCGTTTTCACTCTGTGCAGAATTTAAGCAGAGCAAGAGCGAACGCAGGGGTAATTTTTCACACACACCTCCACCCCGCCGAGGGCTGCTAGCAGGTTGTTTCTCGAGGGGGAGCTTTTCTCCGCGGCGCTTTGCCAGAGAAGTACAAGCGAGGGGCTCCTGGGGCACTTTATATTACAGGCAGCGGCTTGGGTAGAGGGTTTTGGAAGCAGCCTGCTAACTCCCTCCCCGTGCCGGACTGGGGTTTTAAGTGTCTGTTCCACACCTTCACTGTAGTTTGGAACCTTTCTGACAAGGTTTCCTGAAAGAAATGTTGTCAGTAATTGAGGTTAAAAATTGTCCCCAGTGGTGACACACTTGGTACGGTGTTTGTTGAGGAGGTAAAGAAGGGGTTGGTGGCTCCAGGGCTTGTGTACATTTAATTTCGCTCAGTGTGGCACTGTTTGCGGTCATTTCACCCCGGTTAATGAAAGCTATGGAGAACGTCAAGAGATATCACGTGCCGGAGGAAAGTTTTTATATATTTTTTTCCCTCTCTGTCCTTTTAAAAAAATTATTTAATTTTTTTTTTCCCGCCTTGTGCTTATTTCAAGATAGTTGCCTATTGTGTCCTACTTTGTCATGAGAGGAAAGAGAAAACACAACCCTCTACAGGCAGAGAAGATAAAACAGAAAACAAAAGAGAAGGCATTGTCCTGTCATAATCACCACCCCCAGGATTTTCACAGAGGCGTTTGGTGCTGAAAGAGTTCGAGTGTTTCTTTTTTCTCCCCCAAATAAGCGATTTCTTGCAAATTTCAATTTGACTTCGAAACCGTGGAATGGGAGTGTGGGGGTAGGGGAACAGAGTGCTTGGCGTGGAGGGAGAAAAGTGGCTTTGGGTGCCAGAATTTATGTAGCCTAGAGACGGTCCTGCTTTCTCTTCCCGAAGGAGTTTGAGGGACGCTTTGACGGTAGTGTAGGGGAAATAATTATCCTTTCGGAAGGTAAGGCTCTGAATTATCAACAGAGCTCGGACCTCGTGTAGGAGAAACAGATGTATCTGCGCTCCAGGTGTTTTTTTGTTAAGAGGAAGGTAGTGCATCCTTTTCCAGGTTTCCTTCTTTCCTAACCACCCGGACCTGTGCTAGGAGTTTAAGTAGGGGTTTCCTCGCACCAAAATGTCCTTTTCCAGGTGTTTAGTACACAGGGTTTTGATTTCTTAACTCGCTGGAGAAAGTCTGGCGTGGATTTCACCTCCTACGGAGGGAGGCACCTGAATAGAACCTAATATCCCCGCCTTTCTGTGACTACCCAAATCTTCCAAGTCGGTACCTGGAGGTATCCATTTTAAGCTCTTCAATATTTTTCTGCATCTCTAACCCGCCATTTTAATTAACAAAAAAACCAATTTCCCAGTCGTCTTGGAAAGTGCGGTGAAGCAGGTTAAGAAACCAATTGCTCGGAATAGCCAGCGCTTGGAGAAAATGAGTATGTGAGCCATCGTGAGCCATCCTTCCCTCCCTAGGACTGGTTTCTGTTCTCCCCATTGGNCAGATTGACATGTTGACGATTCTGCTTTAAGGAATGTGACAATAAAGTGGAAAACCAAAGGCTGGCAAGCACTTCATCAAGGATAAAAAGGTTCTGCTGTAAGGATGTCACTCAATTTATTGTGAAAGTCGAATGAATTACGTTTAATGAAAGTGCTCCCCAGATGAATATTACCAGCAATTTCCCGAGTTGGCTCTGTCAGATTGATATGAGGAAATGCCAACCCATATCAAAAAAGATCTCCAATCTCAATTACTATGCAAGCTTTCGAAGAGCTCCTTTTTATTGATATGATATATATTGGCAGGTTCTCAATGCTGTGCGAAGTGCTCCCTGTTCAACAGGACAGCGTATTCCCTAGCTTATTGTTTAGATTGTTTAACCTTTATTTATTAAAAAAAAAAAAATCCCCCTTCTGCCTATCTAAACTTCTGCGAGTGCCCTTCTTTTGAAGGGGAAACCGCCTCTCATCCTCTTCTCCTTTCCGTGACCTAGAGAGACCAAAGTTGTTTGTCTGGCAGAGAGCAGGGGCGATGTTCATTGCAGGAAGTTTGTTCAGCCTGGATGGACAAAGCCGAAGGTCAAGAGAAATAACTGGGCCGAGACAATGGCGTTGGATCCCCTCATTCTCGGTGTATTTCTAGGCGACCGTCCAGAGCAGGGTAATGTTTGTTACGACTGGCAATCCCAATATTCCCGCCCTTTCTTCTTCATTCCTCTAGGGTTTCTCTGGGCAAATTAGAAATTCACTAAGCCCGCGAAGAGAGAGAGAAAAGCTCTTATGTCGCCTCATCTGCATAAGAATTGACTTTGTGAGAGGCTTTTCAGTTCTATTTTAACTACTATGACACCGGTCGCTGCTTAGGAATACAGCTTCTGTTCCCAGAATCCATCTTGCTGGGCTTGCTTGTGATTAAAGGAGGGATCCAGTCAGCTCTCTTCTACCACTTCCTCGTTCTCTTTCAATTTTTAAACCGAAGAGGAGAGAGAAAGAGACGTTACTGAAGGACAGCCGAGAGGTACTCGGTACCCTGCAGCAGGACGGGGACGTGGGCATCTTCACACGTGTGTGCAGCACTAAAGAAGAAGCAGAAAGAGCTTGTCCTTATCACATCTCGGGTTAGTTTGGGTTCCCATTTTCCTCTTTGTTACTGGATCTGCGTCTGAAACTTTCTTCAGTGCACGATTAGTCCACCTGTGTTTCTCTCTCCCCAACCCCCCCCTTTTTTTTTTTTTTTTTTTTTTTTAAAATTTTCTTTTTCCCCCCCGGTCGGTCGTTTTGTNAAAATGTGCTTTCTCCCCCTCGGTAGGACGTGTTGAGTGCTTCGAGCGGCGGAAGGCAGTTGCAGGGAGTGCAGGCAAAGGGCTTGCAGACCGACTGGGACAAGGCAGTCTGGGGATGCGCGGCCCAGCGGCTACCCTGCCGCAACTCAGCCGCTGTGCAGCACCGTGGAGAGATCCCGGGACGGGCGGGCCGCAGCCGCAGCCGCAGCCACAGCCCCAGCCCCAGCCCCAGCCCCAGCCCCAGCCCCAGCCGGCGAACAGCTCCGGGCACCGCTGCCGGGGCTCGGCTCGATAACAGCTTCTGTTACTGAGCGGACAAGGCCCGGTGCCACGGACAAGGCCCGGTGCCACGGACAAGGCCCGGTGCCGCGTCTCTCCGCCGGCGCCACTCTCAGTGCACTGCCGGGGACTTTGCCTGCCCCCTCCATAGACGCTTCGCCCCGGGCTAAGTGCTGCGGAGCCTTGCTGCTGCGAGCTCCCCCGCAGCCCGCTCGGGACTCGGGATTTGGCTTTCGTTCCCCTGCAGGATGCACAGACGGCCTGACCGGCAGATCGATGTGATCGCTGCTGCTACTGCCGAATGGCTTTCTCTTAACGGCGAAGTAACCGCTTTGTTTTCTGGGGGAAAGCTGACCAGAGGGACAATATACGTGTGGAGGAGAACAGGGATGGGTTTTTGGATTTAATCATCCAAGAGCTCTGGCAGGATGAGTCTGGGGATGAGAAAGGCTTTTCGGGCATGCTTGGGTTAATCTCATTCTATGCCAGGACCATCCTCTCCTTTTGGGCAGAGACCACAGACACCTCAGAGCACTGAAATCGGGTTGGGCCGTGGGACCCAGCTGACACGGAGGCAGGAGAGCAGGCAGCAATTAATGAATAATGACACTTTCTATCCTGTAGGTCAGGGCAGAGGTGGCTCTCTGACATGGTTGATGTGATTTCTGGGGTAGTGGCTCTTTGAGGTACCTGTAAGGGGCAGTCAGATCTTGCTTCCTCCGCTTGCTTGTGTCCTGGCAGCCAGTGGTTGGAGTATGTCCCCACTCCCACCTTGCTTTCAAGAGGAGATAATCGCAGGCAAGTACCTCCATCCCAGTAAATCCCCACTCACTATCGACAGAACTGTCTTCTGGAGGTCTACTGCCTGAAAAGCACTTGTCAATGAAACACTGACTTTTGACAAGGCAGGTGTAAGTGGATGACTGATGGAGAGTCCTTCAATAAAGGAATGTGATAGGAATTGACTGAGCTGAGTGGAAAAACAACCCCCAATGCCCACCAACCCTCCAGATAAAACCATAAAACATTTATTCCCAATCCATATTCTCCCATGGATATCAGTAGCAATCGTGATGCCTAGCCCTAAACATTGTCCAGTCCCTTTTGATTACAGTCCCCGTGTGTGGTGCCTGGGAACTGCATTTGTCTGCTTCAGAGATATTGCTTTTATCTTCCAAATGCCACCCTCATTAATGTCAGTGTCTTGCAGTCCAGCTAGTGACAAATGTCTCAGGGACGTTCGTCTGCCTTGCACAGTGCATCCATCTCTCCAGGTGCCCTGTCTTTTCCTCTCCAAGGAGTAGCTTAGCAGTATTTTCTTCCTTGCTTCCCCTGTGTCTGCCATGAAATGAGTTGTCCACTAGTTGGTTTCTGTCCTGTTGGTTCTGCCCCTGGGGTATCACCTCTCCTGTTAATCGGTGTCATCATGTTGGTGACAGGTTGATTTGTATGTGGAAAGATAATCTGTTCTTTCCACACCTGCAGATTCTTGAAAAGGGAGAAACTAACTTTTTTTTTGGATTTTTTTCTTTTCTTTTTTCCCCCTTTTGCTTTCTGAGAGCCTATAAAATGATATTGATACTAGTGCCCTGTATTCATCATGTTTCATTTTCTAGCCCAGACTTGATGCAAAGACTAAAGAGCAATGACCCTGATTTATTTTTTTTTTGTGTGTGTATCCTGCTTGTTTCTCATTGTGCTTGCTTGTGCTTGTTCTTTTTTGTCTTTTTCATCTGAACTTTAGAAAAATTGGTAAGCAAAATACAACTCTGTTTACTTAAACTTTGGTGATAGCTACACAGGATCTCTGGACTGCTTTCAGCAGCAGAGCTGAGAGATGAGGTAATATCAGGGAAGATATTAGGAGGAAGTTCTTTACAGTGAGGGTGGTGAGGCACTGGAACAGGTTGCCCAGGGAGGTTGTGGATGCTCCCTCCCTAGAGGTGTTCAAGGCCGGGTTGGAGGAGGCCTTGAGTAACCTGTACTAGTGGGAGGTGTCCCTGCCTATGGCAGGGGGTTGGAACTGGATGATCCTTGAGGTCCCTTCCAACCTTACTATTCTATGATTCTATAAGATCTAGTAGACTCAGTTCTTGGAATCACCTGTAATTAAAATATTTCTATACACATGTGTGTGTGTGTCTGGCTATAAAATATTGATTAAAGTTATATTACTTATTTAGACAGAAAAGAGTAATTTTAAAGTTAACTAATACAGCATCCTCTGTTGCAAACCAGCAGATGCTGCTTACCTTCCCAGTAAGAACATTTGATGGTTTATTTGAGAAATCCCTGAGGTCTGTGGTGCTTCTGCCTGATACTGCACACCTGAGTCAGGATAACATAAGTAACATTACAAATTATTAGAGGCTGGTGTGTCTCTCCTCTCACTAGATCAGCAAAAGGAAAAAGAGAAAAAAGAAGACCCACTCCAACCATATATTGAGAGCAGTATTGAAAAACATCCTATAGATCAGATCCTGTGGCCTGATCCTGCAGTGTTATACAAGAGAGGGTTGCTCTGTAAATCAATGGCTTACTTGTGCAAGGAGGACAGAGTCTGTCTCCTGTTGAAGATGAAGTAGGCCATTTCTATCACTGGGAATTGCTTGTCATTATTCAGATGCTGCTTCAAAATGAAAGTGTAATTGGCAGCTCTTAAAAAAATTTAACTAATGGAGTTTGTGTTATGGATAGTTCAGACCACCTGTACTATAATATTTATCTGCACAGTCACTTTTATAAGCCATTCTTGATTGAACCTGAGAAAAAAAGCAGTTCTTCTGCTAGGCTATTTTGTCAAGAAATGTTGTCATAACCCTTCAGGTACATAAAACTGCTTATGTAAAATTAATGGACTGCTTTTTATATTTACAATCTCATCTGTAGCATTTGGGATCTTGCAAGAGAAAGTCTGAACTTAAAGCAGGACTAATATTAAAGCTGTGTTCTCACGCTTGCTGCACTGTCAATAGCAGTATTGTGACATATTGGTCTGCTTAAACCCAGAATGTTAGTCCATAATTTGACTCTAATTTAGAGTAATTTCTGCTGTCACTTTCTGCAGCTCCTCTGTATTGCATACTGAGGGGTTTTCTTAATGTTTATGAGGGGAATGCTTTGCACCTTGAGAAGGTTTGGCAGGCAATATTGCTAGGTAAAGCATAGCAGTAACACTGCAGCTTTATGGAGGACGATTGCTGAGTGAACAGATCTTTAAAGAGCAGGGAAACAGAAAGGAGCACAAATACAGAGATGTGACATAAAAGATGTGCATAATAAATAGCACATCAAAACCTTCACCGTTTAAAAAGATGGGCTCCATCCTGCTGTCTTCATCTGTAATAGATATTACCTTAACAAGGCCTACCCTTTTACATTCCTACTTGTTTCTTCTCTCTGTTTCCACAAGAAATCCTATTTACTTAATTGGCTTGCTCAGGGTAGGTGGTAGTGTAGTACAGAGGAGGGCAACAAAGCTGGTGTAGGGCCTGGAGAATAATTCCTATGAGGAACAACTGAGGGAGCTGAGGCTGTTTAATGTGAAGGAAGGGAGGCTCATCATTCTACAACTACCTGAAAGAACATTGTTGAGAGGTTGCTGCTGGTCTTTTCTAGCAGGTAGTTAGCAACAGAACAAGAGGGAATGGCCTCAAGCTGCAACAGGGTAGGTTTAGATACACACAGAAAGAGTAGTCAGACATTGGAACAGGCTGCCCAGGGATGTGGTTGAGTCACCAACTCTGGATGTGTTTGAAGGTTGTTTAGATGTGGTGCTTAGGGATATGGCTTAGGGTGCACCTTGTTAATGGCTGGATTTGATGATCCCAAGGGTCTTTTCCCACCTGAATGATTCTGTGATTCTGTGATGTTGCAAACAGAGGTGCAAGACACCCTCTAGTACCACTGCTTTCTAATTACTGAATGGTAGAATGTTGGGATTTCGAGTAGCTGCTCACACAAAGGAGTAGCTTCAGTGAAGCCACCTCTGTGAGTGGAGTAAGGAAAGACATCGTCTGGCCTTTGATAAGACAGTGCTCTGTGTGGGAACCATCTGTTGTATCTTTAACTTCATTTTCCTGAATCAAACATTGGTACCTCATGCTGTGTACCTCCTTCCTCTGTGTGCACCTCTGCTGGCAGTGCAGTAGGACACAACCCCACAGAACTAGGAATCTATCTGAATCTAGTTTTGGTTTGGATCTCAAATGCAGAGAATATTTGCTAGCTGGACAAGTTCTTGGGTGGATTAGCAGACTGCAACAATATGGTTCATTCTTTCAGTCTAATGCAATCCCAATGAATATGGAAATGTGTGAATAAGCAGATGAGAGGAGGTGCAAGTGGTGCTTCTATTCCTCACAACTTACTATATTCAGACACTTCAGAGTAGGCAACAATAGTTTGTGACTACTTAGGGACAAAACCTAAGGCCTTGAGTAACCTGTACTAGTGGGAGGTGTCCCTGCCTATGGCAGGGGGTTGGAACTAGATGATCCTTGAGGTCCCTTCCAACCTTACCATTCTATGATTCTATGATTCTATGATTCTATGATTCTATGAAAACACAGGATTAACTGAAGTTAAGAGACTTCAGTGCTTTACTGAACCAGGACTACAAGGCAGTGAGTGAGTGCAGTATGATTTTTGAAGCTCTTTTTCTAGGACATAAAATTTCCTTATTCCAACCAGAAAAGACCACACATCTGTATCTTTATAAATGTTGCAAAGTGTTATTTTTTGCCAAGAACTTGCTGAATTTACCTCTGGGTTATTTGGAATCTATTACAGCATTATGCTTACAACCAAGCCTTACACTACCTCCCATCCCTTATCCCAATACTATATTATCATTGGATAATAATGAAACTGATAGTAAAAATCCATTAATTGCTGGAGAATAATTATTTTTTTTTTCTTAATTCTGAATCTTTGGAATCATGATTTGGGATAGGTTGCCCAGGAAGGTAGTGGGACCTCCATCCCTGGAGGTCTTTAGGGCCAGGCTGGATGTGGTTCTGAGCAACCTGATCTAGTGTGAGGTGTCCCTGCCCACGGCAGGGGGGTTGGAACTAGATGATCCTTAAGGTCCCTTCTAGCCATGACAATTCTATGGTTCTATGCTTCTATAATTCTATGTTTCTGTGATTCTAGGGTTCTATGATATTATGCTTCTATGATATTTTGCTTCTATGAGTCTATGCTTCTATGATTCTATACTTCTATGATTCTATGCTTCTATGGTTCTATTATTCTCTGATTCTGTGATTCTATGACTTATTCTCACTAATGACTCAGCTTCTGAAGAAATAGTTTTGTAAAGTATCTTTATCTTGGAACTGAAACCAAAGTCAGATTTTTTTTTTTCCAAATAGATTTTTACTTTCTGTGGGGTTTTTTTGTTTTCTTTTTTTGGTGTTGTTTGTTTGTTTTTGTTTTTAAAATGTGTTTTTGGAAATTTCCAAGCACCACCACTTGCTGTTTTCTAAGAATCAGCAAGAGATGCAAATGGTGGCAGATCTGAGAAAACCACGTGTGGCCTGTGTGCAGTATTAGACCTGAACTCTAGATCTGAAGTCTAACTGTTACTGATGTACATTTTTCTTTTTGCAGGCCTCTAGAGGTTTCTTTTTTTTTTCCTTTCAGAGGAAAGCTATACTTGAATGATAACTATAGAAAGCAAAAAAATATACCCTAATTTATTCCTCCACAAGAAACTTGCATGCTGAATTGAGAGCGTTCAGACACAGGAGAACTTTGCCTGGGCATAAAATGACTTAACTTGATAAATATATCTGTTTTTATAAGGTGGTTGGAATTGATGTGTCTTTACATTTTAGCTTGAGTTGCTTTGTGTGAGTGGGCAATTCTTAGGTAGCACAGGAAGGAAGAAGGAAGCATTTCTAATAAGTGTGAATGAATATGTGTGTATGGCTATGTGGTATTCACAGAATGCCAGGTTGGAAGGGACCTCAAGGATCATCTGGTCCAACGTTTCTAGGTAACAGTAAAGTTGTAATGAGGTGGCCCAGCAACTTGTCAAGCTGAGTCTTAAAACATAGGGGAATTCACTGCTTCCCTTGGGAGGTGATTCCAATGCCCATTTGTTCTCATGGTGAAAAATTTACCTTTGGACTCCAATTGGAATCTTCCCAGGAGTAACTTGGACACACCACTCTGTCTTCTCCATGTGATTCCTTGTAAAAAGAAAGTCTTCATCCTCTTGGTAGCTACCCTTTATGTACTGACTGGTTGTGGCTGCTCCCTCTCTGGAGGTGTTCAAGGCCAGGTTGGATGAGGCCTTGAGTGACCTGTTCTAGTGGGAGGTGTCCCTGCCTGTGGCAGGGGGTTGGGACTGGGTGAGTTTGAGGTCCCTTCCAACATAAACCATTCTGTGATTCTATAATTCTATACTGGTACATGGTAGTAAGGTCTCCTCTAAACCTTCTCATCTCAAGGCTGAACAAACCTAGTTCTCTCAGCCTTCCCTCACATGTCAGGTCTTCCAGTTCTCTGATCTCTTGGTCCTTCTCTGGACACTCTCCAGCAGCAGTCCAGGTATGGTGTGACAAGCGCTGAGTGGATTGGGACAGAGACTTCTTTGTCTCTGCTGGTGATCCCTTGTTGATGCAAGCCAGCATCCTGCTGGCTTTCCTTGCTGCTGCAGCACACTGTCCACTCATGCTGAGCTTGTTGTCCACCAAGACCTGGGTGCCTTTCCACAGGGCTTCTCTCCAGCCAGGTGGAGCCCAGTCTGAGCTACACTCCTGGATTATATATTGCTGGGTGCACGACTGTAATTGCAGCCTTTGGTCCAAGCAACCTAGTCTCCTGTGAGGGTGAAAAAGACTGAGTGGGCTCTATGCACTTTTATTTCTGCCACTATGGTATGTTTGAGTGAATGTACCCAGAAGAATGTCAACCTGTCTATGGTCTGCCATGAAACCCTTCCTTTAGAGCAAAGTTCTTTTGCTCTCTGCTCAATGACTACAGTACTCCTTTACCTAGAGTAATGACTGCCTGATTTGTCCCTAAACTTCTCAGTTTTGTTTTATCCAAGTGGCACAGTGTTAGTCATCTCTCTCTGGCACAAAAATGAATCTGTGCTGCCAGCTGTTATAGGTGGATGATTTGTTTCAGCTCAACAGGTGGAGCTGTGACTTTGCCAGCCTGTTGATCCAGCCTCAAATCCAGCTGGTTGGACAGGTCCCAGACCCGGTTTTGCTCATGCCTTTTACATTCCCTAAATCTGGACCTATATTTTCATTGCTTATGGAAAGTTTTTAACCTCTTGCCTTGTAAAACATTTCAGATAATAAGAGGAAAAGCTTTCACGAGGAAAAGTTGTTCATTGGTGGGAATGGGATGGTTCTTGGAGGGGGGGAGATGCTGTGCAAGTTTTTCTTCTACTTCAGCTTTGCATGTTAATGGAGGAACAAAATAGAGTCTGAGGCAGCATTTCTATTTATTTCTCTTTGAGTATGGTCCACTTTGTATGATTGATTCAAGATTTTTAAGGTCTTTGCTGTGCCCTGTCTTTTTGTGGGGAACTCTGTCAAAATCACAGAATCACAGAATGGTTTAGGTTGGAAGGGACCTCAAAGCTCATNAAAGAACTTCCTCCTAACATCCAGTTTCAATCTCCCCTCTACCAGTTTAAACCCATTCCTCCTCGTCCTGGCATGACAAGACCTTGTCAATAGTCCCTTCCCAGCCCTCCTGTATCCCCTTTCAGATCCTGGAAGGCCACTCCAAGGTCTCCTGGAAGCCTTCTCTTCTTCAGGCTGCAGAGCCCCAACTCCTGTAGCCTGTCCTCATAGCAGAGCTGCTGCAGCCCTCTGAGCATCTCCATGGCCTCCTCTGGAATTGCTCCAACAGTTCCATGTCCTCCTTGTGCTGGGAACTCCAGAATTGCTTGGAATAATTGGAAAATGTTTGGAATAATTCTTCAGCATGTTTAGAAAAAAACAGTTGAAATCTATTTATGCTAAAAATAGCAAACTCACTTCCTGTACCTCCTATGATCCTTTTTTCTTGCAAGTCCTATGGGCCATGGTCCATATCACTCTTTGCTCCTTGATTTAGCTGAAGCTGATCCTGTGGTGGTTGGAGTAATAGATGAAGGATCACTTTGTCTTGGAAAAGCATACCACAGAAAAGCAGGAGTGGCTTGAGATGAGTTGGGATAATAGCTTGAGGATCCACTTACAAAAATTCTCATTCATCAGAAGCTTTCAATTCTCCCCTGACCTCATGCTTTTGTATGATTTTTTTCAATGTACACCTGGGAAAATTTGTTTTGTCTGATGAGAGTTTAGGGAAGGATTGTTTCCATGTGGATTTCTGCATCCCTTGGTATGTCAGTGTTTCAAACGTGGCACTAGATGTTCACTAATCACATCAGAGGCTTTCCTGATGCCACACTTACAACAGTAAAGTCAATTAAGGTAATCAAGACAATAGTAACTGAAGATTTCAAGTCACACCAGCTACCAATGGAGGATTTCAGGGCACACCATCTTCAGTAAAGAAATAATCATCCTGATTAGATGAAGAAAAAACAAACTCCAGACTAAAAGATGCTGAGAACGTTCACCAAATGCTTATGAATAATAATAATTAAGGGAAAAAAAAAAACCAGAAATCAAAGTGTAAGAGGCTATTTCATCACAGAAATGTAGGGTAAATGAATCAAATAAATTGCTTGCCATTAATAATGTAACCAGCTACAGTCAGATTCCAATAAGTTTGCCCAGTGGGGATGGAAAATCTGCCCAACTGAACTTACATTGATAAATTTATCCTGGTTTCCAATGCCTTCTGAGTATCTATTTAGGAGACAAAAGCTGTCAGAAAGATAACTTGACAGAAATTGGACTCAACTGTTCTTCTTAATTGAGATAGCTCTCTTTGACAATGGAAGCAGTTTTCAGGTTACTTCAGGATGTTAAATGCATCACTGCTTAGGTAGAGAACTCAGAGCAGAAATGCCAGCATAAAAGTGACCTCCAATGGCTCTAAAATCAGCTTGAGGATATGGTAAATAAATGTGATATGGGAGCTGCCTTGTTGAAAAAAAATCATCTGGTTTGACCTAAGGAATGTTTGCTGTGCTCACCACTACTAGAGGGCTCTTTGGGAATGATAGGGACTGCGTGGTGTGAGCTCTCATGCCTGAAGAAACAGGAGTTTTGACTTGAATGAGATCCTGTTGGTGCTAAAATATGAATGAGTCACTACAGTTGCATAGAAATAAGCACAGTGATCAAAAGGCAGTCCTAGAGCAAACTCTTTCTTAGAAATCAAAACAAAATCTCAAAGAAAGCAGAACCTGGATAAAGGTGCATCCTGTCACAGTTCCTTTGATATCTGTTTCTCCAAACCAACAGAGTCCTGGGCTGCAGCAAGAGCAGTGTGGGCAGAAGGG
>VWZE01001190.1:189271-203198 GCA_013396675.1 Eubucco bourcierii | reverse complement strand
GGTTTGAACTGGCAGAGGGGAGATTTAGACTAGTTGTCTTGGTTTCCTTCCTTGTTAAGAGAGAACAGTAAAGAGGAACCTGTATCCCACTTCATTTAAGATGAGAGAAATTCCATTCTGGCAAGGAGTTACTGCATTGTTGTAGGACATCAGGAACAAGCGTTGCAGGGATGATCTAGCTTGGTGCAGCCAGCTCTATGGGCTGAAGGAAGCAAAGTATTCTGCAGAGCTGAAAACACATAAAGGTTATTCCACACCAACATCTCTGAGCATTGAAGCATGTGAAGAATATTAGTGATTTTGAACTGCAAAAACTGAGGTGCCTCTGGGAAGAAATAGTTAAGACTTGAGATTAAAAGCACCCAACAGACTGGAGTGGCTTTGAATGAGCATTTCAGGAGTTGTAAAAATTATACACCTGGCTAAGAGGCTGTGCCCTGCCACATTTGAAAAGGTTTTTTTTTTTTTTCTTCTTTCTCCTAAGAGACAACATTAGGATTTCTCAAAGAAGAACTGTTTGTTTGCTTGGTTTGGTTTTTTTTTTATCTTTCAAAACAAGGTAGAGTTTCCCTCTAATCTTGTTCTCTAAGCTGTTTTGTGTTAAACTTTCCACAAAAACGAAACAGATATTGAGGCAGGGAAAAATCTTATTCCAAGTAATCAGAGTTCAGCAAACTTACAAGCAACTGAAAATAAAAAAAATAAAATTAAAAAAAAAAAAAAAAGAAAAAAAAAAGAAAAAAGAAAGGTCTTATTATGGCAACCTTAATCATAGCCATTGCTGCCAGGGCCACCTATAATTTAGAGCCATGTGTGCCTTCCTGGGTGCTCTGTGTGACAGTACTTGGCCAAATGGTGTTACCCTGTAAATAGATTTGTTGCTTTTTTAATGCTGTGCTTTGAAGGAGTTCAAAGCATTCAATAGAAGGGTTGGAAGAATGCAGTTAGTGCTGGTAGTTATAATTTCTTTCTAATGCTGCCTGCTGCGTCGTGGTTACAGATAAGACTTTTGTCATGAGGTGCTTGGAAAGGGCAGAGGAAATGCTGGGATGGAATGAGTAGGTTTTCAGCAGGAACAGTGTGGCCAGCAGGACCAGGGAGGTTATTCTGCCCCTGGACTCAGCACTGGTCAGGCCACACCTTGAGTGCTGTGTCCAGTTGTGGGCCCATCAATTCAAGAGAGATGTTGAGGTGCTGCTGGAAGGTGTCCAGAGAAAGGCACTAAGGCTGGACAGGGGCCTGGAACACAGCCCTGTGAGGAGAGGCTGAGGAAGCTGGGGGTGTGCAGCCTGCAGAAGAGGAGGCTCAGGGCAGACCTCATTGCTGTCTACAGCCACCTGAAAGGAGATTGTAGCCAGGTGGGGTTGGGCTCTTCTCCCAGGCACCCAGCAAGAGAACAAGGGGACACAGCCTCAAGCTGTGCCAGAGGAGGTCTAGGCTGGATGTTAAGAGGAAGTTCTTGCCAGAGAGAGTGATTGGCATTGGAATGGGCTGCTCAGGGAGGTGGTGGAGTTGCCATCCCTGGAGGTGTTCAAACAAAGCCTGGATGGGGCACTTAGTACCATGGTTTAGTTGATTGGGTAGGGCTGGGTGATAGGTTGGACTGGATGAGCTTGGAGGTCTCTTCCATCCTGGCTGATTCTATGATGCTATGATTTGGTGTGCACAGAATGAAAAATGCTGCCCATTAAATACTTAGATTGCATCAAATTATACATAGCTTTAATTATTTTTGCTAAAGACACTGTTCTAGAAGTGTAGATGTTAGGGTGCTGTTGATCCAGAGGAGTGCAATATGTTTCCTGATGAAGAAAGCTTTTTCACCCCTGTCATCTCTTTATGAGTAGACCTTTTAAATCTGTACAGCTGAAACATGTAGCTTGTTACAAGCAGCTCAAATGTAATTAGTGAGTGATCAGTTTGTTCAGAAGCAGCTAAGGCACACACAAAACAACCTCTCATTATTTCTTATTTGTCAAATAAGGAGGGTTTTTTTTTTTTTTTTCCAACTGGTGAATGAAAACAGATCACCAACTCCACCAGATGTGAGTCAGAGATACTGGTGGTACAGATAAGGAAGTCTTCTTCATTTCAGGCTGCATGTGACCTTGGGAGAGTTTGGTTATGCCTTGGGACAAAAAAATGTAATGCTTCATTTTGTAGTGGCATCATCTTCCACCTTTAGGTGGATTTAAAAAGGTAAATAATATTATTTTTTTTTTTGTTCAGTGCTTTATGTGAAGGTCACAGGAGGATTCAAACTGCCATTTGACTCATTATTGGTTCAGCAGATAACAATGCATTCTATTCCCTTCCAGTAATCTAATTTCTAAGCATTTTATAGCCCAGTATTTTATCCTGGTTGCTAAAAAGGAAGAAATAAACCTTTAAGCACTTGATTGCAGATTTATTTGCAGAATAAGTGTGTATGAAACAAAGAAGTATATATATTTTTTTAGCATGCCAGGACATCTTGTATTAGAGTCTTGCAAACATGGCAAGGCAGAGTGCTATAAAAGCTAGGAGGAATGCCTGGCAAAAGAGTTCCAGGGCTCTCTGATAGTTGTACTTTTAGCTTTTAGGTGCTTATCTCACACAATTCTCTCTCAGACCATCTTTGTGGCTGCTTTGGCATAAATTCTGTTCTTCTAAAATGGAAAACAAACAAAAGCCTCTGTGCCTGCCGCTGCTGCGAGGTGAGGATGGATCAGACGGGTTTAAATTTAGATGGTATGATGTAAATGGGATTGTTCTGGCTTTTGGCAAGGCACCACCTGGGAACAAGTGAGATGTTTGTTTGCCACGATGCAGACTGCCCCAGAGCCTGTAGATTCTCTCTGGATATCTGGAACATTTGTTGGCCAGCACTTCAGCTGGTGTTAAGTCTGGATGGTTCCCTTGGTCTGGCCATATGTGACCACACACACCTTCTGCTCCTGCTTCCTTTCTTGGCTAACAGACCCATTGTTCTGAAAGTGTGAGAGCTGTCATGCTTGGAGACAGAGACAAACTCTTAAATGTGAAATGCTAGCATGAGACTTTCCTACACACAACTCTGCCTTTACTCTGTAGAAAGAGAAGATATTCCTTGCACTGGAATGTGAACAGTTCTTATTCTTAAATATCTATGTGCTGCATTTAGAGCTTCCTCAGCATCACCTGATATTTCAGTAGTGTCCTGATTCTACCTGCTAGGTAGAATCAGGACACTAGGTTAGGTGATTTGGTTCTTACTTTGTTTCTGTGTCAATTTGAACCTCCTGAATATGCATTATTATGGGATCATCTCCTCTGTCATCCTGTTGGAGGCTAACTGGTGATAGCTAACCACTGTTGGAGTCTAAAAATGCTTTATGGCAACAGAATTATGAGAGAAACCACTTCCCAAACTATCTGTGGGTCTTTAAGGTCTGACTTGTGGTCTCTCTTGGCTTGTGGTCTGTCTCCCTTGGCTTGTGGTCTCCTTTCCAAGCTCTATCACTCTGTGTTTCTGTGGAGATCTGACCTATAATACCAAGCGGAGACACAGTGGATTATTTGGGTTTTTTTGTTTAAAATAATTAAAAAGAAATTCTTTGTGGTGAGATTTCATTTAGCTTCCTCTATTAGGATGTCACTATGGCTGGTAGTGAGAAGCTCAGCAGCTCTCATAAAGCAGAAGAGATTTCTGGAAAGAATTGCTGTAGAGAACATTGTTGTGGCCCTTCCTTACCAACACAGCTGTATAATTGGATGCAGGAAATTATGTGCCTGGAGAAGAGGAATCATCCTTAATCCTCAGCATATGTTAGCTGAGGTAGCAGTGACAATATCTGAGCAAAGAAGTCTTGCCTCTTAGATTTGAGTATTGAGATGGGGGTTGCCTGGAAATTGCTCACATAGAAGCAAAGAAACCCACTGCAGTGGACCACACAGATACATTCTTGGTGAGTTCTGTCTCGAACCCCAGCATAAATGAACAAGATGAATACTGTATCTAAGACACAAAAGTAGAAGATCAATCTTCCTGCAGTTCTCTCATCCTTCTCCTTGTCAACTGCTTTTCCTGATCTTTGCTCACAAAGGTATTTCTAGGCTCAATAAGGGATATGAGGGCAGTGTTTATTTGTAGTATTCACAGTAAGTCTCAGCTTTGAAGGAAGATATGTGAAAGCAAGCCCATGAGGAACTGATTCTTGTGTTTATTAACCAAGAGGGAATGTTTTCCAGAATGGGTGTGTTTAATAGGAGACTCCTGTTAAGCTCAGTAAGATCTATGAATATATGCTGACTATAACCAAGGTTACTGCATAGTTTGGAGAAGCAAAGCTTGTTTTGATTTTTTTTCCCCCCCCTTTTGATTTATTTTTATGTCAGTCCTTTGAGGAAAAGTACAAGCATGAGAGAGCCCTAAGGGGTTGTAAACTGTATTCTCAACATATTATCAAAAGCAGTAAATGTGGGAAGAAAAGTATAATCATTGCCTGTTCTAGGCATAGTCTGATCTAAAGCCCATCAGTGAAATAACTGTGGGTTGTTTTTTTTCCCCCTACTACCTCCAGACAAGCTTAACAAAATCTTCCATGCAAATATTTTGGAAATTTGTAAAAAGTGAAAAAACAAACAAACAAACCCAAACCACTCCCCTCTTCTCCCTACACCTTCCCCAACAAAACAAAAAAACCCAACCAACCAAACAAACAAATCCCCCACAACAAGCAAACTAATAAGAAGTGCAGGTGAGAAAAGAACATGCCAAAGAACATGCTACCCATTTTGGTCACATCTAGTTTTAGCTGTTCAAATTCAAACACCTACAGCACTTCTCTGACTGACTAACCACAAAGGTGCTGGTGGTGAAGTTGGAGCTGGAAAGCAGTTACCTGCAGGTTGTACTCTAACCACACACACTCAAGATGAACAGAGATGCTGGATACAGACTGGGATATTGTACTACAGCTACACCTCTGCAGGAGGCTTTACCATGTCCTCTGTCCTCTTTACCATGGTTAAAGATGTTTGTATATGACTAGAAATGCTTCATCTGTTCAGATCACTTAAAGGTATGGTAGCTCAACATATTTAATCTTTAATTGAACCTGCAGACCTTAAGAGAAGATAAATCAGTGAGGCAGAAATAGCAGAAAGATATATGGATTTGCTAGTGCCCCTCCATGGATCCTGCTTCCATTATGCTATCTCGGGTTGATGCTTTTGCAACTAACTCATCTGTAATAAAAGCCCCAGAGCAGGGAAATATGCCTCAGAAAAGGATTTGAAAGCAGCAAACAAAGCTGGACTTCTCATGATGCCTTAGGAAAGCTCTTCATAGCTCATTGTCAGAGAGAAAAACGTAGCAGAGGAACGGTGAACAATCCCCCTTTTTGATATTAAGAGACCTGTGCCACAATGTTTAGATGCCAAAAGGATTTGCTGGGTGAGACCTAGCTTGGATAGCTGGGCTGAGCTCTCCACAAGTCATTACACATCACTTAGGTGCTTAATTTGGAAGATGGTAAGAGGTAAACCAAAAGGTCTTTGTGTATCTGTCAATTGTGTTGTTGCAAATAAAGCCAGGCTGAGTTGTAGTGTCAACTTTGAAAGGGTTCACTACTCTGATGGGGAGAAATTGTTTGGAGTCCTTTCCTTCTGATATGGGAACACTGCCAGTGCCAGTCAAGGCAAACACCAAAGCTCTGACTGTGCCACACAGGTTGCAGTGAGACTCTGCACATGTTTGAACACTTTGCTTCCATCTTCCATCTTGAGAAATTCATCCTGCCAGAACTTTTCTGAGTAGTGTAAGAATTGACTTAAGGCTAAATTCTTGTCTTACCAGTGAATTAATAGCAAATTGTAATTAGTTTTAATATCTGAAAGATTACTTTGTAATACATTTCTTAATATAATGCTGCCTCATTTTTCTCTGCTGTGAATTAGAAGCTAAAAACCTGAGCGGTGCCAAAGTTCACATGACAAAGCACTGCCTGAGTTGTGTGCAGCTCTTGAGGCAATAGCCTGAGGATTTAAACTAGAACACAGAGGTAAAAAAGAGCACAGAATGTTAGGGGTTGGAAGGGACCTCTGGAAGTCTTCCAATCCAACTCCCCTGCCAGAGCAGGACCATAGAATCTAGTGCAGGTTGCACAGGAACACATCCAGACAGGGCTGGGAAGTCTCCAGAGAAGGAGACTCCACAACCTCTCTGGGCAGCCCATTTGAGGGCTCTGTCACCCTTACAGTTGTTATGGAGGGGTAATTATTTGATCTGAGATATGATTTCCAAAGATTAATCTTGTCCATTAATATTCAATATTCAGAACTCTCTCCCCCCTGACCATTAATTTTAATAATATTCAGTTCTTTCAACGATCATGGAAACTTCATACAGGTACTAAGGCAGGATCTAGAAATAACTAGCAAAAATATATAGCATTAATTGAACTCAGTTGAACTGGAAGAGAAGGTTCCTGTGGTCAAGGTACTGCTTGTGGTCAGTACCCCTCTTGTTCACTAGATGGACTCAAGGAGCTCCTTTCTGCTCATGGCAGAAGGCAATGGTGAGGTACAAGAGGCTTTAAGTATTTACTCACAAAATACCTCCTGACTGGCAGGGCTGGATACAGCTTCAGACAGTACCCAAAGGCTTTTACTTATTTACTTATTCTGTTACTGTCTTGTCATCTGCTGAGACTTCTGATTCTTCCCAGGCTTCAAGGTGCTGGGGAAATCAGACAATCTCTGACCTGGTTCTGATCTCCTCTGGATGATCTGTGTGTCTCCAGGGCTTCCTGTGTTGGCAGGAGGCTTTCAGGTGCAGGCAGGATGCAATGCCATGTGCAGTCTCAGCACAATGTCACGCTGGCTGTGCAGGCCAATCACACAGAGGGACTGAGAGCCTGTTCCTGGTAAACTGGAGGCAGGCAGCTTCCAGGTGGTGGAAAACAAACATGAATGCGACAGCAGAGCAGGTTGTGTCACCTTCTCATCTCTTCTATCAATACAGCCCAAGACCAATGGGCCTGTGGACACAGAATAGCCAAGCAGAATGGCAGTTAGCCAAGCCTGGCCATATTAGGTGAAGCCATAGGCTTGCTTTACCCTTTTTAGGGCAGAACATA
The DNA here is from genome assembly GCA_013396675.1 of Eubucco bourcierii. Lineage (NCBI taxonomy): Eukaryota > Metazoa > Chordata > Aves > Piciformes > Ramphastidae > Eubucco > Eubucco bourcierii. The sequence goes on along the minus strand of VWZE01001190.1, from coordinate 196,098 downwards.
GGCCTGGTATGAGGTAGGCACAAGCTGAACCTGTGCACCTTGTTTAACACAGGATGCAAAACAAGCCTGGGCAATCCACAGTCCTCAGACTTGGTGGCTTCAAGTTCTTTCTCCTCTTTCCTGCAGTTGCTTCTCCCCATAGCAGAAGGAGAGAGAGCAGAAAAACATGTCTGGGCAAGCCAGGACATAGATAAACCTATTTTGACCTGCTTAGGCCTACCACAACAACAGTAAAGAAGCTCTTCCTCACGTTGAGGTGGAACTTCTTGTGCTGTAGTTTACACCCAGTACCCTTTATCCTAGCACTGGACACAACTGAGCAGAGCCTTTCCCCTCCCTCTCTGCAGAACCCCAACGCTCAACCTGTCCTCACAGCAGAGCTGCTGCAACCCTCTGAGCATCTTTGTGGCCTCCTCTGGAATTGACCCAACAGTTCCATGTCCTTCTTGTGCTGGGGGCTTCAGAACTGTACACAGTACTCCAGGTGGGCTCTCAATGACCATGATCTTGGTCTGCTTTTGTGAAGGTCCATACCAGGAGAGGATTCTTAGCACTGCCTGTCTTTGACAGAGCCTTCAGGTCAGGACTCAGACAGCTGAGGTGAGGCTTCTCATGAAACCCCATGTTTCAAAATACTACAGGGTGCTCTAAGGACAGGGTCCTTTGTGACAATTGCCATACTTGCCTTCCAGGTGAACCCAGAACACAGAAAAGCACTCAGGGTGCTGCTCTTTGAAGCAGGGCTGTCAGGATTCATTCTCTGTGAAGAGGGAGAAGCGTGGAGTGAGGTGAATGAAGGTCTTTTTGTCCTGAACAACAATAAAGGTTTTTGGAGAAGAAGAAGGAGGAAAAAAGATTTGTTATGTAGCTCATCTTCTGCCTGTGTGACTTGGGAAAAGAGCTTTGGCCTTACTGCCTTTGCACCTTCTCATGTGGACCCAAGAGAACTGCAGCCAGTGTTGTGTGCACTGTCCTGTATGTCGTGTTTTTAAATCTTGGTGACCTCAGATGACTTAGCATCTTCTCAGTGGGGAAACACTGCTCCAGGGTATTGCAGCATGAGTCATACTCAGCTAAACTATGCAAGCAGGTCATAGTGCCTGCTGGAGAGCTCTGGCCTGAGTCTTTGGGAAGATGATGCTTGTTTGCTACCCAGACTGCTCGGATTGCCAGCTGCAATGTGCACATACCCTTGATGAGAGGCTGAGAGCCAAGGCTGGCTGCTGGTCTCCTTTTGCTTTGCCTGTCTTGATCAGCTGAGGAGGCTGAAGCAGAGCCAGTTCAGTTGTGTGGTTTGACCCACAATACAGTTGTCAAGGGAATGGAGAATTCAGGTAGGGACTCGTAGGTTGATGAAAGGCTGATAGCCAAGTCCAGATGCTGGTCTCCTTTTGCTTTGGCTGTCTTGATCAACTGACGAGGCTGAGGCTGAGCCAGTTCAGTTGTGTGTTTGGTCCCATGATATAGTTGTCAAAACCCTGGGGAACTTTAGACAGGGATCTGTGGGAGGACAGCTAAAGTCCTGATGGTGTGTCAAGATGTGTAGCATGAGGTCCGACAGAGTGGACAGGAGTGTGGGTAGCTGCCTACAGGGCTGTAGTGTGGGTGGCTCTTGGTGGGAGAAATGTAAGCCTCTGATTATAAATTGCATCACCATGTTCAATTCCAAGGCTGTGGGCTACTGATTGGAGTGGATTTTGTACTATACAACAGCCAGGGTGTCACTGTGGTGCACGAAGGTAATCACACCAAGCTACTTTAATTGCCTCTGGTCCTGCTGGCTGGAGGAGCTTAATGCCCATCAGAAAGCAGAAATCGTTACTCCTTTTAACAGCACCCACATCAAGACACCAATCCTTATCTCTGAATGCTTTCTGTGGTTTGTTTTTTATTTATTTTGTATTTTTTTCTGCTCAGGATTTGGCCTTTGTTTCGTAGAGGTCAAATTAATTAGATGAGAAATAACAACAAAATCTGTCCTTTTAAAGCACCATCTACTCTGCCCTTGTGAGACCTCATCTTGAGGACTGCATTCAGATTTATGCTCATCAGTTTAAGAAGGACAGGGATCTGCTGCAGAGAGTCCAAGGGAGGGCTATGAGGATGATGAGGGGACTGGAGCACTGCCTGATGAGGAGAGGCTGAGGGACCTGGGGCTGCTTAGTCTGGAGAAGAGAAGGCTGAGAGGGGATTTAATCAATGTTTATAAATATCTGAGGGCTGGGGGTCAGGAGTGGGGGGACAGGCTCTGCTCACTGCTGCCTGGGATAGGACAAGGAGCAATGGATGGAAGCTGCAGCACAGGAGGTTCCAGCTTAACACTGTGGGGGAACTTCTTTACTGTGATGGTCCCAGAGCACTGGCACAGGCTGTCCAGAGAGGTTGTGGAGTCTCCTTCTGTGGAGCCTTTCAAGGCCTGTCTGAATGTGTTCCTGTGTGCCCTGAGCCAGATTGCCTGGTCCTGCTCTGGCAGGGGGGTTGGGCTAGATGATCCTGTGAGCCTGTGATCATTTCATGACACCCACACTTGAAGCAAAACTTTTTCTTCACATTTCTACACTTTGAAAGGCTGCAAGGCCCCAATGTCACCTTTTTAAAAGTCAAAGGAAGATTGCCACTAGGCAGTGAGCATAATAGATGCATAATTTACAGTTACATTCATTTTCTAGCTGTTTNCTATTTATTAGGTAAATGAATGGGGAGATCAGAACTACAAAGGAATTAACACACCAGTCTAGGATAAAGCTTTATCTACTTACCAGGCTGCTGTGGTTCACAATAAAGTGAAGTTTCTCTTCTTATGCAAGCAGTTTTAAAAATGTGGAAGCCTTTGTAGGCCAAAGCTGTAGAGGACTGCAAGCATTGCCTGGCAAAAATCTTAATTTCAATCGCCCGCAAGGCCGATGGTGTTAACATTCATATGGAGTTTATGAATAGGAATCAAGAGGAAATTACCTACTTCTTATCAATCTCGCTGTTTCCTCTGTCTGCTGAGAGGGCTGAGGGAGGATATTTGGTATCTTTATTATTAAAATGTCAAGTTATTTCTTTGGGAGGCTTTCGGAGCGCTTGTGTTGTGCTACAGCACAAAGAGCGCAGGTCCCCTGTGCAGAGGGAACACAAAGTCTATTGTACTTTAGAATGCTACCATTAAGTGATGCATGGAACAGAAATAGCCATTTTGAGGGGTGGCTTTCTGCATGTAGAAGGATTACTTAACTATCCTAGTCCTGAGGAGGAGGGTCAGGGAGTGAAGTACAAGGTTTGGAATGGAAAGATTTCTAGGAACCTTGGCACTGCCTTCCCATAAGCACTGAGTACTCTGTGATGGAAAAAGGAGAAGAGGATGTGCCTTGGATTCCATCTGTCCTCTGCAGTGGTCACTGAGACACTTGGTAGCTGGGCCTGATTTACCTCCACTATTGATTTTAGAAGAGTGCAACATGTGTAGAGTAACTCACGACTTACACCAGGGGAAAGCGAAGGAGGTTTAGGCCCTTTATGCCTTCTTGAGATCACAACTCTTTTTGCAGCTTTTCTTGCCAGGGCTGGGAAATTTAGGACCCTGATGAACCAGTTCATGGGTTGGATGAAACAGATGTGGCTGTTGGTTTTCTCTACTTGAAACTGGCCAAGGTGAGGTAATGGGTGATGTTTTCTAGAGGGCGTGTGGCTCAAGAAGATCTCTGAGCCACAGAGGGATGTTGGAAGGATATTCTGGGGAAATGTCACTACAGACTGGCCTTGTCCTTTTCACTAAGAACCCCAGGTTAAGAGGGACAGGGATCTGCTGGAGGGGGTCCAGTGAAGGATTATGAGGATGATGAGGGGACTTTAACACTGCCTGGTGAGGAGAGGCTGAGGGACCTGGGGCTGTTTAGTTTGGAGAAGAGAAGACCGAGAGGGGATTTAATAAATGTTTATAAGTACCTGAGGGCTGGGTGCCAAGAGCAGGGGGACAGGCTCTGCTCACTTGCTGCCTGGGATAGGACAAGGAGCAATGGATGGAAGCTGCAGCACAGGAGGTTCCAGCTCAACACAAGGGGGAACTTCTTTATTGTAAGGGTCACAGAGCACTGACACAGGCTCAGGCTCCCTCTGAGCTTTACCCTCCAGCAGATCAATACTCTCACCCAACTTGTGTCTCCTCTGCAGACCTACTGAAGGTGCACTCAGTAACCTTGTCCAGATCATCTGTAGTGATATTCAGGAGAAGAGGAGCCAGTACATAGCCCTGGGCAGCACCACTTGTGACCAGCCACCAGCTGGGTGGAGTTAACTTCATCCTCTGCAATTCCTTGGGCCTGACTCTTCAGCCAGTTTGTGCCTGTCCAAGCCGTGAGAAGCCAGTTTTGCCAGGAGGATATCACGGGGAATGATGTTAAAGCTGTTGTGGTTTTGATTTATTACCCAACAAAATGGTCATGTGGTAAGCAGCTTTGATTTAGAAGGCTGCCAGGGAGGACAGAGGGTAGCCTCCTGTGAGTAAAGATCAATATTTCTCTGGATCAAAATTAAGCACTAAGGGCATGTATTTATGAAATACATAAGAAAGAAAGCTGGAGAGGGACTTTTTAGGATGTCAGGTAGTGACAGGACTGGGGGGAATGGAACAAAGCTAGAAATGGGTGGATTCAGACTGGATGCTAGGAAGTTCTTCACCATCACAGTAGTGAGGGCCTGGAAGGAGTTGCCCAGGAAGGTGGTGGAAGCCTCATCCCTGGAGGTGTTTAAGGCCAGGCTGGATGAGGCTGTAGCCAGTCTGATCTAGTGTGAGGTGTCCCTGCTCAAGGCAGGGGTGTTGGACCTAGATGATCCTTGTGGTCCCTTCCAACCCTGACGTTCTATTATTCTATAATTATTCTATGTCCAATCATGAAAATTGCTTATCCTAAACTCAAAAAAATCAAGCATGGCCTTAAAACTGTAACAAAAGGCTTCACTAAAATGTGGGTGTACAATATTCATAGGCTTACCATCCTCCACTAAGCAGGTCACCTTGTCACAGGAGATCAGGTGTGTCAAGCAGGACCTGCCTCTCACAAACCCATGCTGGCTGGGCTTGATCAGCTGCTTGTCCTGCATGTGCTGTTCTTGTGTGAGTCGTCATGGTTTTGGAGGTTTTCCTTCTTCACTAGATTAATCCAGACTAACTCAGCTGGCTGGAAGTTAAGGAATGAAACTTCATATTTACAGCTTAGCACAATTTATAAGCATGTATACACAATCTATTATAGATACTGTGTGCATTTCTGGAGCCCTCAGCACAGAAGGACATGGAAGTGTTGGAGCGGGTCCAGAGGAGGCCATGAGGGTGATCAGAGGGCTGGAGCAGTTCTCCTGTGAGGATAGGCTGAGAGAGTTGGGGATCTGCAGCCTGGAGAAGAGAAGGCTTTGAGGAGACCTTAGAGTAGCCTTCTAGTATCTGAAGGGGGCTACAGGAAAGCTGGGGAGGGACTATTGACAAGGTCTTGCAATGACAGGACAAGGGGCAATGGGTTTAAACTGGCAGAGGGAAGATTTAGACTGGATGTTAGGAGGAAGTTGTTTGCAGTGAGGGTGGTGAGACACTGGCACAGGTTGCCCATGGAGGTTGTGGCTGCTCCCTCCCTGGAGGGGTTCAAGGCCAGGTTGGAGGAGGCCTTGAGTGACCTGTGCTAGTGGGAGGTGTCCCTTCCTATGGCAGGGGGTTGGAACTGGATGATCCTTGAGGTCCCTTCTAACCTTACCATTCTATGAACTATATACAGTAATATATGTTAAAAGTAATACAGGAATACAAGACCCCTCCCAGCAGCTAGAGTGCCCAGGAGGGGCTCCCAACCACCCTTTCACTTTCTTTCTACCCCTTCCCTTTTCTCAGAATCTCCCTTATGTGCAAGGTGATCTGGAAAAGCCAACAAGAAGTGTTAGGAGCAGAATGATTAGTTGGGAATGTGCAGATTCGGGCAGAAGAGTTGATTGGGCAACAACCAGGCAGAGACTGGCTTAGCTTTGTGTCCACGTCTTCATATGTCCCAGCAGAAGGAATGGGCGATGTAGCCATCATGTTCTTTCCTTTTCACTGCCAATAGTCTAATTTCTCTTATGAAAATATTTCAATTAGCCTCAAACCAGCACAGTGGTGATGAGTTTGCAAAATGTTGTTCTCCTCTGACTGATGGAGGAAGGAAAATGGTTTTCTGTGGCACATCCTGAGACAGAGGACAGCTACTGAGTCTTCCGATGCCTGCATCCAGGCCTTGAAGCAGTGACAAGCATCCGAGCGGCTGCAAGCTAACTGTAATCAACTCTTTGCAGACAATTCTCTTCTCTGCAGCTAAAATGGGCTCATGCAGGTGGATCATCTAGTGCAATTTGACTGTATTTTCTGACTTAAATAGAGCAGGTGTCTTATCTAAGAGACATCTGCCTCTACTCCTGAGATTAACCATTCGGGTTCAGCCGAGACACAGGAAAATTGGCAAGCTCTAAAAAAAATTAACATTTTTCCATGGCAGACTTAAGCCTGAGGTTTGCCACCTGAAAAATGAGGAGCTCATTGGAACCCAATTTTCATTTACCTTGTTCTTCTGCTGTTCATCCAGCTTCCTCTCCTTAAATATTTTGAAAATGTGATTTGCTGGGTATTCACTGATACACAAATTAAAAGGATGGACTCTATTTTCATGCTGCTTCTAGTTCTGATATAGTATATACAGAGAAGCATGGCCAGCAGGGCAAGGGAGGGGATTCTGCCCCTTTACTCTGCTCTTTTCAGACCCCACCTGGAGTCCTGTGTGCAGTTCTGGAACCCTCAGCACAGGAAGGACATGGAAGTGTTGGAG
>VWZE01001190.1:171659-189134 GCA_013396675.1 Eubucco bourcierii | reverse complement strand
GCTCCCTCCCTGGAGGTGTTCAAGGCCAGGTTGGATGAGGCTTTGAGTGACCTGTACTAGTGGGAGGTGTCCCTGCCTATGGCAGGGGGTTGGAACTAGATGATCCTTGAGGTCCCTTCCAACCTTACCATTCTATGATTCTATGATATTGCTCATCTAGCAGATCTGCATGGGAATTGCAACCTCAGTGGACCTCTAAAATCATTGTGGGGGTTCCGAAATAAAAAAACCAATCACCTCAAACAAAACAAAACAAACAAACAAACAAAAAACCCCCAACCCAACCTATTAAAAAATGTTCTTAGATACTCTCTGTTTTCCAAATTAGTTCATAGGATACTATTTGTATTTTTAAAGCATGCACTGAAGTTTTAGATGAGTTTATAAAGGAAGTTCCAGTGTGTAACTGTAGGCACGATGCCCTGTTTTCATGTTCAGAGGAATGCAGGGAGGAAATTCACAAAATGGAAAATATATTCATTCATTCAAAAAAAGAAATCGACTATTTTTCCATATTGCAGGTTTATTTGACACCTGGATTTAATTGTCTTAACGTTGATGGATATGATTTTGTACCGTTTAAAACCGCTGCTGACTTATACCTTTGATCAGAACATTGATTATAAAACCTCTGGTGCCTCGTGCTTTGTATGAGCATAAACAACTCTCTAAAGCCCAGAATGATAAATCAAGACCAGTCCTTATCTTGCAAATGGAAAACTTAAGAACAACTGATCACCATGACTGGACCTGGAATCAGATTAGGCAGTCTGTGTTTAAACAGTTTGAGGAAGAGGTAGTGAGAATTCACTATCTGCCCTTTTTTTACGACAGATACTTGTTGGTGGTTAGTGCTTCTGAAATGGAAATCGTTTATCTAGGCACCTTTTAAAATCTAGGGCTCTCTAGGGATGGCTGACATTACACTCTGGTTTGGTATTTTAGTACTCCTTGCAAATAAAAGAGTGCCCTAGAGTCTGTATTTTATTAAAAAAGAAGAAAAAGTTTCCTTTTCATAGTACAGAATGCAAGTTGTTTCTGTGTGCTTCTGTCAGTTCTTCTGTGCTTCTGTCAGTTCTGAAACACGTCACAGAATCACAGAAACATTCAGGTTGGCAAAGCCCCTCAGGATCACCAAGTCCAGCTGATATCCCTACTCTACAAGGTGCACCCCAAATCATATCCCCAGGTACCTCATCCAAACGATTTTTAAACACATCCAGGTTTGCTGACTCCACCACCTCCCTGGGCAGCTCATTCCAATGCCTGACCACACTCAGTGAAAAAAGTTTTCCTAATGTCCAGTCTAAACCTACCCAGTGGCAGCTTGAGGCCATTCCCTCTTGTTCTATCACAAATTACCTGTGAGAAGAGCCCAGCACTAACTTCTCCACTACATCATTTCAGGTAGCTGCAGACAGCAATGAGATCTTCCCTCAACCTATTCTGTTTCGCACTAACCATCCCCATCTCCCTCAGTCACTCCTCATAATATTTATTCTCCAGGCCCTTCCCCAACCTCATTGCCTTCAGAAAGAGAAGGGAAACTTGAGGTTTTGGGAATGATCTTGTCTGCATGTGGGTATGGCACTTCTACAAGCAGCACATATTTGCATTTCTGTGCCTTTAAAGATCTGGTTTAGAAATGATTTTGAAAATCAGAAAGATAAGGATCACAACTGCTGTGAAAGTGAACAGAATAAAATCTTTGGATGCTTTATATTTGCAGTGTTCACAATTTATGGATGTAACTATCAGCTGCATCTATTTGATCCTCTTTTACTTCCTTCATTGCTGTATATTAAAGGGAACTTTGAAAACATGAACAGTGCCTCTGTAAAATGCTTAAGACTTGATATCAGAACATGTTGCATTGATGTGCACAAGAGTATAGAGGTGAAAACAGAACAATACTAATGTGTGGGAAGCTGAGGTTGAAGTTTCTGCATTTCCAGGGTTAGGTCCCTCAGTAAAGGTTGCTCCCCTTTCATTAGGGCGGTGAGGCACTGGCACAGGTTGCCCAGGGAGGTTGTGGCTGCTCTCTCCCTGGAGGTGTTCAAGGCCAGGTTGGATAAGGCCTTGAGTGGCCTGTACTAGTGGGAGGTGTCCCTGCCTATGGCAGGGGGTTGGAACTGGATGATCCTTGAGGTTCTTTCCAACCTTACTGTTCTATGATTGTCCCAGGTAAAGAAAGTAAAGTGGGAAAACAGAATTGTCTGGGTTGGAGGTCACCTCCAGAGGTCCTCCTGTCCAACCCCTTTGCAGTCATCAGGGACATCCTCAACTAGATCAGGCTACTCAGAGCCCTGTCAAGTCTCACTTTGAATTTTCTCCAGCCCCAACGTCCCCAGGCAACCTGTTCCACANATTGAGTTTTACCATATGTACAAATTAGATTTTCACAAGTTAAAGTAAAAACACTTCATGAAAATTATTAAAGATGTGTCAAATCCTATGTTAATTTAACTCTGTTGAGGTGAATCATGGATTACTAAAACACAGATTGCTTGGCAGTGTAACTATAGCTTTAGCACTAGTGGCAGTCAAGTTCAGTTCTGCAAGGCTTTGGAAACACAGTTGTGAATTCTGGGGACAAATGTAGCTATTTCTTGCTCCTGGTGAGGAGAAGACCAGTTCTCATCACAGCAACATGAAAGGACAGGGAGAGGAAGGTGTGGTTTAGAGGAAGGATTCAGTTTGTGACTGGTATTGTTTACAGTGAGGANTCCTGTCATTGCAAGACCTTGTAAGTGAAACAGCATGAGAAGTGAAACATTGAGTTTTACCATATGTACAAATTAGATTTTCACAAGTTAAAGTAAAAACACTTCATGAAAATTATTAAAGATGTGTCAAATCCTATGTTAATTTAACTCTGTTGAGGTGAATCATGGATTACTAAAACACAGATTGCTTGGCAGTGTAACTATAGCTTTAGCACTAGTGGCAGCCAAGTTCAGGTCTGCAAGGCATTGGAAACACAGTTGTGAATTTTGGGGACAAATGTAGCTATTTCTTGCTCCTGGTGGGGAGAAGACCAGTTCTCATCACAGCAACATGAAAGGACAGGGAGAGGAAGGTGTGGTTTAGAGGAAGGATTCAGTTTGTGACTGGTATTGTTTACAGTGAGGAAAACTCTGAAGGGGAAGAGCAATGATTTTTGCTTGACCCTGTGGCATTCAGCTGTATATTTTCAACACCTGCAGTGAGTGGGACTGTTCTGAAGAGTACATTATGGTGGGCATTGCACTGGGGATCTTCCTTTGACATCTCTTTGTGCTGACTGAGTGACACGAGGACATGCCAAGGAGGAGCAAAAAGTGTAGGCAGCAAAGGACAAACCTATTCACTGAGCATGGGCAAGTGGTCTGAAGTGTTCATGGAGATGTATGTCAGAATTCCCTACTTTTTTTTTTTTTTTTTTTTTTTTTTTTTCAGCCTGTGAAAGATTTACCAAAAAATCCAGCTGTATCTTATGTCTTNAAAGCTGGAACTTAAGAATTAATCCTCTGCCTTTGGATTTGTGTGCATGACTCAGCCATTTCCTCAGCTCTCTGGCACTGGGTTTGTTCTTACTCTATGTTCCCATTCCTGTGTTTTCACTTTGTTAGGAGAAAGGGCGCATGAGCTTCGAGGGAACTTTACTAAGCCTCTGGGTAGCTCCACAAGTGACTAATTGTGACCAGAGACTATAAGTTACATTCGTTGTAGTCTGTGTTTAGCCTCTGGGTGGAAACTCTTTTCAGCTGTGTCACTGGGATGAGCAACAGAACTCAAGAGGGAGTTTGTTTTTAAGCACTTCTAATCCCTTGTAGTTTTGGAGGTTCCCTTGTCCACGAGGTCCTCAGAAGCCATCACTTAGTTTTGGGATGACTTTTTATCCTGGTTTTTGTCCTATTAATTTCCCTTACCCAGGTTGTGAGGACAGGCTAGAAGTTTTCCTTTGTGTCTCTGGAAGTTTCTCCTTTGGAGTAGCTGCTGGAGGAGAAGGCTGTGTTGTCTTTAGGCACATTTTACACTGATGGTGTGGCAAACACTGTTCAAGTACAACTAAGGATCAGGACCATATGTGAGCTGTCAGACAGGGTTAGTTTTCAGAACTGCACTCACAGAAGTGAGTCCTTTGATCATATCCCAAAGGCAAGAGCAAGAGGTTCTCTCTGGTCATATTAATGTCATGCTGGTTTTCATTTATTTTTTAACCGAGTTGGTGTTTGTTTTGTTTTTTTTTCTTTTTTCTTTCATTTATTTATTTATTTTTTTAAATTCCCCCTCTCCTTTCCTTACTATGGTGAAGATCCTCATAAATAAATCATGGAGCATTAAATGACTTAGTATGCACTTGCTAGTGGAAGTATTTGCCTTTTAATTTTAGCATGCTTTAAAACTTAATTTTAGATGTCTCTTTGCTGGTATTATGTCAAGTATTCAGTGCTAGCAGCTGTGGCAGTTCTGCTTATTGCTTGCCTCTGCTGAGGAGATCCCTGGAACGACTCCTTCCTGGAGAATTAATTTCCATAAAGAAGGTTGCTTACTCATGAATACTTTTGTCTAGGTCATGGTGTGACTCATCAGTAGATCAGAGGGGGAGAACTTGTCCTTTAGGCACCTGAGGTGCTGTTGACACAATGATAGATGGTGTCTAATTTTGGCTAGCATACTGTAAACTCCCCACGACTGAGAAGTTTCCACTTCAGAAGGTTCTCCTGTGACAGACAGGGAGGAAAACATGGGGCTGCCATTAAACACAACCCCCAAAGTCAATGTCACTAGGGATTTTGGATTAAAATTATGAAGTTATGAGTAATAAATACCCAGTTAGTGTGCTTTCTTTGTGTCAAATCTGGAAGAAATGGGACAGCTCTCCCCCTGCTAACAATGTCTCTTCTCTCCTTGGAAGAGAAAAGAGAAATACATAGTCTGAAGGCAGTGATGAGTAGATAATTCTTGTAGACAAATTGGCTGCTCGTGGCTTGTGTGAGGACACTGTCTCCTGGATAAAGCCCTGCTGGACAGGAGGGCTCAGAGAGTGGTGGTCAGTGGAGTTAAACCCAGCTGCCAGCCAGTCACTGGTGGTGTTCCTCAGGGATCTGTGTTGGGACCACTTCTTTTTAACATCTTTATTGACAGCCTTGATCCAGGCATAGCGAGTGGCAACAGTGAGTTTGCACATGACACCAAGTTAGGTGGCAGTGTTGATTGGAATGAGGGTAGAGAGGCTCTTCAGTAGCTAGACCAATGGGCCAACATTAATGGGATGAGTTTCAACAAGGCCAAATGCCAGGTCCTGCACTTGGGTCACAACAAACCCAAACAACCATTGAGAGATTTATTGCAGCTGTATGCCATAGCCCTGCTTAAAGATCTCCATTAGATTCTTCAATGTTCCTTTTTAACCAACATCTCTTCTCTGTCCCTCCCTTTTCCTAGTCAAATGAAACCAGTTTGCAGTGGTTATTCACCATCTCAGAGGAAAAAATAAATGGAGAAAGTAAAATTGAAAAAATTAAAAAAGTATACATGGTTAGTACTGAAATTGGACACAGGTGGGTTTGGGCTTGATGTTTTTGAGGGGCTGACCACAAAAATCACAGAATCACAGAATTCAATAGGTTGGAAAAGACCTTCGAGATCATCAAGTCCAACCTATCACCCAACACCATCTAATCAACCAAACCATGGCACCAAGTGCCACATCCAGTTTGAATGCTTCTGGGGATGGTGACTCCCCCAATGCCCAATGGCCATTCCAATGGTCAGTCACTCTTTCTGTCAAGAACTTCCTCCTAACGTCCAGCCTAGACCTCCTCTGGCACGTCTTGGGACTCTGTCCCTTGTTCTGTTGCTGGGTGCCTGGGAGCAGAGCCCAACACCACCTGGCTGCAACCTCCCTTCAGGTAGCTGTAGACAGCAATGAGGTCTACTCTGAACCTCCTTTTCTGCAGGCTGCACACCCCCAGCTCCCTCAGCCTCTCCTCAGAGGGCTGTACTCCAGACCCCTCACCAACCTCGGTGACCTTCTCAGGACATGTTCCAGTGCCTCAACATCTTTCTTAAATTGGTGTGCAATAAAAGACATGAAAGGAAATAATTTTCAGTGTTTCCTACAACTTAGTTTCCTTGAAGTATGCAGGAATTTAGATGCTGTGTTTACCCTAGGACAGACACTGTTGTTTAAATCACTGGAAGGGAAGTAAAGGCAGCTTCAACACTACTGATATAATTTAGTTATTTACTTCTAATCTTCAGTTTACCCATAAGGTAAAAATATCTACATAACAGAGGTATTATAAAGCTTTATTAATTGTCAATGGTTTCAAACTAGAGAAGAGTAGATTTAGTTTGGATATTAGGAACAAGTTCTTTACTATAAGGGTGATGGAACATTGAAATGGATTTCCTAGTGAGGTGGTTGAGGCCCCATCCCTGGAGATATTCAAGGTGAAGCTCGACAGGGCTGTGATCTAGTTGAGGATGTCCCTGCTTACTGCAGGGGGCGTTGGACTAGATGACATTTAGAGGTCCCTTCCAACTTGACCCATTCTGACATTCTGTGACAATGCTACAGGCTTGGGGCAGGGTGGATGGAGAACTGCCTGGCAGAAAAGGGTTTGGAGGTTGTAATAGAGGGGAGTTGAATAGGAGCCAGCAGTGTGCCCAGGTGACCAAGAAGGCAAACGGCATCCTGGCTTGGATTAAAAATGCTGTGTCCAACAGGAGCAGGGAGGTGACTGTCCCCTTGGACTCGGTTCTGGTGAGGCCACACCTCGAGTGTTGTGTTCAGTTTTGGGGACTGCAATACAAGAGAGATGTGGAGGTGCTGGAGTGGGTCCAGAGGAGGGCAATAAAGCTGGGGAAGGGCCTGGAGAATAAATCTGATGAGGAGTGACTGAGGGAGCTGGGGGTGGTTAGTGTGAAACAGAGGAGGCTGAGGGCAGACCTCATTGCTGTCTGCAGCTACCTAAAGGGAAGTTGTGGAGAGGCTGCTGCTGGGCTCTGCTCACAGGTACTCAGAGACAAAACAAGGAGGAATGGCCTCAAGCTGAGGCTGGAGAGGTTTACATTGGACGTTAGGAAGAAGTTTTCATGGAGAGAGTGGTCAGGGACTGGAATGAGCTGCCCAGGGAGGTGGTGGATTCACCCAACCTGGATGTGTTTAAGGGTGGTTTGGATGTGGTGCTTAGGGCTATGGTTTAAGGTGAACCTTGTAGAGTAGGGTTGTAAGTTGGACTTGGTGATGCTGAGGGGCTTTGCCAGCCTGCATGTTTCTGTGATTCTGTGATAATACACCTCTGTGGCTGCTGAGCAAAACAAACTCTTGGTGTCTGTATTTTGAAGCGGCTGCCAGGAATACAGTTGGAGCAAATTCAGAATCTCTATGCAGATGAAGTAGTGTGTTGTGTCTGTCAACCTAGCTTTGTTGGATAGATACAGCTGGGTGAAATGTTTTCCATGAAATTCAGATGAGTGTGTCACCAAGCAAGCTTCCAGAAGATGATGAGACTCAGGGCTGGAGCGATGAGAGTCACAGCAGTGCAAACCGGATCGCAGGTGTTGAGGTTTTGTTGTGTGTGCTGACTAAGAAAGGATTAGAACAGTGACACCAGCAGAATTGGTGCTTCCACCTGGACAGAGCTCATCAAAGCAGACAGATTGACTGCAGTTTTGCAGGTATCTCTATGTGGCTGCAAATGCAGGTGTGCTACCAGAATCAGTGGTACAGCAAGTGGAAGGTGTATGCTCAGGAATCTCTGTGAAATAAGCTGACTGTGGTGGGGAGTGTGAGGCTCTTGCAGGTCAGAAATCAGTACCAACCATGGGGTATGGCTTTGTCTGTCTCTTTTTTCCCCTTTCATTTCACTCTTTTGCATTTGGAATTTGATTGTTTTTTTCCAAGGACTTCTACCATTGTTTTGTATTCTCTTAGGCTAATTTATCACAGTATCACAGTATCACCAGGATTGGAAGAGACCTCAAAGCTCATCAAGTCCAACCCATCACCACAGACCTCAAGACCAGACCATGGCACCAAGTGCCATGTCCAAACGCACCTTGAACACCTCCAGGGACGGTGACTCCACCACCTCCCTGGGCAGCCCATTCCAGCAGTCAATGACTCTCTCAGGCAAGAACTTTCTCCTCACCTCCAACCTAAACTTCCCCTGGCACAGCTTGAGACTGTGTCCTCTTGTTCTGGTGCTGGTTGCCTGAGAGAAGAAGGTGACCTCCTCCTGGCTACAACCACCCTTCAGGTAGTTGTAGACCGCAATAAGGTCCCCCCTTTCTTTCTTCTCCAATCTCATTTTCTTTCTCTCAGAATGTTTCTCCTCCTCATTTTATATCTATTTTTTTTTCTTTCTTTCCTTCCTACTACTTCACTCCTCCAGGTGTATTTTTCCTCTCTTCCCCGCACTGTTCTTGTTTGACATATTTGTCTTGGTTTTCTGCCACTGTGTAACCCTTTCCAGTCTATGTATTTTAATGCTACATTCCTAGTCTTGTCCCTCATTATTCTCTATGGCTTTTGTCCCAGATTTCAGTATGCATGCATGGGAAATTGCAGAAAAGCAGCATGTGGCAATCACTGAACACAGCTAAACACATTTTGTATGACAGTCCTTACATTGTATGACAGTCACAGGATCACAGGATGTTAGGGATTGCAAGGGACCTCTGGAGGTCTTCCAGTCCAATTCCCTTGCCAGAGCAGAACCACAGAATATAGTGCAGGTCACACAGGAACACATCCAAAGAGGACTGGAAAGTCTCCAGAGGAGGAAACTCCACAACTCATCTGTAATAAAAGCCACAGAGCAGGGAAATATGCCTCAAAAAAGGATTTAAAAGCACCAAACAAAGCTGGGCTTCTCATGATGCCTTAGGAAAACTCTTCATAGCTCATTGTCAGAGAGAAAAACGTAGCAGAGGAACGGTGAACAATCCCCTTTTTGATATTAAGAGACCTGTGCCACAATGTTTAGATGCCAAAAGGATTTACTGGCTGGGCTGAGCTCTCCACAAGTCATTACACATCACTTAGGTGCTTAATTTGGAAGATGGTAAGAGGTAAACCAAAAGGTCTTTGTGTATCTGTCGATTGTGTTGTTGCAAATAAAGCCAGGCTGAGTTGTAGTGTCAACTTTGAAAGGGTTCACTACTCTGATGGAGAGAAATTGTTTGGAGTCCCTTCCTTCTGATATGGGAACACTGCCAGTGCCAGTCAAGGCAAACACCAAAGCTCTGACTGTGCCACACAGGTTGCAGTGAGACTCTGCACATGTTTGAACACTTTGCTTCCATCTTCCATCTTGAGAAATTCATCCTGCCAGAACTTTTCTGAGTAGTGTAAGAATTGACTTAAGGCTAAATTCTTGTCTTACCAGTGAATTAATAGCAAATTGTAATTAGTTTTAATATCTGAAAGATTACTTTGTAATACATTTCTTAATATAATGCTGCCTCATTTTTCTCTGCTGTGAATTAGAAGCTAAAAACCTGAGCGGTGCCAAAGTTCACATGACAAAGCACTGCCTGAGTTGTGTGCAGCTCTTGAGGCAATAGCCTGAGGATTTAAACTAGAACACAGAGGTAAAAAAGAGCACAGAATGTTAGGGGTTGGAAGGGACCTCTGGAAGTCTTCCAATCCAACTCCCCTGCCAGAGCAGGACCATAGAATCTAGTGCAGGTTGCACAGGAACACATCCAGACAGGGCTGGGAAGTCTCCAGAGAAGGAGACTCCACAACCTCTCTGGGCAGCCTGTTCCATTGCTCTGGGACCCTTACAGTAAAGATGTTCTTCCTCATGTTGCTATGCTGCAGTCTCCATCCATTGCTCCTTGTCCAATCCCAGGGTACAAGTGAGCAGAGACTGTCCCTGGCCCTGGCCCCAGCCCTCAGATATTTATAGACATTGCTCAGATCCCCTCTCAGCCTTCTCCTCTGCAGACTAACCACCCCAAGGGCTCTCAGTCCCTTATATTCCAAGAGTATAAACAATAAATTTCTTACAGAGAAAAGGATTACAGACACGAAATTGTATTCTGTGTTGAACAAAATAAGTTTGTCATAATTTATAACTGTTGGTCCGCTGCAAGTGTAGTAATTGTGTGCTAAGGCATCTAATAAATAGGATTAACTTGAGCCAACTGTTTAGGTTTGCATAAAGGAGAGTGAGACATTTTTCAAGCTTAAGGAAGAATTGCTGATGAAAACCTTTAATGAGGTTTGAAATACACATTCCTCTGATTTGCTTTACTCTTGTGCTTTTTTTTTTTCATTTTTTTTTTTCCCCAAGACTGGTTAGGTGTGAACCACATCATTAGTCTTTAAGAAATGGTCAATTACTGGGAAGTGTGAATTAACTCTACCTGTCAGCATCTCCAAAGGGAAAGCTTTGCTCATCTGCAATATGGGAAACAAGGGGGGAGCCAAATGTCACGGGAATCTCTAAATCAGCTGTGACGACAAGCAAATCTGTCTTCAAAGAAGATCAAGCCAATAACCCTTCCTGCCAGAGTGAGGAATTTAAAAGGGAAAAAAAAAATGGGCAAGTTCAGAAGTGGCACTGCAGGATAAAACTTTAATATTATTAAGGGGTCTGAGGCAGCCAACTGATAAGAAATAGATGGGCTAGACAAACTAGGAGAAGAGCCTATCTCATAAACTTAAGCTGAGCCACAGACTGTATTCCTAAACTTTATTTTGTCTACACTTTCACTCACCACTCTCACAGACATCCTCCAAGGGGCCTTTATTTTCCTTACACTGTTGCAGAGTAGCCCATGCAGCACAGTGACTGCACCTCGTGTTTGGTGTCATCTGGAGGCAAAGACAGGAGGCACTGGGAAAATCCTAGAGTCTTCCCTCATTTTGGCAACCTGAAATATTCAAACCACAGGAATGTATCTGCATGGGTTAGGAAATAGCAGGACTTTGTCTTCTGGAGTTTTGGGCAAAGCAACAAGGCTAACTCAAATAATTGTAGGTGCTATTTCTGTTTGAGAAGAATTTATTGACGCTTAGGTCTCCCTATAAGATAAACCTCTGTCAGCCACTGTGAAACCTTAAACATTTGGCTCACATGCACAGACCTGCATGTAGCCACCTAAGTTTAACTCACTACCATCCTCATTCTAAAAGTGATCATTTCTTAAGTCACTTAATTTGGCTGTTGCCAGTACAGGAGGAATATTCTTATTTTCTTACCTGTTGGTGATTTCCTCTGGGTTTTAAGGCAAGGTGAACAACGGGGGAGGTTTGTGTTGCATTTGACCTCATATCAAAAGGGCAAGCGATGCAATATTTCATGTCCACCCTGTCGGTGTGTCAGGCAGAGCAAAACAAGGTCAATTTTCCAACTGAAACTGCTGTTTCTTAGCTTGGTTTTGCTTCAGTAGATCTTCCTCAACCACAAGTAATGCTGAAGAGAGGGCCTAGGAGGCTCATTAACTGTAAGAGTTTCACTTGCCATAAAAAGGTGTCCGGCAGAGCCCCATTGTGGCATAGTCCAAAAACTGATTCCCAGCAGCTGGAGAAACACTGAAACGTGCAAGCAATCTGTGGGTGAATGGAAAGTGTAACTAATGCTGTCTTTTATGAAAATAAACATGTCTCTGTCCTTCCTTTTGCTGTCTTGATCCCTAGAATTTGCAAAGGTTGCTGTTGTTATGGTTAATGGTATTAGCCACTAATTTGCATCTGGCTGGGCACCTCAGTAGGTTTGAAAAAGAGAAGGTGTGTGAAGAGATCACAGAATGATGCAGGTTGGAAGGGACTCTCAAAGGTCATCTTTTCCAACATCCCTGCAGTCAGCAGGGACATCTCCAACTACTTCAGGGGTTGGTCTCTTCTCCCAGGCAACCAGCAACAAAACAAAGGGACACAACCCCCAGGAGAGGTCTAGGCTGGATATTAGGAGGAAGTTGTTGACAGAGAGAGTGATTGGCATTGGAATGGGCTGCCCAGGGAGGTGGTAGATTCACTGTCCCTGGAGGTGTTGAAGAAAAACCTGGATGGGGTGCTTAGTGCCATGGTCTGGTTGATTGGATAGGGCTGGGTGATAGCTTGGGCTGGATAAGCTTGTAGGTCTCTCCCAACCTAGTTGATTCTACAATTCTGTGTTGAGGGCCACATCAAGTTTGACCTTGCATGTCTCCAGGGATGGGGTCATTGGCTACTGGAATGGGCTGCCCAGGGAGGTGGTGGAGTCACCATCCCTGGAGGTGTTCAAGGCAGGTTTGGACGGGACACTTGGTGCCATGGTCTAGTCTTGAGGGCTGTGGTATCAGGTTGGACTTGATGATCTCTGAGGTCTCTTCCAACCTTGATGATACTGTGATACTGTGATACCAATAATTTCTCTTGAATAGGCATGGAAGATAAGTCTAGAAAGCTAAATGTCGTGGCCAAGGTCAAACAGAAAAGAATGGTAGAGCTGGGAGTTAAACTCACTTCTCTTCCAGGTGTCTTTAGCACAGACCTAATCTGCCATTCTTTGTCTTAAAGGTAATTTATTTTGTAAGTCAAATTCGTGGGAGTATTACTCCAAAGACGTAACAGGGTAATAAAAATCATTAAGCAGATGTTCGAATCGCTCAACGAGTGTGGGTTTTTTATTATATTATTTATTTATTTAATTTTTTTATTGGTTTGAAGGCTATCCCAACATGAACTCAGATTTTAGTCCCTAGAGAAAATGCCTGTTGTAATGTGAAGCTTTAACACGTTACCGGAGAGAAGAATATTTAGCTGGCTGCAATGTATTCAGCTCTTTGATTAATTGAAGGGCTCAGCAGTCAGCGGACGTCTCATTAGCCGCTTCACGTAGGCATGCTGTGAGTGTTTTAGATCACATAGCCACAATTCCAACGGATGGCTAAAAGTCCAATTAAAAAGGAAATGCATTTTGAGGCGCCGCAGCGTTGTCGTGCGGCCTGGGTTCTGCCTTTTCTTTCTTTCCCAGTCGCTCATTTTAATCAGGCGCTCCTGAACGCGACCAACTAATGTTGTGATTTTGAGCTCTGCTTGGAGAAGCTGTCAGGCAACCTTGGCCACGCCGTTCTGCTCAGCTGCGGCAAAACTGCCTGCTTGGACTTGTGTCTGCAGAGGTTATTGTGCCAGATGGTGTGGCTGTTGCTGGGATCTGAAGAACCACAGAGAGAACCTTGAAACCTAGCCCTTGTGTCATAAAACACCGCTTTAACTGGCTGCTCAGAGAGGAGACTTGTAGGTAAATTAAGGTGCTGAGAGCCAAATTATGTCTAATGCTGACTATCAAGAAGGTCAGCTGATCCATTTCCAAAGGCATTCAGTTCATCTCCAGAGTTAGACTACATTTTCAGCAAAATGTTCATCTCCCTGGAGGTGTTCAAGGCCAGGTTGGATGAGACCTTGAGTGACCTGTACTAGTGGGAGGTGTCCCTGCCTATGGCAGGGGGTTGGAACTAGCTGATCCTTGAGGTCCCTTCCAACCTTACCATTCTGTGATTCTATGATCAGTTTCTTGCTTTAGACTATTGTTTAAAGGACAAAACGTTGATTTATCCAACAAAACAATGGTCTAAGTCTTTAAGTGATGTGTTTTCTTGTTCATCATACGTGAAGTAGAGATTATAAAGTGGATTTGCTAGTACTTCAAGCTAGATAGAATTGCACACTTATAGAATCACAGAATCACAGAATGGTTTAGGTTGGAAGTGACCTCAAAGATCACACAGTTCCAATCCCCTGCCACAGGCAGGGACACCTCCCTCTAGAACAGGTTTCTCAACAGTTCTACTGAAGCATTGCAAAGGTAACACAAATAGAGGTTTAGTCTGAATTACAGCAGGGCCAAAGCAAAGAATCAGAGAGCTGAGGCTGGTTTCCTATCTGCACCTCCCTGCCACCAAGAGAACAAACTTAAAAATAAAGTTTTCTAATGGTTTAGCTCCATACAGCAAACCTCAGTGCTGGGACAAAGGAACGGGTAGGAGAGGGAGCTCTCAAATGTAATCATCACAGAATCACAGAAACATGCAGGCTGGCAAAGCCCCTCAGCATCACCAAGTCCAACTTACAACCCTACTCTACAAGATTCACCTTAAACCATAGCACCACATTCAAACCACTCTTAAACACATCTAGGCTGGGTGAATCCACCACCTCTCTGGGCAGCTCATTCCAGTCCCTGACCACTCTCTCTGAAAAAAGCTTCTCCCTAATGATCAGTCTAAACCTCCTCAGTCTCAGCTTGAGGCCATTCCTCCTTGTTTTGTCTCCAAGTACCTGTGAGCAGAGCCCAGCAGCAGCCTCTCCACAATGTCCCTTTAGGTAGCTGAAGACAGCAATGAGGTCTGCCCTCAGCCTACTCTGTTTCACACAACCCACCCCCAGCTCCCTCAGTCACTCCTCATCAGATTTATTCTCCAGGCCCTTCCCCAGCTTTATTGCCCTCCTCTGGACCCACTCCAGCACCTCCACATCTCTCCTGTATGCAGTCCCCAAAACTGAACACAACACTCAAGGTGTGGCCTCACCAGAACTGAGTCCAAGGGGACAATGACCTCCCTGCTCCTGCTGGACACAGCATTTTCAATCCAAACCAGGATGCCATTGGCTCTCTACCCTCATTCACATCAACACTGCTACCTAACTTGGTGTCATCAGTTCCAGTGACTAAAACTCAGTATGAATCTGACCCTCTCCCACCCTCTGGGTTAGAAGCACAGAGGAGAGTACAGCATGATTTGAAGCAGAGATGTGGAGCTGAGCTACATGCTTTAGTACCAGACATTGATTAGATAATGCTTGGACTCGATGATCTTGGAGGTGGTGCAAGCTCCATCCTTGGATGTTTTTAAGACCAGGCTGGATGTGGCTCTGGGCAACATGATCTAGTGGAAATTGTCCCTGCACGCTTCAGTTCCTGACAAAAATGGCAAATAAGTGCTTTGAGGAGTAGAGTTCCATTTGTAAATCCCCACCCAGCGAAGAGACAAACACAGGTAGTGTGACCAGGGTTTAATGAGAAGCAAGAGGCTGATCCATTCACACTGCAGCAGGCTTTTGAAGTTCATCGCTCAGTGTCTAAACCAAGCACTTTACTAACTCGCTCGCTCTGTAGATTAAACTGAAAGGTTATTTTGATTAACTTTTTGCCATTTGTCATTTTGCCAGGTGAACTAAGAAAATATCATTGAAATTCTGCAGATGTTTCTCTTTATTAACATCTCACAACTTACCAGAGGGATGCTTTATTTTTCTACGCCACCCAGCATTACCTTGCTCCTTTTGAGGTGCACTGACTTTTGTCAGTCTTTTGCATCTACCCATTTAAGTATCATTTATTCATTGTGATTAGTAATCAGATCTGGGTAAGAGAGATAAAACAGATGTAAAAATATCCCTCTGTCTTTGAATTTAAATTTCTTGCTTTTAAGGCAGAAGGCAAGTAAAACAGGTCATCAAGAAATTAAATGCATCAAGATCAGAGGTGAGATAATGAGCTTATTTGCATCACATCAGGATTTGTTTTGAACTTCAAAACATGAGCTCATGCACCGGGCAGCATTTAAACACTGCCAGCTCTGTGAAAGACTACATCAAAATGGGCTGTTACTTATTTATTTAATCCTCTAACAATTATTCTTTTACTGCATGGTTTCAGTCTTTCCGTGTGGTGTTCTCTGAATGGGAAGTTCTGTCATCTGCCTGTCTGTCTATCTGTTAATTAATTAATTAATTAATTAATCAATCTATCTATACATCTATCTGTCCATTCATTTTTTTATCTATCAATTAATTAATTAATTCATCTATCTATACATCTACTTATCCATTCATGTATTTATCTATCTATCCATCTATCAATCTACCTATTTATTCATTTGTTTATCCATCTATCTACCTATCTATTTATTTATTTATTTATCTATGTATCTATCCATCTATCAATCTACCTATTTATTTATTAGTTTATCCACCTATCCGTCTATCTACCTGTCTACTTATTTATTTATTTATGTATCTATCTATCAATCAATCAATCTATCTATCTATTCATTTATTTATTTATCTATCCATCTATATATCAATCTATTTATATTTCCATTTATTTATTAATTTATTCATCTATCTATCTACTTATCTATCTATCTTTCTATCTACCTATTTATTTATTTGTCTATCTATCCACTTATCTATCTACTTATCTATCTATCTATCTATCTATCTATCTATCTATCTATCTATCTATCTATCTATTTATTTATTTATTGATGGAGAGAAACTGTTGACAAAGACCTGCAGTGACAGGACAAGGGGCAATGACTTCAAGCTTGAGAAGGGGAGATTTAGATTGGATGTTAGGAATAAGTTTTTTGCAATGAGGGTGGTGAGACACTGGCACAGGTTTGCCCAGGGAGGTTGTGGCTGCTCCCTTCCTGGAGGTGTTCAAGGCCAGGTTGGAGGAGGCCTTGAGTGACCTGTACTAGTGGGAGGTGTCCCTGCCTGTGGCAGGGAGTTGGAACTGGATGAGCTTCTATGCTTGTTGATTGAAAGGTATTTAATAGTCCTTTCATATCTGGTAACTTTTCAGTGGTCAACCCAACACCATCAGGACTACTAAACCAAGATAATTCAGACTTGTGTGTGGGTTACAGGGAAAGAACCTTATTTTTTTTCTAGACTGTGGCTTTAGAGTCTGGCACAGGATGGTGGAAAATAGGGCAGTGGTGGAAATGATGGAAAATAAAGCAGGGACAGCTGTACTTGCCCTAATCCAACAACAGACTGAAGGACAATCTCAGCCTGGGGTTAATTAAGGTTGGTAGAGGTTATGCTGGCGCATATGTTAGGACGGTGGCAGTAAGATTTCCCTTTTTCCCCTTCCCTCTTTAATGTCTTCATAGGGGATAAGATGCTTCACAATGTTTTGCTGGTCAGATTATTCCTTATGTCCTTCTAGTAAAGCTAGAGATGGGTCAGACATCTTTTAATATCACTTCCCCACTTACTTTGATGAAGCCTCCTTGCTCTTTTCACAACAGAGAAATTTATACTCTGAGCAGAGCCAGCCCGGGACCTATGCCTGACTCAGGACTATCCTCTGTGTTCCTGAACAGTTGGCCAAGGCCATGACAACTTTAGCCTGCTGTGATAAATGATAGCTCAATTGGCTCAGGACCATAATGGAGGAGGGAATGTGAAGACTTAACGTGTCAGGGATGCACAGATTTGCTCAAATAAATAAAGTCAAGAAAGGGCACTTAAAGCAAGAAGTAATTGCCTATTAAAAGTAAAAATTATGATCAGAGGGCTGGAGATGCTCTCCTATGGAGATGGACTGAGAGAACTGAGGGTATTCAGTCTGGAGAGGAGAAGGCTCCAAGGAGATCTGTGGCATTTGAGTATCTTAAGGGTACCTACAAGAAAGCTTGGGAGGGACTTTTTAGGATGTCTGGTGGTGATAGGACTGGGGAGAATGGAACAAAGCT
>VWZE01001190.1:144969-167746 GCA_013396675.1 Eubucco bourcierii | reverse complement strand
GAAAATTTGATTGATTTTGATTTTCTGTACTGTCCAGAGAGCTTCCCTCAACCGATAATCAATTTTGTATTTCTGATAAGAGCTTCATGCAATATTTATGGGCTTTAAAGTGTTCTGGGCCGGAAGTGTTTATGAAATACTTTGGGAAAAAAAAAAAACAACCAACCAACCAACCTTGTTTGAAAGTGTTGGGAACAGCTGTCCATAAGAACAATGGCAGCATGAAAACAGCCACAGAACGTTCTATGTCTGCTAGAGCAAGCCATAAAACCTAACCACAGCGAACCCAACCTCTCATCTTTTAATTATTTTTATTTAAAAAACCCCATATCTCAGGAATAAAATTGAAATGTGATTGAGGGGATGTGATTAAGCATGAGAAATAATAGAAATAAATATCTATAGAGTATAAAAATATGGACAACAGAGGCAAACAAATCATCATGTGAGTGCACAGGCATATGGTGTATCAAGATAGGGAGCTTTTAAAACCATTATTACCAATATTTACCACTTGCTTTCTTCCCAATCTGCATGGCTTATTGAATATTATAATTTGCAAAGATTATCTTACCAGGGTAATGAACAATAAAAAAATTGTAATTCATCTTAATAAGCTCGAATAGTAACCCACAAACCTTGACCACTTCTAGCCAGGCATAATTTATCCACATCTTTGGCTGTGAAACAGTGTGGATCTTCTTAACTGAGTCCCTGACAGATGGTTTAAGCTTTTTCAGGGCTACATTTCCAATCATTTTGCCCATATTGCAAAATTGGCCTTGAAAAAGGGTAAAGAGTTGTTATGCTGCGTTAACGTTCCTGAATTGCTTGCTGTGAAGGACATGGTGGGGGGGAAAAAAGGAGGAAATCATAGACTCATAAACTCATAGACTGGTTAGGGTTGGGAGGGACCTCCAAAGGTCATCCAGTCCAACCTTCTCTGCAGTCAGCAGGAGCATCCTCAACTAGATCAGGTTGCCCAGAGCCCTGTCGAGCCTCGCCTTGAATATTTTGAGGGATGGGACCTCAACCATCTCCCTGGGCAACCTGTTTCAGTGTTCCATCACCCTCAGGTTGCAGAACTTGTTCCTAACATCCAATCTAAATCTGCTCTTCTCTAGTTTGAAGCCATTGTCCCTCATCCTGTCACTACAGGCCTTTGCAAACAGCCTCTCTCCATCCTTCTTTTGATCCCCTTCAGGTATTGGAAGGTCATTATTAGGCCTCCCCAGAGCCTTCTCTTCTCCAGGCTGAATCAGAAGAGGAATGTTTCCAAACCACACATTTCAAGGTTAGAGATGTTACAATACGATGGCAGTCTTCAGTTAGATCACTCATCTCCACTTGAATGTGAGCGTGGTCCTGTTAGGTGTGGTAATCACAGAATTAACCAAGTTGGAAAAGACCTCTGAGATCATCAAGTCCAACCTATCACCTAACGCTTTCTAAGTAACTAAACCATGGCACCAAGTGCCACTTCCACTCTCCTTGTAAACACCTCCAGGGATGGGGACTCCACCACCTCCCCAGGCAGCCCATCCCAATGCCAATCACTTGCTGGGAAGAGCTTCTTCCTAACATCCAGCCTGAACCTGCCCTGGCACAGCTTCAGGCTGTGTCCCCTTGTTCTGTCACAGGTTGCCTGGGAGAAGAGACCAACCCCACCTGGCTACAACCTCCCTTCATGTAGGTGTAGAGAGCAATGAGATCCTCCCTGAGCCTCCTCTTCTGCAGGCTGCACACCCCCAGCTCCCTCAGCCTCTCCTCACAGGGCTGTGTTCCAGCCTCAAATGAAAACACAACTCCTTACCTTGCTTCCTAAATGACTCAGGTGGCATTCAGGGTGTAAGTGCTCAAAGTGCTGTAATTAGAAAGGCTTCCTATAGTCTTAAACCCTGCTGCTGGGCAGCACAGTTGACTGCTGTTAAACGAGCAGGGATTTCTGGGGCACTTTGCAAGACTCCTCACTACTCTGCATGGAGAGGCTCAAATACCTGCATTCACTTCTGCTCCAACCACGGATTGATCAGGAGTACTATGCCAAATTCTCCTTTTCTTTTGCAGCTTCAGCTGACTGGCTGGTTCCTATACAGCACTGTTCTTTTCTTTTTCTTGCCACCTTTTAGTTTATGATAAAAATCAATGAGAGCTGAAGCCTTCCACAGCCATCTATAAAACGCAATTACTGTATACAACACACAGTAAAACTCCCGTGGTGTATACGTTGAGAGATAATTTATGCCACTTACCTCCAGAGAGGTATTGATCCTGCTCTCTGAATATCTCACAAAAGGCTTGTTGAAGGCAAGCTCAAGGAAATATAGGGTTATTTGTTCTGATCTATAATTTGATTAATAATGACCTATTTCTTTGACTCTGCTCCTTACTGCACTGTTTTCTGTGTCCGAACCCATTTTCTGTGTCTACCCATTTCTAGCTTTGTTCCATTCCCCACAGTCCTGTCACTACCTGACATCCTAAAAAGTCCCTCCCCAGCTTTCTTGTAGTCCCCCTTAAGGTCACAAGGCCACAATAAGGTCACCTCTGAGCCTTCTCCTCTCCAGATTGAACAGCCCCAACTCCCTCAGCCTCTCCTCATAGCAGAGCAACTCCAGCCCTCTGCTCATCCTCGTGGCCCTTCTCTGGACACCTTCCAGCACATCTATAGCCCTTTTGTAACAGGGGCTACAGATTTTGCTGTGCAGAAGAAATCTGTAGGCACAGGGCAATTCTTGGGGTCCTTTGCAGGTACTTTGCAGCTTGAATGCACCTCAAGGAACATTAGCCCTATATTGATATGCTAAATATTGGATACAGATTAAAGAGTCCATACGACCTGTTTCACTTGTTGAAAGTTCTGCCGTGTTTACTCGTGTGTGTGCTTTGAGAGATAGATTTTGGCTATAAAAATACACCAAGGCTAATTTGTTTGAAAGCTTGGTCTCAAGCAGGCCTTAGCTTTGTGACCTAGGAAGCACCTGGCACCTGCTTTGAGCATGATAGGATAGAATGGTGGAGTTGTTTTGGTTGGAAAAGACCTCTAAGATCACTGAGTTGAGCTACCAGTAGTTACAGTCAGAGCAGGGGACACCGTGAAGCTACCCCTACTGAACTTCCAGTCTCCTCCCAACTGGCAGGAGGTGAAGGATTGCAGGGAAGCTTTAGTAAGGAAACCTAAGCTGCATATGTGACATGGAATTCAGTCCTTTACATGGTGAGTTTTCATGATCTTTGTCTACCAAGTCCTTGTCTTGATTTATAAGATATTTGATTTATCTTTCGGCCTCCATCTCCCATTTCCAGTGTGAAATCTGGACTTTGAGAGTTTTGTGGTGGTTTATAACTATGGGAGATTGTGAGTTTGGTCTGCTCTGCTCTCCTGCTGGCTTAGGACAGTAAGTTTGATTCATCCAGGCGTAAGGGTACTGACTTAGTCTATTAGCTGCTGTGCATCTGCTGACGAGTGATAACTTGCCAAAGTCTTAACTTTATTCCTTTCAATTGTGTGACTGCACACCATAAATCTGTGGAAACTGGGTCAGAAAGCAAGGCAGGTGTGCAAGCTCTGGCTTGTTTCTGAAGGAAAGACTAGGCAGCACAAGCATAAATGCCTGGTACATCTTCCAGCCACACTGTGGCAGACCACAGTTTCCAGGTGTATTTAGAGGAGCGTTAGATCAGAGCTTCCCTTGAGTACAAGGATGCATCCCACTGAGTTTGTTTGCTGGTGTAGCAGCTACTGTGAAGCATATTTTCTCTTATCAAGGTTGACTCAAAGAAAAGCAACCACCAGGATGTGAAGGGAGGCCAGCAGCAGACTGGCTCTGCACCAGCTCCAGGGCTGTTGTGCTGCTGTGAACAAAGCCAGGGCAGAGGCTAGAGAAAGGGGCGGTCACAAATGCAAATGCCAATGCTCAAGAAGTATAATCTGGAACTCAACAGCTGCCAAAATAGCCCTCAGAGCGGCCAAGCTGGTTGGCTTTTTTTGAAGGAGATGACAGAAAGTGGCTGAAGGGACTGATTGTGGCAATTCTCCGAGTACAGAATACAACAAAGCCAAGTGAGTACTGTGCTCCTGTTGGTGTTTTGGGGAGAAGAGGCACTGTTAGCAACATCCTAGTTCAGGCAATCCCTGTTGTTGCATCTGTGCCTCCTGGATGTGCTTCCCTCCAATCTTCCTAGCCCCATCTCATCCTGGAATAACAGCAAAATGAAATGTAGACATCCCCCTCTCTTCTCCAAAGCTCATAAGCCATGAAGCAAGATGGTCTTAGAATCATAGAATCATAGAATGGTAAGGTTGGAAGGGACCTCAAGGATCATCTAGTTCCAACCCCCTGCCATAGGCAGGGACACCTCCCACTAGTACAGGTCACTCAAGGCCTCATCCAATCTGGCCTTGAACACCTCCAGGGAGGGAGCAGCCACAACCTCCCTGGGCAACCTGTGCCAGTGTCTCACCACCCTCACTGGAAAGAACTTCCTCCTAACATCCAGTCTGAATCTCCCGTCTGCCAGTTCAAACCCATTGCCCCTTGTCCTGTCATTGCAAGACCTTGTCAATAGTCCCCCCCCAGCCTTCCTGTAGGCCCCCTTCAGATAGTGGAAGGCTACTCTAAGGTCTCCTGGAAGTCTTCTCTTCTCCAGGCTGCAGAGCCCAAACTCTCTCAGCCTGTCCTCATAGCAGAGCTGCTGCAGCCCTCTGAGCATCTTTGTGGCCTCCTCTGGACCCTCTCCAACGGTTGCATGTCCTTCCTGCGCTGGTGGCTCCAGAACTGCACACAGGACTGCAGGTGGGGTCTGAGGAGAGCAGAGTAAATGGGCAGAATCCCCTCCCTTGTCTTCAAGTTAGCAGCTGAGTGCTGACTGTTAGGCAGCTGGAGACTGGCCAGGTGGGTCACCCTCTTCAACAGAGTCCACTTGCAACTGCAGAGCACAAGGCAGGAGGTGTTCAGAAGCAAGCTGCAACAGCTCAGCATCCCCCTGGAGTTCATAGCAAACACTGCTAACTCTCACTGACCTCCCTCTGCTCTGCTGCTGTGCCTGGTGCCCACAGCTGACCTAGCAGCCTTCCACCCTGCTGCTGCAGCATGACCTCTCTCACCTGCAGCATGGGAGGTCATGGGCAGGGGTCTCTGTCCTCAGCCAGAACACCTCCTGGTAGCACACTCAGCTAATCAATTGTGTTGCTGCTCCGAGGGGAAGACTGCCACCAAAACAAGCCAACCTTTCCCAGGTTTAGTCAGGTCTCTGTAAAACCCTTTGACACAATTAAGGGTAAGGCTTCACGCTAGGAATGAGGGCATAAGGAGATAGAGTGAG
Source organism: Eubucco bourcierii (assembly GCA_013396675.1). Taxonomy (NCBI): domain Eukaryota; kingdom Metazoa; phylum Chordata; class Aves; order Piciformes; family Ramphastidae; genus Eubucco; species Eubucco bourcierii. Next base: position 162,421 of record VWZE01001190.1, on the reverse strand, counting down.
AGACATTGTTAAAGAGATGCTGTTTTTGAAGTAAGAAAGAGAAAACAAAGGAAAAAAAAAAAAGAAAAAAAGAAGTCTGGGGAGCAGACCATGAGAAAGATTTCATACTTGAGAAACAAATCTAGTGTGAAGGGAGATTGATTTCTGGGGGAAAGGCAATATGAAAGCTGTTACTAGAATTGGCTTTTATTTCAGTACATCTGAAGAGACCCTTTCCATTTTACACACACAGGAGGGACTGTGTGGCCAATTACAGAATCACATGAGAGCTGAGCAGATCATATTCATATGACCATCTTCACCTATCATATGTCTTTTGGCAGGAAATTCATGTTCTTACAACTGAGCCATCATCTTAACATGTTAAAATCAGTGTAGAAGGGAAATGTCCCCTGCTTCTGCTCCTAACTGTAGAACTTACTCCATGCTAAAGTCAACCAAGCACAAAGGATAGGCAAGATCTCAGGATCACAGGATGTTAGGGGTTGGAAGGGACCTCTGGAGATCTTCCAGTCCAACCTCCCCTGCCAGAGCAGGACCAGAGAATCTAGCACAGCTCACACAGGAACCCATCTAGACAGGACTGGAAAGTCTCCAGAGAGGGAGGCTCCGCAACCTCTCTGGGCAGCCTGTGCCAGTACTCTGGGACCCTTATAGGAAAGAATGACAGAATCACAAGGTCAGGGGCTGGAAGGCACCTTGAAAACTCATCCAGTCCAACCCTTCTGCCAGAACAGGATCATCTAGACCACTTCACACAGGAACACATCCAGACAAGTTTTGAATATCTCCAGAGAGGGACACTCCCCAACCCCCCTGGGCAACCTGTTCCAGTGTTCTGAAAAAAAATCCTCCTCATGTTTACATGAAACCTCCTATGCCTCAACTTTCACCCATTGCCCCTTGTCCTGTCGTTGGGCATCACTAAGCAAAGCCTGGCTCCAGCCTCTTGGCACTCACCCTTACATCTTTATAAACATGACTGAGGTCAACTCTCATTACAACCATACTTTTGCATATGCAAAAATGTCACTCTGGAGTACTTTAGTGCAGACCTTGGGTTATAAAGTGAGCAGTCAGAAAGCTGAGATTCCTAATTGGTGGATCATCCACTCCCAGGCCAGGAGACAGTGAAAACCAACTGATGTTTTTATACCTTATAAGGCCAGGTGATTCACTGCCAAGACATATCTACTTCTCTCCTTTGACTCCAAAGTGAGCCACCTATGACACTTTTGGTTATGATGTTTGCTTCATAGACATCTGTAGGTAGATGAGGTGAGTCATGCTCAATGGAGTCTTTATGGCATGATGGGATCCTGGAGTTCAGACCTTAAATTACTAGCACAGTCCTTTTCTTAGAGCTTGCCTACAGCTCAGTAAGTAGGAGACTCAACTACTTTGAGACATTGTTCTGATTTCTTGAAACCGTGGAGTGCAAATTTCCCCTGTTCTCATGTTTGCCTTAGAGGGGAGCTGCGCCCTGGGGTTCTTTGTTATAAGACACACAAGAGAAGCATGAGGTGTTATTATTGCAACTGTTATCACAGAATCTGATAAAGCATGTCTGCAACCTATTCTTAAAAATCCAATGATATGGATTTTGCAGGCATTCTGTTCTGAAGCTTTGCTCTCTTCACGTCAGAAAGTTTTTCTAATGCCTAATCTAAAGTTTCCACATTCCGTTTATTTCTTGTTCTAATCTCTGTGGCCTTGGAGAGCAATTGATTCCAATTCCTCAGCAGGATGCTGTTGAAGTCTATTATGACATTTCCTCTGTAATGCTTCGTTCTCCAGACTTGAACAACTCTGAGTTTGTTCAATCTTTCCTTGCAGATCATTTGTTTTTGGGGCAGCATTGTGTTTCACCTTGCTCCTCTCCCTGGTCTGCTGCAAGGAGCTCACCCCTCTTTCACAGCACACTGCCTACAGGACGTTAGCTGTTTGCTAATTCTGGAGTGTCTGCAGACAGGTCTTACATCTGGTGCTGCCTGTACAACCTGTGCAATAGTTTGGGTTTGTTTGTTTGTTTTGTTTTTTTTTTTGCAGGGAGATGAGATTGTTTGTTTCTGTTCAGCTTGTGATTCCCAACAGACCGCAAACTCTTTCCTACAGACTCATTTTCCACCTTCTGTTTGTACAGTTGATTACTTCTACACAAATGCAGCACTTTCACTTGTCCATACTGAATTGCATCCTATTGATTTCAGAGTACTTCTCTGAATTGTCAGCTTCATTTTTAATAGTGAAAAATGAGCCTGTCCCTGCATAGTTCAGTGTGGTAACATGGGAGATGGAAAAGAATCTCAGACTTGCTGCCCTTGTGTTCCTAAGGGGTGGCAAGGTACAGTGGTAGCATCTCTGCTGGCATGAACCCATGCTTTGGGAAGGGTCTGGAGAACAGGTCTTGTGAAGAGCAGCTGAGGGAACTGGGGTTGTTTACTGTGGAGAAAAGGAAGCTGAGGGGAGACCTTCTTGCTCTCTACAATTCCCTGCAAGGAGGTTGCAGTGAGGTAGGTACTGGTCTCTTCTCCCTAGTAACAAGTGATAGGACAAGAGGAAGTGGCCTCAGGTTGCACCAGGGAAGGTTTAGGCTGGACATTAGAAGGAACTTCTTCACTGAAAGGGTTCTCAAACCTTGGACTAGGCTCCAGAGGTTGGTGGTTGAATCTCCATCCCTGGAGGTGTTTTAAATGCACCCTCAGCAATGTGCTGAGGGCTGTGGTTTAGCACCAGAGTTGGTAGTGTTGGGTAATAGTTGGACTCAAAGATCTGGAAGGTCTTTTCCCACTGAAATGATCCTGTGTAGAGCCTGAAGGTGAGATTTCTCTTACTGTTAAAAAGTGTTTCCAAACGCTTCACACAAAGTTCTTCCTTCCATTATTTCTTGTCTTGGAAGAAAACTTGCTCCCATTATTCAGAAGAAGAACCTTTGTTTTATGTAGTGCATTCACAGGAGTCAGTAGATTCCTGCCCTGTGAAGTTTGAAACCCAACCAGAAGAAACCAGGAACAGAGGCAAGTGTCTGGACAGGTAATAGGAAAGTATCACAGTATCACCAGGGTTGGAAGAGACCTCAAAGATCATCAAGTCCAACCCATCACCACAGACCTCAAGACTAGATCATGGCACCAAGTACCACGTCCAAACCCACCTTGAACACCTCCAGGGACGGTGACTCCACCACCTCCCTGGGCAGCCCATTCCAGCAGTCAATGACTCTCTCTGTGAAGAACTTTCTCCTCACCTCCAGCCTAAACTTCCCCTGGCACAGCTTGAGACTGTGTCCTCTTGTTCTGGTGCTGGTTGCCTGAGAGAAGAAGGTAACCTCCCCCTGGCTACAACCAGTGGGAAATAATGTATCATAGAATCATAGAATGGTAAGGTTGGAAGGGACCTCAAGGATCATCTAGTTCCAACCCCCTGCCATAGGCAGGGACACCTCCCACTAGTACAGGTTACTCAAGGCCTCATCCAACCTGGCCTNGGCCCCCTTCAGGCCCCCTTCAGATACTGGAATGTCCCCTCGAAGCCTTCTCTTCTCCAGGCTGAAGAGCCCCAACTCTCTCAGCCTGTCCTCATAGCAGAGCTGCTCCAGCCCTCTGATCATCTTTGTGGCCCTCCTCTGGACCTGCTCCAACACTTCCATGTCCTTCCTGTGCTGAGGCCTCCAGAACTGCACACAGTACTCCAGGTGGGGTCTGAGGAGAGCAGAGTAAAGGGGCAGAATCCCCTCCCTTGCCCTGCTGGCCACGCTTCTCTTGATGCAGCCTAGGACTCGGTTGGCTGTCTGGGCTGCATGTGCACACTGCAGGCTCATGTTGAGCTTTTCATCAACCCAGACTCCAAGGTCCTTTTCCTCAGGGCTGCTCTCCAGCCATTCACCACCCAGCCTGGATTTGTGCTTGGCATTGTGCCTACCCAGGTGCAGGACCTTACACTTGGTCTTTTGTGGGTCTTTCTAGGGAGATGTTTAATCAGATGTTGATGAGAGCAAAAATGTAAGGGGAAAGGTACACTGAAGTGACATCAAGTGAAAGGGACTGAGCTTGCTAAAGGCAACAGCAAGGGAATGAAGATGAAGGGAGGAGGTTGTGAGAGGAAACTAAAAAAGAATTGAGGAAAGACAATCCAAGGAAGCCCAACTTAATCTGTGCAATGTAGTCTGCCAAGAGGTCTACATTTTGCTTCTGTCAAGCAGCACACCTCTAGCTGTACTCAATCTAGAATTAATCTTTAAGGCCCTAAAGCAGGAGAGGAGCATGCAGAAGAGTGGAAAGGTGGAATGCTTGTTAGATGCATTATGTCAAGAGTCTGTGTGGAGTAGAGGATGTGTCTCATGAGCACATCAGGAAAGAGGTGGCACCTTTAAAGCTACATCCCACGCTGAGTGACATGTCTGGCATTGTACACCAGTCTGCAAGCCAAATGCCTCTAGTAAACTGCAAGAGGATGATGACACCACTGTATTTTTTCCTTGTTGCTCCAGGGATGCTGCTTTCAGGAACAGTAACAACAGTGTCCTTCCATGCTGCACTTAAAGCATGGTCCTGCCATGTACCTTCAGGACTCTCTAGCTCAGTGGTTAGAAAACAGAGCTCTATTTTCAGCTGCTGACTAGTTCAGGGTGAATCAAAATGAGTTGTTCAGAAGGGTGAAATCAGAACAATTTGTAATCCAAGTTCCTTTAGTTGTGGATTATTTTTTCCCCTCACTTCCTCCTCCCTCTCCTCCCCAGCATAATTGGGGCACATTAGCTTCACCCTCTCAGTTCATTAGGTCATTTCTGAAAATGGAGAAATCACAGTTTCATGTTTATTGGTGTCTTTTAACTTGTAGGAAATCATTTGCAATGAAACTACTTGCAAATTTCCCACTGTGTCAAAGACTCCAGAGCTGCTTGCTTTATCCTTCATCAGAAGAACTGCTGGAAATAATAGCTCTTAGTTAGGCAATGACGTTGCCCAAGGACTCAGGCTTTGATAATTGAAAATGCCAGTCCCTGATGGTGTTGAAAACCTTCAGTTCTCCTGGACTGCAGAGGATCCTCAGTTCTTTGCAACATAGAGTCATGGAATGGTAAGGTTGGAAGGGACCTCAAAGATCATCCAGTTCCAACCCCCTGCCATAGGCAGGGACACCTCCCACTAGTACAGGTCACTCAAGGCCTCCTCCAACCTGGCCTTGAACACCTCCAGGGAGGGATCAACCACAACCTCCCTGGGCAACCTGTGCCAGTGTCTCACCACCCTCACTGTAAAGAACCTCCCCCTAAAATCCAGTCTAAATCTCCCCTCTGGCAGTTTAAACCCATTGCCCCTTGTCCTGTCATTTCAAGAGTATCTCATTGTGAGGTGCTGGAGCAAGCTTTTCAGAACACACACAACGGCAAGTTTATTTCTGCTGCAGTGTCCAAACCCAGTGCAGGAATGCATGAACAGCATCCAAGCCATACCATAGAATCATAGAATGGTAAGGTTGGAAGGGACCTCAAGGATCAGCCAGTTCCAACCCCCTGCCATAGGCAGGGACACCTCCCACTAGTACAGGTTACTCAAGGCCTCATCCAACCTGGCCTTGAACACCTCTAGGGAGAGAGCATCCACAAGCAATATCCAAGGGTAGTTTCTTTTAACTGCTGATATTCTCTGCAGCCTGTGATGCTTATAACAGCTAAGATCTGATCTGTTTCTGCTTACAAACTAAAAAGAATCAGAAACTGAAAGTTTTAAAAGGTGACCTGCAAAGAAAAGAATTTAATAGATTGCCTGAGAGATGCTTTTATTGAACCTGTGCATGGCCTTTAGAGAGGAAGGAAAAAAAAAAAAAAAAAAGATCAGGATTATCTCTACAGGAGAAACAGTCCAGTGATTTATATGTTAGAAGATTACTGGTAAAGGAAATATCTGTTCATTTTGCTTTTCACAGCATTTTTACCCTACCTTCACTGCTCTGTTTCTCCTTCTACCCCACTCATCTTTTTTCTTGTCAATAGTATCTCTTCCCTCATTTAAAATGTCAGCCTAACCTATGGGAACAGGAAGCCAGTTTGGGCTCCTTTTTAATGGTGTATCCAAGCCCAGAAGAACTTTTCTTGCCTGTTTTAGGCATTGTTCGAAGGTAATCCCAAACAGTCACACAAACTCACTGGATGGTGAGGCACTGGCACAGGTTGCCCAGGGAGGTTGTGGCTACTCCCTCCCTGGAGGTGTTCAGGGCCAGGTTGGATGAGACCTTGAGTGACCTGTGCTAGTGGGAGGTGTCCCTGCCTATGGCAGGGGGTTGGAACTAGATGATCCTTGAGGTCCCTTCCAACCTTACCATTCTATGATTCTATGATTCTGTAATATGCATGAGAGGGTGCAAAATGCAATCCTGAGTAGCAAACCTTTATCTGGGGATTTTAACTGGAGGAATTGAAGACTACTCTGAACTTTCAATGTGCAAAACACTTCTGCAGAATATTTGCTCTATATTCTAAATTGTAAGCCCTTGGCTTACTTCTAAGACTGACTGCAGCCTGGGTAGGAACTGTGTTTGATCGCTAGACAGGACTTTGAAAGTAAACGCTTTCATTAGGACTTCTGTAATGGACTTGGAAATCTTTTAATCCAAAGTTTTGTTCCTGAAATGATTAGTTACCTGTACTCTAGCCTGAGGGGAAACTGCCACAAAGGAAAATGCTATTAAAAATGAATGGAATCATAGAATCATAGAATGGTAAGGTTGGAAGGGACCTCAATGATCATCTAGTTCCAACCCCCTGCCATAGGCAGGGACACCTCCCACTAGTACAGCTCACTCAAGACCTCCTCCAACCTGGCCTTGAACACCTCCAGGGAGGGAGCAGCCACAACCTCCCTGGGCAACCTGTGCCAGTGTCTCACCACCCTCACTGCAAACAGCTTCCTCCTAACATCCAGTCTGAATCTCCCCTCTGCCAGTTCAAGCCCATTGCCCCTTGTCCTGGTATTGCAAGACCTTGTCAATAGTCCCTCCCCAACCTTCCTGCAGGCCCCCTTCAGATCCTGGAAGGCTACTCTAAGGTCTCCTGGAAGCCTTCTCTTCTCCAGGCTGCAGAGCCCAAACTCTCTCAACCTGTCCTCATAGCAGAGCTGCTGCAGCCCTCTGAGCATCAGCTTCATAAAATGTATTCCAGATTACCCACATGTACAACACAGGGATGCATCCAAACTCTCAGAACTGAGGTGGGAAGACTGATGCCAAGACCAAGGATTTAAATCTACTCATAACCACAGAAAGTTTGGAAGAACAAAAAGCCTTTACAAGAAAGTGATGCTTCCTCTTTGTCTGACAGGGCTGAAGAACTACCACAGGGAACTGACAATGTTTAGGGAGATTATATAAAGCAGGAGCAGGAGAAGGCTGACAGGTGCTAAAGAGCATTCAGGTCAGACAAAGACATCTGCCAAAGACATCAGTCATACGAGATAAGGAAAATTGCAATTGAACTACAGGAGGAACAGGTGCTGCTCACAAAGGAGTATCCTGGAAAGCTAATGGTGTGTCAGAACACAAACTTAAATAAAAAAAGCCCCCAGATTTAAAACCTATTAAAAGGAGGATGTAGTGAGGTGGCTGTTGGTCTCTTCTCCCTAGGATAGAGCGATAGAAGAAATGGCCTGAGGGTGCACCAGGGGAGGTTTGGATTCAATATTAAGAAAATGTCCTTACTGCAAGAGTGGCCAGGCATTGGAACAGGCTACTCAGGGAGATGGGGGAGTCACCAGCCCTGGAGGTCTTTGAAAAACACTTAGACATGGCACTTTAGGGCATGGTTTTATGGCCACGGTGGTGTTGGGTTGCTGGTTGGACTTGTTGTTCTTTGTGGTCTTTGTCAAGTGAAACAATGCAATGATTCTGTTACCTTTGTGCACAGCTGAGGAAGCTAAGTAAGTGAAGTGCAACAGGCTGCCCAGAGAGGTTGTGGAGTCTCCTTCTCTGGAGGCTTTCAAAACCCACCTGGATGTGTTCCTGTGTGAACTCCCCTAGGCAATCCTGCCTTGGCAGGGAGGTTGGACTCGATTATCTCTGGAGGTCCCTTCCAACTTCTAAGGATCTGTGATTCTGCTTGGCTGTGTGGTAAGGAGACTCACTGAAACATGGAAACTTAAACCATTTAAAACTCTGACTTTCACTATGACTAGTTAGTAGAATAAGTCATCAAGTGGCTAAGTAGTGCTACACCTGAATCACCCCTTGTTCTCCAGGGAGGCACACTTCCTTAATGCATGGAACCCCCCACAGAATGATTGTCTTTATCTCGCAGATGATTATATTTATTACATTACCAGCATCTATTTTGCATGAAGAAAACAAACACAAAGGAGATCAATCAGATATCACCTGGTTAAAGATCACAAAAAGGGGTGACTTTGGCTCTCTAAACTCCCATGAATGAAACATACTCCTTTTGTAACATAAGAGAGTTATTCCATCTGGAGACAGCTGAGGTGCCAGATGTGATATTGATGCAACTGAGCCTGTTTTATGAAGTGACCATGGAGCTGGAAGCACAGTTTTGGAGGCTACTTTGGACAGCTCACTATAAACCTCCACAGTAATCAGTGAAGAGAAAGAATAGAACATGGAAGAAACAGGGATCAGATGCCATCACTTTATTAACTCCATAGCTGAAGCCATACATGTAGAAACAAGAAGAGCCTGATAGGTGCAGTGCAAACCTCCTCCTGGTTGTAGCCAGGAGGAGGTTACTTTCTTCTCTCAGGCAAGCAGCACCAGAACAAGAGGACACAGTCTCAAGCTGCACCAGGGGAAGTTTAGGCTGGAGGTGAGGAGAAAGTTCTTGACTGAGAGAATCATTGACTGCTGGAATGGGCTGCCCAGGGAGGTGGTGGAGTCAGCATCCCTGGAGGTGTTCAAGGCGGGTTTGGATGTGGCACTTGGTGCCATGGTCTGGTCGTGAGGTCTGTGGTGACAGGTTGGACTTGATGAGCTTTGAGGTCTCTCCCAACCTTGGTGATACTGTAAAATGGTTAGAAGCATGAAGCAATTTTAATTTGAGGAAGCAGATAGAGCAATGAATTCCAGAAACACAAATAAGGGCACATTAAGGTACACAAGAGAGTGATTAATAAGAAACCAAATCTGAAACTTCTGTTTATTTTTAGGTTCACCTATTTTCTTATTTACTTTCCAAAGATGTCATCCAAAAGACTTTGGTTTGAAATGGCAAGCCTCTGCAATTAAAACTGATAAAAAGGAAATACCTTTAAAGATAATACTTAATTAACTTGTGGCAATTTACAAGACAATGCACACATCCACAGTGCTTTAAAGAGGAAACAACAAACAGCGAATAATCAGAGACTTAAGTCCTCAGCTGCCAGCCTGGGGGAGAAATCTGCTTTGTGGGCAGGTTATTTTGAAAATTACAGTATCACACACAGTATCACAGTATCACCAAGGTTGGAAGAGACCTCAAAGAGGCCTAAACTTCCCCTGGTGCAGCTTGAGACTGTGTCCTCTTGTTCTGCTGCTGGTTGCCTGAGAGAAGAAAGCAACCTCCTCCTGGCTACAACCACCCTTCAGGTAGTTGTAGACAGCAAGAAGGTCTCCCCTGAGCCTCCTCTTCTCCAGGCTAACCAACCCCAGCTCCCTCAACCTCTCCTCATAGGGCTGTGCTCCAGGCCTCTCCCCAGCCTCGTTGCCCTTCTCTGGACACACTCAAGCACCTCAATGTCCTTCTTCAATTGAGGGGCCCAGAACTGGACACAGGACTCAAGGTGTGGCCTAAGCAGTGCAGAGTCCAGGGGGAGAATGAGCTCCCTGCTCCTGCTGGCCACACTATTCCTGATGCAGGCCAGGATGTCATTGGCCTTCTTGGCCACCTGNAGAGAGAGAGAGAGAGAGAGAGAGAGAGAGAGATAAATAGATTTGCAGTAAGCACTTTGGCTTGCCAGGTGCTCTCTGCAGTCTCCCAAACCTCACAGAAAGAATATTTCAATGTCCTTCTAAACTCATATGGAAGAGCCAGCACATACTTTTGGAGCATCTTACTGAATTAAAAATAGAAAGGCTGTCCAAAGTAAGGGACAGTAACAACAGGTACGACTTGGTTAGTGCCTGTTTTTATCTGAGCATGAGGGATGGAACAAAGAGAGAAAATCCCAGATGCATTTTGTGATTTCTTTGGGAAGTGTGCCAGCATGGAAAAGAAAAGAGGCGATGGCCCTGAACTGTCTTCCCTGCATCTGAACTTCGTTTCAGGTTTTGAGGTTGTGGCTCTCTTAAGGATGGCTTGGTTGGCTGGCGCGGTCGAAGCATAGCAATAAGAGCAGGAAGGTGATGAGATTAGTATCTTACTTCTCTGCCCTTGAGCTCCCCACTCCTGTGACCTCATCTGCAGTCTCACAGACTGCCTGGGAAGTGTGTGCTGAGGCAAAGGCAGGGGAGACTACAGCAGAAGTCCACATGAAAGTTGATTCATTTCAAGCGCTACGCCAGGGCGCTCTGACTGCTTCCCTTTGGTGCTTCATGATGAATTCCCTGGGCATGTCTTTTCAGATCACCTGCTGGCTGTGTATAATTTGCATATCCCTCAACGATGTTTATGGTTAAGAATGCATTTTTTATGAGACCTTTCTATTTTTAGGCCATGTTAACTTTCCACACCCAACACCAGAGCCCCATTTTTGCACATAAAAATGAACACATCACCAACTGTTCTTTCAGCTTTGGCTCACACCCTGCAAACATAGCTCAGGGATGGCACAGAGAACACTTTAAAATCACATCTGTAGGTCATCATTTAGCTCTGTGAGGACACTCAGAGGACCAGGGAAGTACAAGAATCCATGTCCACCTTGGGTTGAGTGAAGCGGCAAGCACTGGATGTTGCTAACTGAGTGCGAACAATCTGGAGGTGGGGAAGCCTTTGTTCTTCCTTGGAAAGAATCTAACTGAGAGGAGAGATGTGTGAGGAGGGAGGAGAGGGGAGGAAGTAATCTGCATCCTCTGAGACCTGTCATTCCTGAGGTGGAGGAGGGATTAGAAAGGGAGCTGTGACTCTTAGGCAGCACTATAGTGGAGTTACAGCAGCTAAGATTTTTCCCATCCACTGGGAACAAGAAGAAATTCTCAGTTAGTCCTTTCAGAATATTTTTCTTATGGAGTGCATTTTTTCAGTGTGTCCTCTGGATGCTTTCAATGCCAATAATTACATGTTCCTGTTCTAAGAAGCTAATCATTTACTTTCACAGAGGGTACTTTAATAGGGACAACAAAACAGTGGGATGAGGAAGATCAGAGCAGTAAGGCTAGGGATATTATTCAGAGTTGGCACAGGCACAGCATGGAGGAAGACTTTTGTTGCTTTTACATCTGTTCTGACTAGTCTACACTGGTAAGGTAGCACAGAGACCTCATATTAGTCAAACCTACACAGTAAGTGATTAAATAGATTTTAGCAAACACATTTTCTTGTAGCAGTCATGACAGGGTAGCTTCAGAGAATGGTTGATATTTGATATTAGGTCCTGCACCTGGGTAGGAACAATCCCAAGCACAACTACAGGCTGAGTGGGGAATGGCTGAGAGCAGCCCTGAGGAAAAGGACCTGGGGGTCTGGGGTGATGAAAAGCTCAACATGAGTCTGCAGAGTGCACATGCAGCCCAGACAGCAACTGAGTGCTGGGCTGTAGCAAGAGCAGTGTGGGCAGCAGGGCAAGGGAGGGGATTCTGCCCCTTTACTCTGCTCTCGTCAGACCCTACCTGGAGTACTGTGTGCAGTTCTGGAACCCTCAGCACAGGAAGGNCTGAAGGGGGCTACAGGAAGGCTGGGGAAGGACTATTGACAAGGACTTGCAATACCAGGACAGGGGGCAATGGGTTTGAACTGGCAGAGGGGAGATTTAGACTGGATGTTAGGAGGAAGTTCTTTGCAGTGAGGGTGGTGAGACACTGGCACAGGTTGCCCAGGGAGGTTGTGGCTGCTCCCTCCCTGGAGGTGTTCAAGGCCAGGTTGGAGGAGGCCTTGAGTGAGCTGTGCTAGTGGGAGGTGTCCCTGCCTATGGCAGGTGGTTGGAACTAGATGATCCTTGAGGTCCCTTCCAACCTTACCATTCTATGATTCTATGACTTGTCATGATATTAGTACTGGCAGCCTGGTTTGATGTTGCCATGGACAGCCTGGCTGCCAAAGGGGTTTCCTCTGAACAGCAATTCACAAATGTGCACCCTTTAAGAAGGTTGACAGCTGCCCCAAACCCAATTGCTCCACAAGGCTTCTGCTGCTTGGATGCTTTGTGGGAAAGGGTAGCAGAAACTTGCTGAGCACAGAAGTGGACCCTGTTTCCAAAACATCTGCTGACACTATATATACCCATTTCAAAGTTGTCATGTTTTTCAACATAGGACATCTGTGCTGGGAGAGCAGTATCTGTGAAGTGCAAACAAAATATGCTCAGGCAAATAATACTCTTCAGCAGAGAAGCAAACATGCAGAGTGACTCCTTTATCAGCTATTCCCCTGTCTCAGGAATGTACTTTCTCTGTTCAACAGTCTAGCAACTGACAAATATATAGGTTATGTGCATCAAACAGCTCTGGGAGTACAAAAGCTTTCTACTCATGTAAAACAAGGTTGTTCTCCAAGTCCTAGCTTCTACACTTCTTAATACTTGATCTTTTTTGAGCAAGTGGAAATCACAATGCCAAAGGTGCCCACACACAAAGTGAGGCAGGTTTGGAAATTAGCCTGGGAATCACAAAAGTGTTCTCATCACTGGGGTGAGAAGGTTACTCAGTAGGTTATGCCCCCAAAAAAGGAGTGTCACAAGTTAGACTCCTTTGCCAAGCCAGGAACCGCAGCCCGAAATTGCTGTGTGCACTCAGGTAGCTCTGTGATGCCAGATGTTGACCTCTCATTGCAGGGTGATACCTGATAAATAGTATAGAATGCCTGTGCAGCTAGGGAGTTATGAGAGCTCTCACCTGCATTATCTCCAGAGGCTTTTCCTACTAGAAAGTGCTTCCATCTCTTTTGAATGAAGGTACTTGTGGTAGGCTTAAAATTACTCTCTCTAAATAAAATCACCAGACTAGCTCAGAAGGTTTGGAAGTAAGATAAAGCTATATACTTACAGTGAGCTACAGTTAGCTCCCTGCACCCTGGAGGTGTTCAAGGCCGGGTTGGAGGAGACCTTGAGTAACCTGTACTAGTGGGAGGTGTTCCTGCCTATGGCAGGGGGTTGGAACTAGATGATCTTTGAGGTCCCTTCCAACCTTGAGCGTGCTTCAACCTGGAGTTCAGAGCTTTGCTTACTGCTGTTTCTCACACATGTGTCCTTCATCTCTTCACAGAGGGTCTGCTGCTGAAGTTTTGTCTTCAGTGTCTCCTCTGCGGTAGACTGAAACGTTGCTTTTACATATTGTATTCCAAGGTGCCCACTTTGCCTTTGCATTGTGTGGGTAGTCTGCATCCCTTTGGGCTGTGCTAGGACAAGCAAAGAGGAGGAGGATGAGTAAACTCTTGGGGTCTATTTCCTTTTGCAGGCCTGAAATATTAGCAGAATATTGACAGAAGTAGATGGAACAGAAGTCTCCAGCTTGTGGCTTGATCTGTGGTCCCTGGTCATGGAGGGCTTCTTTTCCTTCATGAAAGAGTTGTTTGCTTTCTGGTTTGTTCTTGGAGTATTTTTTTGTTTTGTTTTTTCTTTCTCTCTGTGTGTAGGTGTTGGGTTTTTTTTTGTGTGTGTTTGTTTTGTTTTTTGTTTATTTTAAACTATTTGCTGTAGTTTATTGCTCTCTTGTAAATAGAATTGCCCTCTGGAAGCAATGAGAAACAACTGGGAGGGAAAAAAAAAATAGTTACAGGAACTTATGAAAAAGTGTTTTACTACTTAAGAAAGGGAGGCCTGGTGATTTAGATACAGGAAGAAGAGGGGGGATAAGTGATGTTTCTCATCCACAATACCTGCATAGCTACAAGCATTTTGTTAACTGGTGCCATAAAGAAACCTTGCCACTAGTAGTCAGGGAAAGTTTGACAAAAGTTATGGTTACCTTCAACAGGGAGTATAAATGTCATAGAGTATACTTTAAGTTTGCTGTTGCCACTGCATAAAAGCATTTACATTCAAGATCTGTTCTATTACCTGCAGTTAGGAGCAGCCTGGAAAATACAGTTGTTAGCATAGCTCTGTGCTGTGCTGTGTGTCAGGTTTATTGATGATGAAGAAACAGCCCTTGGTAGAACATTTGTTCCAATTTGTTTGGGTATCGAATAGGTTTGGAACCTTATGTTCCAGATTTGGCAGAAATATATCTGCAGCTAGGGTAGAAATGATCCTGAACTTAAGAGTTCCCAGGAGCTGGTTTGTGATGCAGCCTGTTCTGCAAACAATATTTGGCTATGAAGCACAATTTATGGGGTAGAGCAAAGACTTCCATGCATCTTTCCCTGTGTTATGCTCTTCATTGGTAGTGTGAAATGTGTTATTGATTGCTATGAGGTATTCTGGTAGAGTACTGTGTGAGGACTGAGGTTTGCAGATTTATTGTAGCATCATGCAGCACATTTATTCCTGGCATAATGTGCACTAATCGTGTATTATTTAGAAGACAAACATTAGTTTATGAGTGAGAGGCAGGATATTGCTTTAGAAGAATGCATGTAAATCTCCCTGTGGAAGATACTAGCTGTTGGGATAAAAGGGATTTCTCTCCATGCATCCTGGGGAAATGATGTTTAGGAGAAGTGATGGTGGGGGAGTTCTCCCCCACACTTTGTAAAATCCCCCAGACTAGACTCAGCCAGCTGGAAGTTAAGGACTGAAGCTCTGTTTACAGCTCAGCACAATGTACAAGCAGAGATAGACACAACAGACAGGAGTAGTTNTCCATTAAAATATTCCAGTTACCCTCAAACCAGCACAAAGGTATTCTGATAGAGTACTGTGCAAGGATTGAGGTTTGCAGACTTACTGTAGCATCATGCAGCACGTTTATTCTTGGCATAATGTGCACTAATCGTGTATTATTTAGAAGACAAACACTAGTTTATGAGTGAGAGGAAGGATATTGCTTTAGAAGAATGCATGTAAATCTCCCTGTGGATGATACTAGCTGTTGGGATGTAAGGGATTTCTTCCCAGGGATCCTGGAGAAATGATCATAGAATCATAGAATGGTAAGGTTGGAAGGGACCTCAANNNGTTCCAACCCACTGCCAGAGGCAGGGACCCCTCCCACTAGAACAGGTCACTCAAGGCCCCCTCCAACCTGGCCTTGAACACCTCCAGGGAGGGAGCAGCCACAACCTCCCTGGGCAACCTGTGCCAGTGTCTCACCAACCTCACTGGAAAGAACTTCCTCCTAACATCCAGTCTAAATCTCCCCTCTGCCAGTTCAAACCCATTGCCCCTTGTCCTGTCATTGCAAGACCTTGTCAATAGTCCCTCCCCAGTTTTCCTGTAGCCTCTTTCAGATACTGGAAGGCTACTCTAAGGTCTCCTGGAAGCCTTCTCCAGGCTGCAGAGCCCCAACTCTCTCAGCCTGTCCTCACAGCAGAGCTGCTGCGGCCCTCTGAGCATCTTTGTGGCCTCCTCTGGACCTTCTCCTACACTTCCATGTCCTTCCTGTGCTGAGGCCTCCAGAACTGCACACAGGACTCCAGGTGGGGTCTGACAAGTGTAGAGTAAAAGGGCAGAATCCCCTCCCTTGCTCTGCTGCTCACACTGCCCTTGATGCAGCCCAAGACTCAGTTGGTTGTCTATTAAAGTCAAGAAATCAACCTGCCAGACTGATAGGAAACACCAGACTGTGCCTATACTCCCCAAGACCTTTGGTCTTTGTAATATATTTGAATAAACTGTGGTAGGATGTACTGATGCATCGGGCTTCAGCTTTGGAATTCCTTCATTGAGATGGCAAAATAAGATGTTAGCAAATGGAGTGTCCTTATGTGTTTGGGTTCTTAGCACAGTGCAACGCCACACTGAGACTTAACTAATTTAGTTTCCAGGGATGGCTGAATCAAAGCTGGTCATAGTGAAAGAAAAGAGTTTTGAGACATGAAAAATATGAACAGGAAAAGTTTTAGAAAGTGTGGTCAGCAGATTGAGGGAGGTTCTCCTCACCGTCTGCTCTGCCCTAGGGAGACCTCACCTGGGATATTGCATCCAGTTCTGGGCTCCTCAATTCAGGAGGCACAGAGATCTGCTGGGGAGAGTTTGAGGCAGGGCTACGAGGATGCTGAAGGGACTGGTGTACTGTCTGATGAGAAGTGGATGAGAGTCCTGGGGCTGGTTAGTCTGCAGAAGAGAAGACTGAGAGGGCA
The DNA here is from genome assembly GCA_013396675.1 of Eubucco bourcierii. Classification (NCBI taxonomy): domain Eukaryota; kingdom Metazoa; phylum Chordata; class Aves; order Piciformes; family Ramphastidae; genus Eubucco; species Eubucco bourcierii. The sequence goes on along the minus strand of VWZE01001190.1, from coordinate 146,100 downwards.
TTTAATCAATGTTTATAAATATCTGTGGGGTGAGGGTCAGGAAGGAAGGGACAGGGACAGCCTCTGCTCATTTGTCCCCTGGGATAGGATAAGATGCAATGGATGGAAACTGCAGCACAGGAGGTTCTACCTCAATGTGAGGAAGAATTTCTTTACTGTAAGGGTGACAGAGCACTGGCACAGGTTCCCCAGAGAGGCTGTGGTCTCCTTCTCTGGAGGCTTTCCAACCCTGTCTGGATGCATTCCCATGCTACCTGTGCACCAGATTCTCTGGTCCTGCTCTGTCAGGGAGGTTGAAGTCAATGATCTCTGGAGGTCCCTTCCAACTCCTAACATCCTTTGATCCTGTGGAAGAATTTTCAGGCATTGAAGTAAATGAAAAAAAAAAAAAAAAAAAGTAGATCAGAACAGCTTCTGTGCACCAGAATTTGTATATCCACCTGTCTTGACTGCTCACCACCACAACAAAATAAATGAACACCAAGTCCAGAATAACTTAAAACGAGCTCTTTAGAAACAGGAATTTATGGATAAAGCAGTAATGACAAATAAATTAATTTATGGATAAAACAGAAATAAAAAAAAAAATTTATGCAAAAATGGCACTTGCCTCTTGTGCCATTTCATGCTAAGTTTGAAACTGACTTTTAGACTGATGTCCTGGTGAAGACTCTCATGCAAATGTATACCTTTATGTAACTGCAATAGCAAAGCTTGCCATCTAATATTTTAAGGATTTAGCATAAAGTGTTTTGAAGTTTCAGCATATTATTACTGGAAACTATTTTTGACTTCTCATTTATTTTTTTTTTTCTCTTTAAAGCTTGTTTAAATGAAATCCTCTTTTCCTTCATGTCTAAAAATAATCTAGGTAACTCTGATTTTCCTGTGGGTCGTGATGGATGACTGAAATCCTCATAAAACCCAGGGTTAGTTATGAAAATATATCAGGCCTGATACAATTTTTGGGTGTGAGGCTTGCTAGGAATTGTGAATACCAAAGACATTCAGGGTTTGCTGTATTTCCTCCTTATAGAACGGTGTAGGTTGGGGGACCTCAAAGCTCATCCAGTCCCAACCCCCTGCCATAGGCAGGAACACCTCCCACTAGCACAGCTCACTCAAGGCCTC